>VXBB01018440.1:1006994-1059554 GCA_013399915.1 Illadopsis cleaveri
AAAAAAAAGGGGCAGACATCAGACAGCATTTCAGGCTATAAAAAAGAGACATGTAACATGGGAAGCCGTGCTTGCTCTGTGGTGGTGCAGTCTTGCTGAAGCAATGGAAAGCCAGTGTAGAAAGGCATAGCCTATTTGGTGGGAACAGCAGAGGAGAGGAATAAAAACGATCTGAGGTCTAGAAAACAACCTGTGAGGGAAGACACACAGATTTGTGGTTGTTTGGGCTAAACAAGACTGGCTCTAGAGGGAAGCAGTAGGAAAACAAGTCTTTAAATATATAGAAAATTGCTACTAAGACAAAGGAAATTAAATAGTCTTCTTTCCACTGAGGGTATAAAAAGGAATATCGAGTTAAAATTGCAGTAAAGGAGACTTAGGCTAAATACTAGAAAAAGTTTTTCGGCTAACTAAAACGTATGTGAGGTCAGGAATATATGGTCTAGGAACACCACAGGAATTGCCAGCACCATAGCGTTTTCAGAATAATCAGACAATCATGGGAGAAAGTTTGTACAAACACTGACCCTGCTTGGGGCAGGGGGAACACTCAATGAGCTTTCTTCCCCTCTGGTCCTGAGGGCAGAAAATGAGTACAGATTGCTGACCTTTTCACAGTGCTCCCTCCTTTTAAGTAGATGCTCTCTGTATTTATGTGAGTATGTGTGGATGCAGCTGATGTTTGTGTGAGAGAATGCCATCTTTTCCCCTTTTCCAACAAACAATTGCCTTATCCTGACTTTAATTTACCCTTAGGTTAATGGGGCAGAAGTGGTATCAGGGAGAATAAGATGAGCTTCATAGGCTAAAGTTTGTTTTGCTTCGTCAGCACATCTGATCATAACTCCTTCCTACACCACACCTGAAATTAGGCTCAGAATTATTCCAGAACTGTAGGTACTGGATCCTGTTGTGCTGATCTGTGAATAGAGATGGAGGGACATGTGCTCACTGCTCAGCCCTCAGCTGAGCTTACTCAGCCTTGGAGCCGACTGAAGCATTTGCACCACCCTTCTCATTATTTACTAACATGAGCTGTGTCCTGCTTCCGCTTTGTTTTCCAGTAACATGCCTGCTGCATCCTCCCACCAGGCTCTGAGTGAGCATCCTTCAGCACAAACAAAGAGCATGATGGAGCTGAGAGGAGACAGGGGACAAGGTAAATACCTTTGGGGCCTTTGGTTTTGCAGCATACAATGGAGTTGAAGGTACATTTGTAGCCTTACAGTAGATCACAGACAGTGGCTGGCACCAGGATCCTTTGTGGTGATGGGATGGGCCCTGGGATGCTGGGTCCCTGCTGGAGTTGGGCAAGGTGTCAAAGCGGGCTAAAGAAGCAGAGTCAGTCCACAAGGATGGTCAAGAATTGCCATGAGCTAGACCAGCAGTCAGGACCCAGATATCCTGACTCTGCCCTTTCATCACGTCCACACCTCTTGGACTTGGATGTGACTCAGAATTTACGTGAGCTCCTGTTTTTGGGATATATGTGGATGGTTTAGAGGCTTTCTGTACCTGCTAGAGAGCTGTGCCCAGAGGTGAGCCAGGGCCCTTTCTGTGCTCTTACTAATGGCATGGAGAATTGTTGCTCACTGGTGGGAGAAGCAGGAGCACTGAATTAAACTTACAACTGAAACAGAGCTATGAATAGGATGTGGTTCTTTGAGTATTTGGTTCATGTGTGAAAATCTTTGTTGCAGATGTTGTAGGTGCTATATGCTTGCTCATGTAGGCTTCAGAGGGATCTGGACTCTGAGGTTTAGAGAAGGGAAACCTACAGAGGGTTATAGAAACATCAATGGCACATGAAAATCAAGTTGCAGTGTGTTGGAGGGAATTTTTGAGGTTCTCTGGATATTCCAGATATACTTTTTATATTTGGTCTCTTAAGAACAAGCACCTTGCAAATAGTTTATTCCCTTCAGTAATGGACTAAAGGGTCCTGGCTAGATGGACCTTTGATGTAACCAAGGATAGCTGACCGTAAATTCTTATGTCAACTTGATCTGTAATTATCACATCAGAATTGTTGGCATGAGCTGATGTTTAGTGTAAGAGAGGACACTGTTTGGTTTATCTGGGTGAAAGCTTCCACTGCAATTTCTGAATATGGACTACAAAAATCTGCTCCAAATATAAAATCCTACCTGTAAAATGCATTAAAATTCTGAGCCAGAACTCAGCTTGTCTTTGGTGATTTTCCCTGTTTCAGCTATTGCAGGCAGCAGTTTATAAAAGGGGCCTTCACATGACATTGTAAATCCCAGAGTGAGCTATTGCAAGAGTAGGGGAAAAATGAGTTAATCCATAGTAGTAAATTCAGGATCACACAACAAGCACATGCTTCCTTCTTGGGGCTGCCAGTTGTGCATGGAGCTGCAAGTGAGTCACTGTGAGCCATTTTGCACTCTGCATTGTTTCCTCCCTTGGCTGATGGTGCTGTTAAAGACCTTTGCACTTGCTAGTGACAGTCAGGTGTGAACAGAAGTGACAGAGGACTTGGGTAGTGCCTGACCCTCCGCTGAAGTGTGATTAGACAAAATGCAGCCAAAACGCATAATTTTTCATATCTATAGGGCAGCTTAATCTGCTTTTGAACTCTAAAAAGTGCCTTAAAGAGCTATGTAAAAATCTCTACCTTTCTTAAAATTTGAGCCTGACATATTAAAACTGACTTTGATACCACTTAATGGAAATGCTCTGTAAACCCTCATGCTCCACACAAAGTTGTGTGCTGCAGGAAGCAGGTATGACTTGTCTTCATAGGAGGAATGTCTGCGGATTGGGATTTGCCCGCTTTGGGAAGGGGCTTTTCACACAGTTTTGTTACCTTAGGTAAATAGCTAGTGACATGTTGTTTGTCACAAGCTGAGAATCAAGCTGTCACCTTTGTGATCTCCTCAGCTATTCCTGGACAAGTCAAGGATGACTGCTCCCATTAGCAGTTTTTCAACAGTTAGGTCCATGGTGTGCATAAATGCTGCAGACTGATTAAGGCTTTTCTTTCTCTATTGCTGATTTAAAAAAAAAGAAAAAAAAATAATTTCTATTTGCTATTATTTGCCTCTTTCCTTTGTATTTGATCCCCTGTACTTTATAAATGCACATAATCAAAGTTAGGTTAGAGCACAGATTTATGACGTGTGATCCTCTGGCACGCTCCTGTAGACAAAGGCATTTTGCTGTTAATCTGGCACAGAGCACTTCTGGGAACTGAAGGAGTACAGGCTGCTTCTTAGCTGATCTGATTGTTTGCTATTCTGCAGGTACACTGGAGAGCTGTAATAACCTGCTTATTGTGCTAGAAGATCAAGGATCTCTTAGGGTGATGGAGGCTGCCAGAGTGATTTTCTGTAGTGGCCAAGGCCACAATATAGCTAAGGACACCTGATTACCAAGCTCCTTTGTTTGTGGTGTGACACTAGCTACCTTTATGATATTTTATTTTAATGAGAAGAACACATAAAATTCTCTGTAATAATTGAAGTGTCTGACTGAGAGGGGCATCTGCATTTACCTGTGTGTGTTGTAGTCCAAAATCTTGCTCTCTTTGAACCTTGTTAAAGGTAATACAGGTTCCCAAAATAGTTCTCACATTCACAAGTCAATGACTTTAAAAATCAAAGATATGTTTACCAAGTCCAAGACAGGAATCAAATCTGAATGTCCCAATAGATCTGTTCTCTTCATCCTCTCAGTATTTCTACTTGACTGAAACAATAGGACTTAGATTAAAAAATATTTTCTCTATTTTTAAAAAAATTCTGCAGAAGATCTCAACAGATTTTAAAATTAAAAGTGGTATCTTCCAGGTTTCCTGTGTCTAGTCACATGAATTTCAGGGATGGAGCTCTGAAACACACTTTGCCCTATATTCTAGGAGTCAATGGGCAGACCAGTGCAGACCAGCAGTGCTACATGACACCCTTCCACCTCTACAACGATACACAAACCTTACACAATGTCTTGGGACATTTATATTTGTGCTCACTTCACCTCAACAATAAATATCAGCATTTTCTCCAACTTCTGGAGGGGAGAATCCATTTCCCAGGGTATTTCTCAGAGCTGCACATGCCCCTATCAAACTTGGGTAAGTTTCTGAATGCACCAAATACAAACTGCTCTAAACCAGGCCTGGGCCTGGGGTCTGTTTTACTGGTGTTTTTTATTTTAAAGAGCAGAAAATGAAGTCTGGAAAAAAGATAAACAGGAACATCTGATTCACAGCTTCTTCACAGATTATGAAACTATTCAGTTCTCTTCTTGTGCTTTCCTGTACCACCCCAGGAACCATGCTGCTTTTGTAAGGACTTGCTTATATCTCACTAGCACTCATGTCCTATTAGGCAGAGAGCAAGTTTGATGTTCTGGACTGACAAGGAATGAGAACTTCTAGCAAAAGTGGAGAAGAAGCCTCCTTCAAATCACAGTCTGAGCCACTACCTCTTAGCAGTATTTAGAAATCTGTACTGTCCTGCTGTAGTTTCCTAAACTGTGCTAATCAAGACTTTTCATGGCAATGTTTGCTGTGGGACAGAAATGGAGATACATGGAAGAAGGCAGTGATGCAACTGGAAAATGACCATGGAAGAGAGGAGCTGGACTGATGCTCTCAGTGGAAATGAACAATAGGGAAGAGTGCAGTTTGAAAATTAGGAAAGTTTTCCCACTGGTTGTTGCAGGTGAGACCCCAGGGCTGAAGAACAACCTTCTCATGAAAGGAATAGCAAAACAAGCCTTCAGGTTTGTTTCACAGTGGGTGAGCACTTCAGACTCTAGAAGGACCTGTACCCAGTGGAAAATGGGAAAAGAAATAGGCACTGCTGCATTATTTTGCAGGCTTCTCTTGCATAGCTGCATTACCAGGAAACTCCAAACTGCAGAGCATAAGCAATGGCAGTGGCAAAATGAATTGACATGATCCCTGCTACCTGCCTATGCAAAAATGACATCTATTGTGGCATCTAGAGTGGCTGCCAGCCTAGGAAGAATGTAGCTATATCCTACTACATGCAGTGGGCACAACCACTGCTACCTGTTACTGAGGTGCTTCCCAGAGTGCAAATTTAATGAGGAAAGCTCATGCCTCTGAATGCCTTTGGATACAGATGCAGAACAAGTTATACCAGATAAAAGGTTTCTCAGGTTAAGGGGTGATCTTCAGAGTGTGACAGCACAGAATCTTCCCATGGACCTACTTCTACTCCACAGTCAAGTGAGATAATGTATTTGAAAATGGGATAAGTGATTCCACATGCAACATGGGGAAAGAATGTACACATGGGGCCATTGCACCAGAGTGGGTGATGCTCTCCTCAGGATCAAACCATAGCTTTTTTTTGGTTAACTTCTCTGTGTGCTGGTACTCACAGATATCAGGATACTTCAGTTTGGATGATTAGAAATATATGGGAAAAAAAATAGTGTCCTTACAAACCATGCAGTCATCTCTGAAGAGGGAGGACCAGGGAGTTATATGGGGACAGCGCTGAGTGAAACCACTGTTGTCTTGGAAACTCAAAGGGAAAAATTAGCATACAGAAGGGTTTGAGAGTGTTTTTCAGAGACACTCTACACACACACACACACACAGACACAGGATAGACAGATAGATAGATAGATAGATAGATAGATAGATAGATAGATAGATAGATAGATAGTCACACTCCTCTGCTTCTTTGCTGATGACTTTCTTGCCCAAAGCCAGTCATTATAAGAATTCTTTGTCTGATTTTAAAAGTGAGAACAGGAATGAACCCCTACACTTTTTCTTTGGTATAATGAGAACTGATCTTGTGTTAGCAATTCAAAGATACAGCTGTTACATATGTAGATGAATTAAACAACACATAAGGATAAATTAACAGATCAGCTTTCTGATCCACCCCAAAGAAGAAGGGAAGGAGACCTATCTTGGATTATGAAGAAGGAGAGCTGTGGGCATAGCTTAAAGGCTCCTTCATGCATCTCAATGGAATCTGAAATAGCCAAGACCACTCGTGCCTCATCTAGCTGCAATCACAGGAACTTGAGGCATTAAGTGACAAAGAAGGCTTGCAACCATAGCTATTCCTACAGAGTACTTCCTGACCAGTAAAGCAATTTTCCATGTGCTGGAAGTGGAATGGCAGGAGGGACATGCAGAAGACTGGCATCCTCTGACACACATTGAGAGCACAGCCCTTACCATGAGAGATGAGTTTGTGGCCTCCTGAGGCTGGGGGTGGTGACAGCATGTTTGTGTGTCTACCTGTGCGTGCAGAGTGTGAGACACCACTCAACTTCTGTGGCTGAAGGCAGCTCCAGCTCAGATACCTCCTGTTCTTCTCTTGCACTGATGAAATGAGGTGCCATCAAAAAGAAGCAGAGGAGCATTTGGTCCTTCAGCTCAGATGAGGCTCTAAACCTCAGCCTGCCAAAGGCAGGCATTGTCAGTGAAAGGAGGAAGAGGCTTTGTCCAAGGCAGAAGGCTGCTGTCTTTGCTCGTTCTGTGGGTTACTGAACAGGTAGAAAAAACATGTTGGACGTTCTCTTCTGAGGAAAAAATTGTTTCCCTTTCCAGAATCTCAGGGAAATAGATTTTGTTGTTTCCCTCTTGCTGTATTGTGCATTGGGTTGGGAAGGCAGCCAGCAGCACAGATCCAGGCTCTGACATATGCATACACTCTGGCATGGGCAGTGAGCTCCTTTAATATGGATTTATTTTACTCCTCCCCATGACACCTCTCTGCCCATGGCGATATACTACCACAGTGCCCATAACATCTAGCTTCTTTTATCCATAGCTACAATTATTAGACTGTTATTAATAGCCTGGAGTTTGCTCCCCCATCCTTAATGTGCCCATCACCTCTTCCAATATCAGCAAGAAGCTGTGGTTTTAAGACTGAATTAAGTTTTTTGGTATCCTGCACTGTGTTCTGTGTGGATCTGTGTCTGCCTTTGTCTATACCAGCCTTGGTCTGTTCAGCCTGTGACAGTCCACTGCAGCTCCAGAGCCTGGCATGCCATTTAGCTGGAATCCCCTGGCTGAGTCCACAGAAATCTCTTGTTGTCTTTTTAGAGACACAGATTTTCTCAAACTGCAGACCTTATGAAAGGTCTTGGCTTGCTGGTTGAAACAACTCCCAGCATTATGTCTCCTCCTACCCTCCAAGCTTTTGATTGTGGTTTGTTCCCCTGAGTGGCCATGGGAGATGATGGACAGAGACAGCATGAGACCAGGTAGCCTGTTAACAGAGGGAAATATGCAGTCCACTTGGAGTCTCATCTACCCCTAGAAAGTAACTGGATGGACATGATAGGTTTGCTTGTAAGGACACCATACACTGGTGTCATGAGAACTACAGTTCTTGTGGCTGCCTCACACCAGGTCATGTGAACAGAGGCTGTCCTACTATTAATTCAGAACAGCAGCATCCAGCTACCCCTAAACCACTGCTGCTATCTTTCTGACACTCTCCTTATCTTCGGAGAAAGGTGCTGATAAAGGCCACATTAAAGTAGTCAGTCATCAAACAAAACAATCCTGGCCATCAGGCAGAACCATCACTGTAAGCCAAAGCCAAAGCCTGACTTACTTGTGGTGGTTTATGAAGGTACATCAGCTGTACTGCATGACCACAGAAAGGTGTGTTTCTAGCAGCACTTGGGGCATGGTTCATCCCTTCTAGGAAAGGGCGCCTAAATAAATGTTCTGTGCCTCACCTGGGGTGGTGTTGCCCTAAGGCATCCCATCAGTTGGGTAGCAGGGCTGACTCCCCAAACTACAGCTCCTTCCCTCCAGCTGCTGCTTCTTGAACAGCTTAGGGAATAGCCCTTCGATGCCCTCCACAGTGTCAAGTGTATGTAAATTAAGCAACACATTTCATAGCTTACCTAACACCCCACTTGGCCATGCTCTCTCCCAGTGTAAAACTGGGACAGAGACATTGGATCCATGATACTAAGTTGGCTTATGCTGTTGAATGCCAGGCCTGTGCCTTCTGTCTGATCCATGTTAGCAAGTGGATCTTGCAATCCCTGGGAAGAGGGAGCTGCACGGCAGTGGCAGAGGAAAAACCCCAGAAGAAACCCAAGAGAAAGCAGAGTTTGGGGCTGACACATGATTTCTGCTGTGTGCTGGGTTTACTGAGCTTCCTGCATCACACTTTTGATAAGGTGAGCCAGAGTATTAATTTATACCCTGTGCTTTGCCATGGACGGCAAAGTGCTCAGCCCAGGAACTCTTGTGTAAGACTTGTGTTTGTCTGTCTGAGCATCATTTCCTATGTGACCTCCCTTCTGGGTGCACCAGGGGAAGGAGAGGCTCTTACTTTAACTATAGTAAGTCCCAACTCATTCTCACAGAGCATCCCTGGGGACTGCAGCTGGTCAGGGTTCCTGGAAACCTGCTTTGCATCCCTCTTCTCACGTGATGGTTTGAACCTATGTTCCAGATGTGACTTTTGTGTAAGGGACAAAAGAAGGTCTTCCTTGTAGATCTAATGGCATCCCTTATCCAGCCTGCATATTTCCAGAGTTTAGAGATAGATCTTTGTGTATCAAGAAACAGAGAGCTATGCTTTTCTTCCTGTATATGCTTTTTTCTATTTTGTACCTTTTTATTCCCGACTATTTTACATCAAGAGCTATTCATCATAAAGACCATAAAATGAATCCTCACAGGAGACAGAGAAATGTCTTGGCATCAACAGTTTAGTAATGGGTTAGACAGCCTTTTCATGTGGAGTTTGCCAACATGAATCCAGCCCCCACACCAGCAGGGACTGCAAATTTCTATCACGTGCTGACTGGCTGTCAGCCGATAGGAAATGAACTTAGTCCCAGTCCAGTTCCTACTTGATCAGTGCACGTCAGAAATACCATCACTGCTGGAAACTGTCTCCCTCTTTCACTGGCAAGCCTGGCAGAGAGGCTAGAAAGTGAAAGCGAGTCTCTCATCTCTGGGAATAATGTTGGAGACACATTAGCATCAGAATCTGTACGGAAAAAGCTTATTCAAGCAGTGCTAGTACTCAGCCTGCTCTGTGTTGAGGCCTTTTGCTGTTAATATGAAACTTTTCACCAGCCTGGCATTTAACACAAGCATAAAACAATTCTCAGGAAGAAATAAAAAAAAAAAAAAAAATTGCAGGTGGTGCCTTGACTGTAAAGGCACGAAATGAGTAATCCAGACAGAGTTTTAACAGGTGAATGTGCCTTCATACAAGAGCTTGAAGGTGTCTCAAATGCACAGTTTTGCATTCTGAAGCTGTGCCAGGGAGAGGCAGAACTACTCAGAGGTCACAGGCATGCCTGCTTGGGAATTCTCCAGCTGCATTGATTTTGTTGAAAAAAAAATGCCAGGTTGCTAAAATCAAAAACTTCCCTGTAGTTAAAATTCAGTTGGGATGGTTTTCTTCCAGATTGTGATTGAATTCCTACCAAATATGATTTTCTGTCTTGCCCTGAATGGAGACCACTAGCCAAATGCCTTCTGGTGTTAGACATACCGTCACATAAAAGAAATTAATCCAGAGAGGTGCAGTGGAAAAGGAGAGAAAAGAGCCAGATGAAAGTGTTGACACCATGCCACCCCGCTGGTATAAAGAGGGTTTGCTTCTCTTTACACCTGCATCACTGCAACAGCCCTAACACAACCATCTTTAATGTGCCTTTTCTCATTGCATCCCAGGCTATAGGGATGGAAGAGACATCCAAAGTTGCCACGTTGTTTGAACTTCTGTGTTGGGAACTCTTCAAAACAAGGCAGAACAAAGCATGGAAGCATGGAGCCCGTGTGCCAGTGTGTGCCTGCCTGTACAAAAGTGTGTGTGCACCATCTGCCACTGGGATTCTGCTCTCAGCACTATGAGCACAGGATGCTCTCACCTGTGGTTTTGGTACATGCTCAGGGCTCTTTTTTCCCAAAAAGAAATTCTCATTGGATTCATTGCTTTGCCAAGTGGAAATGGCAGGAAATGTGATGGCTGGATTCATTTGTCACCTGAGATTGCATTTATGGCACATAATGCTTCAGAGGCCTGGTGAGCATCACCACGTCAATCCTGTGGCCGAGGGAGGCAGGACACAATGTCCTGTCTGCACCCATCAGAGGTAGCAGCAGAACCAGGACCTGGATTCAGACCTGGTACCTTGCTCCCTGTGCTGATTGCTCAAATGCTGCTTACTCACTGTGCTTACAGCAAGGATCCTGCTTTCATTGCTGCTTTCACATTCTTGTTGATCTGAGCTCTCCCTTTAGCTATGCCTTTCAAGTCTTAGAAGCTGTAATGAATATGTATCAACATTTCAAAGCCATAGATCCTGTGGTGGGGAAACAGAAAGGGGACGGGAGAGACAGACACACATACAGTCTAATTCATTTTTAAATGTCTGTAATTCATCCAAGAGTATTATCAATAATTACTAGAAAAAAGCAGTAGCTCACATCACGAGTCGGTGCTTTGACAAAAAGTTGGCAGCAGGCCTTACAGATATCTTGCACATGCAAAACCTTCCTGGAGCATGATAATCAGCTGGGGGGAGGTGTGGGGGAGAGACCTTTCTGTCTGTTCACAGCTCCAGTGGCCTCACCAGGGAACCCCACTCTTCTGTCATCCCTGTGCCTGCATCAGGCACACTGGAGCTCTTGCAGACAATCTCAGTGGGTGCATGCTAGATCTCATCCCTGCAGGAGGTGTGGGTTTTCAGAGGAGGTTTATGGGAGCTGGATGCATTGTAATCTTAAGCATCCCTTGAAAAATCAAGCCTGGATGCTCACTGAATATCCTCTCAAGGTCTCACCATTGCCTCCCCTCAGCTGTGGCCATCGCTGTCCTGTGCCCATGGCAGGGCAATGGGCATCTCCAATTATCTCTGTTATCTTTGTATCCTCAAACTCTTTCCTCTTAAAACTCTGACTAGGACATAGAGGGTGGCCTGGAACATAGGACTGGGAACAGATCTTGAACTGCTTCCAGTTTGGAGTACCCACAGCTACCTCCCACCTACAGACCAGAACTCCTACCATAAACCAAGGCAAGGCAAGACAGAGAGGGGAAAGGGAGAGGGGTCCTCAGAGAAGGGAGGCTGTTCATGTAAAAATCTGGATTTTTTTTCACCTGAAACCAGTCCTGGCTGCTCATTTTGTGGACATGAAGCTACAATGTCTGTGGCGTTTAGATCCATTTCCAGCCATTCCACTTTTATGGGCTGCCAAGACCTGCTTCAAATGTACAGCCCTGGCAGGGCTGGCGATGAGATACGGGGACCCTTTGTCATCTTTCAGACCTTTGTGTTAGTTTGTGGAGCATGAGAGATCCTCCTCTTCCTTTCCCCCACCACAATATAACTCTCGTGATGCACCCCTGATTTTGGGTCTGCTGCAGCTGGGGGCTGTGACCTTTGCTGCTGCCACACACTGCCAGCCATGCTGCTTTCTTGACTGTTTCTCCCTGGGTTTACCAGCATCATGGGAGCAGAGACACTGGAACAAGTACCATGGAGCATCCCTGCTGTCATGTCAAACCTCAGGCAGAGACACAGCTGGGACCACAACATCCTAAATCCAATGGCTAGATCTGCTGGGACTCATCAGTCTGAGACTGGAGCCTCCTCTGCAGCTAAAGCTGACCAAAATCTCATTGCAGCACAGAGAGTAACAGCATTTGGGTCACCCATGGTACAGTCCTCTGTGCTGGGCTACAAGTGAGGAACATTTGGCAGTTTCAGGTAATACAACAGCAGCTGCTGCCTCTGTGGTGTGTGTCTCATGAAACTGCCAAACACCTGTACTCTCCAGTTGGCTTCTAGTTAATTAACGGATAAAATTCAAGAGATTAGCTTCCTGCACAAAGACCTATGTGCTTTAAATCCTGCAGGTGCACCTGGCACTTTAACAGATACAGAGAAGGCCTGGAACCACCTGTCCCAGTGGCCTGAGAGGGCAAGGACAGCCCATGGTCCATAGATCGATAAACCACCTTCAAAGAATGCCTAGAGAAGCTGGAGTTCTTTTTCTTTTGCCAAATGTTGCTGTTGAAATCTTTATTTGAAACCTGCCAGTGTGTTAGAAGATGGACTTCTTATACACTTGGCACAATTTCGTATCTTTATATGCACCTCAGTGGCTTGATAAACAAATTTTATTTAATCTCATAAATCCAATGTTTATAGTAGCCCTTGCTGTTTCCCATGGAATGTCTGCTGCTCTGTATTATAAATGGGCCATGTTGCTCTGGCCTGTAACTCAGGAGGGCATACACCATAAAGACACTCAAAGCAGGAGCATTTCCTCATTGAAAAACACCCATGTTTCCTATGGAGAACAAAATTGGGGCATTTTCTGGGTCTTTTAGGGTTGGGTTTTTTCATTCCTTTAAATCAGGCCTGGTTTAGCACTTCAGCACTTTACCAGCCCATGCCACAGCCTGATGTTGGTTGTTGAGAGCACCTAGTCCTGTGATGTCCTTGCTGTGCTGGCTAACAGGAGGTGACAACACCTGTGGGGTAAGTCTGGCTCCCAGGACATGGACCTGAAAGTGCCCAGTGCTCTGCAGATGTGCAGTTGCTTGGACAGACTTGACATGAAGCTCTACCCTGATGCACTGGACAGGAAATTGGAAATCGAGCATTTGTTATTCCATCCCTCCCTGAAATTGTGGCACCAATGCCACAATGAAGGCAGTGAAATGCTGTGTGGAAATTTAGCACTCTTTAACTTTGCTATTACAGCTCAGTGAGAAAGCCAGGCCAGACCTGTGCTTTGTGAGTAATGATCTGAGCTATACATTAGCCAGAAAATGAATTCTCAACTGGTATACAATGATACTGTCATTCCTAAATTCATTCCACACAGCAGCATATGTAAAGCCATAATACTGACTGCATAATCAGTGGGTGGTGTTGCTATTTTTTCCTTTAAGCATATGATGGACAAACAGCTTCTCCACTGTACATTTAAACCACTTCCATCATTTCAATTCATCTGTCCAGGATAAATTATATAGGAAAAAATGTGTAGGTGATGAAATTGCCCTCCATTTTTATCTGTTTTTTTTTCTTTAACTGACAAAGGAGAGACAACAGACGAAGTGCATGTTGAGAGGTGGGTGGAAATCATAAATAACTTGTGTCTTCAGAAGCAAACCCCAGAAACAAGCTTGACTGTTTGGGGAATAGGGCTAGGGGCAGTCTGTGTGATAAGGTGTTGGCGTTCTTGCCTTCTTAAAGCTTTCTATCTAGCTCTGCAATCTCTCAGCTACTTTTCATGGGTTTCTTAAAACAAAAACAAACTAAGATCCCATTTCACAGGGATTAGAGTTTCCATGGAGAGCTGTAGCCCTTGGCGCCTGTGGTAGGTTGTGGTGTGGCTGTAATGACAGTCCCAGCCCGGTCCCACCAGTCCTGAGACTTTAAAATGTACACACAGATGCACACATGGAGAAATGCACCCACTTCATCTTCAATGGGGTTTTAATTTTGTGCATGTGGGAAGTGCCAGGTAACCACCCTGGAGGCAGAAGCTGATTGATCACAGATCTGGTTTGGGATTTGGGTGGCACCAACAAGGTGCCTGTGACATCTCAGTCTCGAGAAAATGACCTTTGGGGACCAACAGCACTTGTGGTTTTTCTGATGTGGAGGTTGACCACTGAAACTAGAAAACCACCCTCTTCAAACTTCCTGGTGTTTCTTGCTTTTCTGTGTCCTAGTCTCCAAGGTTTCTGGCCAAAATCAGCCTGGAGCCGAAGGGTTAGCAGTTAAATGAAGGTATGAGGCTTTTAGAGAGCCCAGCTGCCTGGGCAAAGGCCTACTTTGAAGGAGGAGTGGAACAAACGGGAAAAAGATCAAGGGATGGTGATCTCGCACGGAACTGGGAGCTGGCAGAGGAGAGGAGGGAAAGGGGAGGCTGAGGCCAGGCCAGCAGGAAGGAGTGAGGATGGAAACACAGGGATGGCTCAGGAGGGGCTCATGCTGGAGTTTGGCATTGAGTCTGAGGCACCAGAAGGGTGCCACAGGAGGGGATCTGCTCCTTACACTTCTCTAACCCTGGTTCATTGCACACACAAGTCAGGAGCAGCACAGGGTTCAGAGAAAACCACCTCCAAGTGAAATATCAGCTGGACAGCCTTTGGTAGGCTTTGCAGCATATACCTGCTAAAATATCATGTGTGATTATGTGTTTACCTATGATTTTATGCACAAGGTGGGCTCTGCCTTGCAGCCTGCCACACACACCTTGCTGCTTGTGCTCTGAAAGGCGTGCAAGCTTCCCTGGTGGTAAACACCCAGGGCTGTCAGCAGCCTCATTCTGCTGCAGCAGCAGTGCTCCCTGCTCACATGAGACAGGCACTCGAGTGAGAGGAAGGCTTCCCTGCATTATTGTGCCAGTCCTATTGCTCTAGCACGTTTCAAGGCTAAGAAAAATACTCCAAGTCTGGAAATCAATTTCTGCTTTCTTAAGTCAACACTAGCTGCAGTCCTTGGAGGGAAGGAGGCTGTGTGAGCCGCTGGGGGATCAGGAGCTCTGCTGGGCTGGGGCAGCTGGAGAGGTGCTAAAGGGAGAGGGTTGCAGCCTCATACATATCAAGGCAGCGTGTCCAAAACCAGAACATGGAAACATGCCTGGGGAGGGAAGAAAAACATCCTTTTACCCAGCCTAAGCTGAAATGGAAGTCTGTGAGACCAAGTGACTGAACCCATAAATAACTTACTAGTGACCAAAATAGATGGTCTGGGCTATGCTATGCCATGCTATGCTACTCATTCCTTCTTTTCTCAGCATAGGACTTTCACAGCTGCCCCATTGCTTAGTTTATTAAATTTAGAAGATATACTTGCTAATGGCATAACATCCATAGCCCACAGCCCTGCTGTGTTTGCTCTCTGCACACAGGAATACTTGGTTGCTGGTAGGAGGCAACAAGGACTCTGGCAGAAGGCACTAAAGCCAACCTGAGGTTTATTCCAATGAGTATCAGGGATCATTATTTGCAGCACAATAGTACATAATTCTTTCAGTGTAGGTAGGCACACATGCTCGGTGGCTGGAGCAGCAGGAAAACTAAGACTTGATCTGTTTTCATTGAAAGCAAATGGGATTTTAGTCATTGACTTCAGACAGAGCAGGATGGGGACCCAAGAACAGAGTCAGTTTGCCAGTTTGTTGGTTGCCTACTGATGTCATGCCAATATTGTCTGTGTTGGTGCAGGGGAATGCAAACGCCTGGTCATGGGCGGGGGGGAATAATTAGCAGTGCTTATTAGAAGAGATGGTAATTATTCATTACAGCTGCTGTAGTCCACCCTGCTTCAACAGCACGGGCTCTAGTGTCAGAGGCAGGGGGAGGGGGCAGGAGAAGCAAATGGGGGCCTCCTTCACTCTGGTGTTGCGGTGGCCGTCTCTTTTCCAGAAGACGGATGTTGTGCTCTAAGTACCTCTCCAGAGAGCTAATGGCCGACATGGCATTATTACCAGCCTGCAATGAGCTCTATCTTTTTTTTTTTTTATGATAGTAATTTGTTACACTGGTTTGCCACATGCCCGCTGCTTCCTTGTTAATCCAATAATCTATATGAGAAAAGCAATTTGACATTCCTCCTTCCCATCTGCCACCCATCACCCAATCTATATCTTAACTATCAGTGATTTATTAATGGTGTCTGCATTAAGTACATCTCCGCTTCATTGGCGCCCTCCATTCCCTCTCTCCTGGAGACACTCTCTGGATACATTTAGAGAGCAGAGTCAGCACAAAGGGGAAAAGCAACAGTAAAAGCAACCAAGTCTGGGGATTTTAGGTGCTTTGGTCAAATACTCCACACACACAGCAGCCTGAAGCCCACTTAGCTGAGACTCAAGTGAGTACTTGGCCCCTGTGCTCCTTGCAAAACATAATGCACTAACAATGCAGGGCTTTATCAAGTTTATGCCTATAGTCCCTTTGCCAGCATCAGTTTGCATGCAGTGTGGGCCAGCGTTCAGTGGCTCTTAGAAGGGGCTTTTGATGGGGCTTAATCCAGTGTTTGTTGGGTAATGCTTCAAGGGAAAACAACCAGATTCATGATCTGTGGAAATAATGAAGTACAGTATCCAGTATCCTGGATTTCCTGAAGCCTGGAAAGAGTGGTTCTGTTCAGCCTTTCTGTCAGTGGCAGAATGAACAGCACAGCCTTTATGTGGTCACCTATTTTCAGGACTCTTGTAAGAATACTGTACCTTCAAAAGCTTCAGCAAAGTTGGTTTGAAATCAGCCAATGAGCTCAAAAGCTTTTAGAGGTGAAGGGCATCCAAGAAGCTCACATGCATACACACACACAGAGGCACACACTCCTGTGTGCTTACAAAGGCCTTGTTTCCTTAGAAACCAAGCTAAAAATCTACTGGTAGTATTTCAGCCTGCTTGCCAGTATCAGGGAAGAGCTCAGGGACTACTTGAGTCCTGCAAAATGAAATTCTCTTTTCCTTTTGAAGGAATTCTCTGTTTGAAATTAGATTTGGGAAGCACTGATCCTCACACAGCTCAAAACTGCTCCGCCCACGGGTCACAGGACAGGCATTCCCGGTCATTCACCTTCCATTCTCAAAACTGGGGCAGTGTCCCTGCACGTGCTGGCCAGGCACTGCAAACAGGTTTCATTGATTCAATTACTCCCCACACAGCCACTGCATACAGCACTGGCAATATAGCTCAGCATCCTGCTGCGTTTGTGTATGTGCTGAACGACTTTCAGTTTAACTCACATGGGGAAAGCAAGAAAGAGCATCTGACTTTACACTAAAGTTCACTACACACATCTTTCCTGCCACACTCCTGGGGATCTAAGGATGCAGAGTGATGAAACCAAATCTTGTGGATTGCATAATTTGACATGGCCAGATTCGGTCATGTTAAAATCTCTTTTATACAGAAAGCTAATACTGCAGGTTGGCTAAAACACCTTTAAAAAGCAAGGGATGTGGACAGCAAGGCAGATGGTACTTTTATTTCATTTTCACAGCAGCTCTTTTTAAAGGGCCTTCATTTATTTAGAAGAGCCTAACAGAACCTTTCGTGTAATCACTGCTATTTTTAAGATCCAGAAAGAAGTCATTAAAGAACAAAGTGCAGTGAGAAAAGCAAGAATCCCAGGAAACTGAGAAAAGCAAGAACCCCAGGAAACAGGGACAATGTGGAAATGAAACAGTTACAAGCAAAACTGCAATGGATTTCATTGCTTTTTGAAGTCCAGTGCAAAGAATGGTCACACAGCATGTATCTCTCTAGATGTGCAGGGGCAGAGGACGATTTGTGCCAGGGGTGGGGGAGCACACTCTTGGTGCTGCTAAATTTCCTTCTGAGATAGCGGGCACTGCCTGGACAGTTCCCACCCAGCTTTTTTCCCTGGTACAGGAAAACTGGAGAACTTTTGGGTTCACCAGGGTCTGTGGTGACTGACTTAGTGGTCACATGTAGCCTTGCACTCTTGGTACATTGAGCAGTGTTTGGTTTCCTTCCAAATTTTTGCCTCTTGCTGCTGGTGAGCTGTGGTTGAGATGCTGCTCTTGCCAGTGCTTGGCTCCCCAGCCATTTCCAGTGCCTCAGGATGCCAGTCTTAATATTGTTGAAGGCTCCCAAGGTGATTATTTTTTGCTGCTCCCTTTCCCTAAGGCTGAGATTTTCATTTGAGTTTTAGAATACCAGTTAACCCACATTTATCACATGTCAGTATCATTTTGACTAACACCTCTTTTATGCATAATGAAAAAACTTGGGATAAACAGACTGGGAAGAACGTAGGTAGAGACTCATCCTTAGGAACTAAGTGATTAGGTTTGGACAGAGAAATGTGAAGATGTACCTAAATTTACACATGAACCTCCTATAGAGGGCAGGTGGACCTAAAATGGGGAAAAATGAATATTTCATGGTCCCATCAGATGGAGAAAGCTGTCCCTCTGTGCTTTGTGTTTTTTAACACTGCGCTGCTGAATAAAGCAATGTCTGCCTTCAGTCTTTTATTCCATTGTTTGTTTCTGTTAAACTTACTGAAAATGGAAAGGGAGCATTCCTTTTGAATTGAATGACATGTTTTCTTGGAGCCAAAATAGGGGGGGAAAGTGTTTGTTTATTTGTTTGTTCACTGATTTGGCAAGGAAAGTCCCCCAAGCATTTGAATTTTGGCTGAGATCAGGACTACTACAACGTTTTGTCTTTTTTCTTTTTCATGCTTATCTGCCAAACAGCAACAATAGCTCCCTATACACAGGGCTGCTGGAAATGAGATGCAGAGGCACAGAGTACCAAATGGCTGGGTAAGGGAGGCTGTGATTGCATGATAGGACAGTTCTGACCGTGCAGCCCGGGGGGTGTGGCACAGTGATGACACTTCAGCTGGAGAGAGTAAGGATGAGGTGTGTGGAAAGAAAGTGTAGGAGCAAAGCCACTGCTCTCCCTCCTTCTCCCCTGAGACATTGCTTCTAGTCCCCCCACACCCCCTTCTGACTGCCTGATGTCAGCTTCAACAGCTGACTCACTCCACATGAAAGGGATAAACCACTAGGAAAAAAAAAAAAACCCAAACAGGAATAATCCTGGCTACTCTCTCCATAAAGGATTGAATAGGCAAAGATGGGAAGCACATCTTTGGTGTATGATACTGCAAAACGGTGAGAAGAATCTGTGTATTTGCTCTGGACATTCCCTTAGGCTCCTGAGTTTTAATAGCATAACCTTAAATCAAGCTGATGTTAGAAGTAGAGCAGAGAATAGGGAGTGAAGGCAGGAAACTGACTGAAGCTAGATCCTAATTTCGTGTATTCCCTCCTACTCCAGATAACACATTTGCTTGACCAATAACCACTGCAAGTTGGGGCTTTTGATCTGCCAGTGTTCTGGGACATGATGTTTCCCAAGATTTTCCATTTCACAGAATAGCTCTTTTGCAAAAAGTCCAGAGGAACTGAATCAATGTTTCTATAATTACCTGTATCTATAGCCTTACATTAGGAAAAATTTAAAAGTCAGCATTTTGTATTGTAAAGCTGCCTGGTGCTCATGATATCAAGAGTTGCAGATGGGCAGGCTGATGGATTATTTGCCCTGTCTGCTGTGTATAGAAGAGCTCATTTGGGAGTTTAGTAGAGAGAAATATTTCATGAATGACTGGAGAAGACAGAAGTGAAAGCTGGGAATTATTTAGAGTGGAGGAAAATAACAGAAAGAAGAATGGTAATCTCTCATTTGTAGTTTTGGAGATCTCTGCAATTACCTTTTGACATATTATTTCCCCCTAATAATTTGCTTGTGGTGTGGTTTTTCTTCCAAGGAATATGAGGCATGTGTAAAATCCTTGCAATCAAATGTGAAATACCAGTGCTGGAAAGATAATAGTTTGACAGCAGTCAAGCTGTCCCAGGCTGCCATCCCCTTGCATATTACTCCATGAGGTGTCTGAAACTTTTTCCCATGGAAGATTCAATGGAAGGTGTAATTACAATTATATAATTAATATTTTCCTTTGTACTTTCTTAAAAGAAAATAACAAAAGAAAAAGCTCAAAAGGTATTTTTCCTGTTTGTACTGAAAACACTTTTGTGTTTGATGAAAGCTCTTTTTTTTTATATAGCCAGCCTCTAGGGAAAAAACCAAACCCAAACCCTAGCAATTCATATTGTTGTAAAAATGTTTCCAGAGAAAAATACAATTGCTTCTGACTAGCTTTAGTTATCATGTTTTTTTTATTGAAATCTCCATCTCTTTGCATTCCTGCTGCTTATTTGACAGTCTCTGCTTGTCTTTCTTACACTCACTTGCCACCATTTCACAGTCTCTCTTTGTACTCCACACTTCCTATTTTTAATTGGAATTTTCTTCTTTCCAATTCCTTCACCTTTTCTGCAGCAGACCACTTAGGTAGTAGATGATCCTAATAATATCTGAGTTGGAGCTGAACTTTAGACCCACGGTATATCTGAGTTGTTTTGAAGTAGCTAAAAAGTACTAGAAAGAAAAATGTAGACATGAGACATGGCTGAATATTTTTACCTGATTTGTATAAGTGGTAAGGGGATGCAACACCACCAGTTAAAATGGAGTTCACATTCTCTTCTCTAATAGGGAGTAGAGGTTGTTATATGGGAGAAATAATCTATTTTTAATACATTTATATATATTTATATGTTTATAATGAGTAATTTGCATTCCACTTCTATTTTTCTGCCCAAAAATGTGTTGGTGAAACAACTAGAAAGATCACTGAATGGGAGAATAAAGGACGTGGCAATTGATCTCTAGAGGTCTTTAGACCCACCTCCTCAGCAGGGCAGGGCCAGGCAGAGCAGGATGCTCAGCACCTCATCCAGGCAAGCTGTTAGTATGTCCATGGTGAGATCACACCAAATCTTTTTGGGCACTGTGTAGGGACACAGTGGAGCCCAGCTTGGTTTGCACATTGGGTCTGGACAGGAGGGCTCATAGAATGGCTTGGGTGGGGAGGACCCTTAAAGGTCATCTAGTTCTGACCCCACTGCCATGGGCAGGGACACCTTCCACTAGACTAGGGCGCTCAAAACCACATCCAACCTTGCCATTAACATTCCATGGATGGGGCACTGGTCATGAAGCTGCACTGGGCTAAGCCTTGGCCTTCCTTTTGTTGTGACATGCTTATGCCTTCTCCATCCTTCAGCTTGAAGCATATCACAGAAACATTACTGATTTCAACCTCCCTCTACTTTGTGTCATTAGGTTTAAACTAAAGAGATGCAGCTCACATGATCTCATGCAATACTCTTCAGAAGGAAAGGAGATGGAGAAATACCCTCACTGATCCTGTCAAGGTGGTGTAAGGTAAGGTAGAAACAGTGAGGGAAAGCAGCTTTGGGGCTTTTGTTGCATTCTGCAGGCCAAGTAGAAGGACGGCACCCAGGAAGGGTGGATGCTTGGAACGCTGCTGGCATCAGACAACCATTAGCCTCTCACAATGTGAGTGCAAGTCTAGTGCTGTTCCCTGTTCAGGTGGCCACAGGAAAATGAGGTCAGGCTCTTGTATCACCCATTAAGGCAGAGCTCTGTAGCTCCACAGGCTCTTGGGGGTGGATGTGCTGCTGCCCAAAAAGCAGCACATTTTCTGCATGGGGCAGAAGACAGAGAGGACAAGGTCTCGCCCCACAGGCAGTCCCAGCTCTTGTGGACACCTACAGCAACCTCCATGAAACCATGGGCCCTTCATTCAGGGTGGCTGAAACAGATTAACCATGTGGACATCTCTGACTTTATATCCAACTGAAACAACCTCAGCACACTCTGGAAAAAAATGGCCTTGTCAAAGTTCAGTAACAGAGGAGAGATTTATTGGTCCAGCCACCTTCTTCTCTGTGGATATAACTTATATCTACTCTCCAAATCAGGAGTAATAACCAAATTATATATGTTGAAAATGGTGAGGTTTAGAAGTGCATAAAATATCTGAAATGAAACCTGAAATGGAGTGAAATTTGACTAGTTTCAGCTGTCAGTATAAGGCTAAAACTCAGGTAGGGCTCATTAGGAAGTTCATCTGACCTTTCTGACTGAACCCAAGGCTGATTTTATGTCTGATCCATAGAGAACATCTTTTTTATTTCTTTTTTTCGTTTTTTCGCCTACATGAAATCTCACTGATTATGACTGGAAGCTCCTAAGTTTGTTCAAATCCAAAGTTCAAAGCAAGTTCAAAGTACAGGAAGCATGTAGCCATGAAAATGGAAATAGTTGGGTTTTAAATCCATGAGATCAGAGCAGCTGGAATTTGCACTTTGCTGAAGCTGCCTGAGCCAGAATGCTCTGAAAAGATGAGAGTTAAATCCTGATGAATAGAAAAGAATGAAGAAGGCCTTGGTTTTGCCTTTTATCTTTGGTGAAGGTATCTGTCTTTCCTAAATGGTTTTCCAATACAGATGAAACTTACCCACTAAATATTTGGGTAGAGCCTGCTATGCAATACACTAGAAATAGGTAAATCAGTGCATACTAGAAGAGAAACAGCACCTTGCCTTTTTGGCCTTAAATATGAGTGTGGTAGAGCTAGAAGGTCTAGCTCCATGGAATTAGGTTGCTCAGGAATTATTATCTCAGTAGAAGTCTAAGCAACAGTTTACAATCTGCTGTATGAAGGAGGCTCACACTAAGGAGTGGTGAAGAAATCAAGCCTTGCTAAGCTCTGAAGATAAAAGCAGAAAAACTGCACCAGTTTTGATAGAGGAAGTGAGTAACACAGGCATGTGTTTGGGTACAAGACTGCTTCTGTTTGGGGAAATTATAAAACAAACAACTGGAGAAAGACAAGTCCAATGATTCCTTTTCCTCCTTTCCTGAAATAATTTTGTGTTTATACATGACCTAGAAGTGAGAAAGAAATGGACAAATGGACCTGGGGAAGATACAACTCTGAAGGACAGAAAGACCCATCTGTGTCATAATGCCTGAAGTCATCCCAACATCAGGCAAGGAGTCACATCCACCATCTGCCCTGCATCATCCAGAGACACATAGCTGAACAAAGGGCAGGATTTTGAAAGCCCCCATCGTATAGTTTAGCACAGTCTTGGAGCTGACTACCTACAGCCATGGCTTTGTCATCATGGATATGGAACAGGACTGTGTGAGCTCATGTGACAGACTGCATTAGATAGCTGTGACTTCTTGGGACTAGTGCCATCTGAACTTTGGTGACAAGGACAAACCAAAACTGTGGAAGGATATCTCGCTTACTAAAAATTTTGTACATTTTGTTGGTTAAATCAAGGTGCTTAATTCACAAGTTTTTCAGGCCTTCATCTGTCTGACTGGATTGCTCTCATCATAATGTAATTCATGCAAGCAATTAGGCAGCGCTGCCTACAGCAATACCTCATCCTCTCAAGGGATTAGAGGCAAAGAGGAAATCACCATGGTCTCCTAGCACACTTCAGTATATATTTCTGTGTCTCTGCAGGTCTCTCCACACCCTTGCAACTCATACAGGAATCAACAGTCTCTCATGCTTTGACATAACACATTTGCTTTGTCTTTGGCTGTAACATGGAAAGCTTTGGGTGCTTTGAGGATTGTAGAACAGTGGTGTGAACACAAGTGAAAGAAAAGTTGTGTTCAGTACCCCTGGG
Organism: Illadopsis cleaveri; assembly: GCA_013399915.1. Classification (NCBI taxonomy): domain Eukaryota; kingdom Metazoa; phylum Chordata; class Aves; order Passeriformes; family Timaliidae; genus Illadopsis; species Illadopsis cleaveri. The sequence continues at coordinate 1,030,108 of VXBB01018440.1, forward strand.
GCAAAGGTTTTCTGACTGTAAGCTGGTGTTACCACCAGTCTGAGCAACAACTATGTCTGCTAAATGGTATGGGTGTCAGCCATCCAGCATTTCCTTATTCTTCTAGTCCTGCCGGTAATTCAATGTGTGCTCTTTCTTCTGCCTCAGGAGCAGAGCATTCACTCTGGAATGAAGAAGAATAATGTTGGCTCTTCTGCTGCTTGTACCCTGCCTCCATTTCTTTCCTGCTGCTTCTGAACCCCCTGACCCTTTCAAAGGCAGCTCAGCAACCTGCTCCATCTTCTATCAAATTGAATTTCAAATCTGGAGACGCTGCAGCGGGAGCAGCATCCATTTCAATTCTGTATCCCTGTTGTCCCTCCCTTGGGACCAGGGCAGATCCTGAGGAAATGCAGTCAGCATTTGTTGATTGAGCCTTCTGATGAGATTAATTTCTGGTTTAGCAAGAAGCCAGTCATGTGGTCCCAGCTGCATTTGGGCCAGCCAAGGCTCAGTCACAAGACAGAACAAAACTTGTGGAGCTCTGCATACGACTCATGGACAGTGACTCACTCTTCCAGCAGCACTGGAGAAGCAAACTTGCCAAGCTGATTTGCCCATTAGGAAAAATGAGGCAAGAGCAGGCAGCCGATTTTGGACAAGTTACCTACCCACCCACCCAGCTACCATATGACAAGAACTCTTCTGACAGGAGCACCCTTCAGCAAATTGCTTTCTGCTGAGGAACCATGGAAGATGGATGGCCAATGGGAGGAGCACCATGAACTGCAGCACGTGCTGCAGGGGATTACAGTGCCCTGATCCTACAGTGCCCTGATCCTAAGGAAACCAGCACAGACCACAGACCCAGGGTCTGTGTCCCTACTTGGAGTGACTAATTTTCCACTGACTGCCAGAGGTGAGGGGTCAGAGGAAGAGGTCAGAGTGGGTCACAAGTCAGTGGAGACAATACAAATCAAAAAGAAACCCCTGGCCTTTCAGGTTAGTTTGTATTAGCAGTTGTATCTATCTTTTTTTAGCTCCAGCCCTGCTCACCCTTTGGAGTAAACTGCTTTTCCTTGATCACCTACAGAAAAGCAGGTCAGAAGATGGCAGACACACTCACAAGGTTTATGCCTGACATCCCTCTATGGTGACCCTGTGACAACAGGATTTCACTGCTATGTCTCCCCAGAGCTGCTCTCATTCCTGGTGACTTCAGTGACAAGAGTTTTAGCCTTTTTAAGCCATGCAAGGCATGCAATAAATTGTAACATGTAATTATGCTGAGTATCTCGGGCAGAGCTCTGCTCTGTGGTGTGCTGGGAGGCACATTAGCCCTGGTGTGGTCTGCTGGGCACCCTGCATTCACCTTCTGTGGGCCACCAATGCCCCCTTCAGCACAATTCGGTTACAGTGTCACTCGAAAACACTCCCTTTCACCATTGCTGCATCCCAAGGGTGCTTGCTACTGACTCTCAAGGACTAGGTGTGGAGAATACAGGGAAAAGGGCTTCTCATTCTGTCTCTCACCTTTGGTGTGCATATATGTGTTCATGTTTCTCTTTCTTTCAGTGAAGATAACAAATGAACTCACAATCCCGTTCCAAAATTAAGAGTTACATGGTAATTCCTGTACCATGCCTGCAGCCCTCATAGTGGCTGAATTGAAAGCAATATTTCAATTTTTCAGCAGATTTGCAGTCTTTAAAATTAGGTTTGATTCCAAAACTAAGAAGCAAAAGGAGCCTTCTGGCTATTTCTTCACAGAGTGTTTTCATCTCCAGCTGACCACTAGCTCAGTGAGACTAGCATGTCCTGATGGCATGGGAACATCAGGGAATGCAGAGCACGACCCTGACCCCACTCCTCCGTGTGGGTGGCTGCTCCTTGTCATGGCACTCATGACATGCCCTGTTTGGAAGCTGCAGGAAGGCAATGTGCTTCCTTGCTTTCCTTTTCTGGTTGGTGGTTCTTTCTGAGGAGATGGTAGCTCTTTCTCCCCTTCCCTCCTTTCAGGTGTGTTTGATTTGGGGTTTTCATAGGTGCTGTTTGGGGTTTTCAAGTTGCTTGGGCAAAGATCTCTAGGCCTGGGAACAAAATTGTCACAGGGCTGCACCTTCAGGGACTTTGTTAGGGACCAGAAGTTGCAGGGTTTGGCTTAGTAGGGGAACGTGTTCTTGCTGTGGAGAAGATAATTGGTTGTAAAAAACATATGGCACATCTCTGTGTGAGCAAGGCAGTTGTTATGTTGACAAACTCAGCCTTGCTGACAGAATGGATATGGAGCATTTTAGTGTACAGTGAATTCTTTATCCTCTTGTATGTTTCCCTGTAGCTACTATTAGAAGTTATCATCTTCAATATCCCTCTTGTCTCACATCTGGTGAGAAATAGTAAGGTCAATATTCCACAAGCCATCAATGTCTCAGTAAGCCCACTCTTTTTTTTTTTTTTTTCTTGGCAACAGCCAATAAATCTCAGAAGGCTTCTTTCAAATATAGGAAAGAGGAATCTGTTTATAGTCTGTATGTTGTTACTTAGAATATTCACAGAGTCATAGAATAGTTTAGGTTGAAAGGGACCTTTAAAGGTCATCTAGTCCAACCTTCTTGCAATGAGCAGGGACCTCTTCAACCAGATCAGGTTGCTCAGAGTCCTGTCAAACCAGACCTTAAATGTTTTCAGAAACAGGGCATCTGCCACACCTCTGGGCAACCTGTTCCAGTGTTTCACCACTAATATCTGCTTTTTTTGTTATAATAATCGCTGCTACTTGAGCTGGAAAAAACTCAGAGTGTCCCAGGAAAAGGTGGCCTTGTGCCCAGGAATGTGATGGTTTCCATGGCAATAGATTAAGATGGGCTGTCTAAGGCCAAATCAGATCTCAGCAAGCTCTGAGAAAATCTGGGGTGTTGGTGCCCATTACAGTCTGCAAGCACCGCACCATGGTTTTGGAGTCCCTTTGATGAGCTGTGAAATAGAAATGTACTCTGCAGCTTCCTAGGGATTAACATTCAAAAGGCGCTGCAGCACTGACTGATTTGGTCAATATTGCCAGAAAAAAAGTAAACCAGTGGTGAATTTACTGCTCAGGGTTGTGCTTTCACAAGGAAAATAGGGTAGAACTAGTCCTTGAATCATGACAGCTCCTCTCTGTCCTCTCTTTATAGTCTGGTCATGACCCTCAGCATGGGAATGTGGGAAAAGGAGGTTTGGGATTATTTAGTCCCATATGCTTTGATACAGGGATTGAAAATTTAATCCTCTTACTGCATGTAGTTTTCTGCATGAGACTTAACAGAAACTTGAGACAGAGGCATCAGGTTGTGAATGTCACTCTGTTTGCTTTAGACTTCTCTGCTTTGGCCATCTGCAAATTGAAGTAGTTCCAATAATGGGCAGCCTCCAGCAAAATATCTGTGTGTTTTTTTGAGGAGCCTAACAGTAGGAATTGCTTATTTGGAGATATTTTAGCATGCTTGACGTAACCTATCTTCTTTTCTGACTGTAGGTTGTTGAGAGGAGTGACCCTCTGCATAGGAAGAGAACTATTTTTTGAGAAGAAATCTGGTTCTATCTTGACTACTTATTCAGTATCTAAGTGATATTTCTTTTCTTCTTTGCACAGCTTCAACCAGAAAAAGGTAACAAATCTGCTGCAATCTCTGGCGTAGGCTTTCTTACTCATGACTTTAATAATAAAAGTATGAGTTTAGAATCCCTTCCTAGACAGGCTGCTTCAGTTGTTGCCCAGAAAGTAACTCCAAACTATGTATTAGCAACTTGGGATATTTTTGAACAACAACAACAACAACATCTTTTTTATATTAATAATTTATGTGCCCAAAAATTTCCCTGTCATTCTTCCCCTTAGAATTGGTAGAGTTTTTTTATTAGCTCCCTGTTGAGCAGACTATGTTTTGATTTGGGGAGAAATGATAGTTACTGCTCGATGACAGTTGAGACAGACATTATTGGGAACATCCCTGCATGTCTTACCAGCAGTTGGATATATTTGGCTGAGTTGATGCTGGATGACATTTTCACTCCAGTGTAAGACAGCCCATGTGGCTGAGTGCTGGTGTCCTGCTATGTGGTAGGACATAACCTAAAAACTGACACCTCGGCACTGCTAAGATTGCCTTGTCCATTTTTATGTTTTTAGCATGGCCAGTAAAAACAGTAAGCAAGCAGTGAGCAATCTTTTCTATAGCCACCTTCCAAAGTCCCAGCCATTACCAGATAGGGAAATTTTAAAATCACAAATAAACTATGAAGTTGCATTGTTACCAGCAGTGAAACTATCAGAATCCCTTCTGGATGCATTTCTACTTTTTACCCGAACAACTGATTCTAAGAAGATATAAATGTATTTAAACACTACATGAAAGAACTACCTAACCCTGTCAGTTCTGATGATTCTTTATTGGTAAAATAATAAGTAATTGTTCCTTGAGTACCCCTGGCTTGTAAAGTTTGCTGATAGTCATGTTGTTTAATCTTTAATTACTTTGTTCATAAGCTATTATTCAGGCTTTTGGTTAACACTGTGCTCTTTTCACAGGCTTGCTGATAGTCCCAGTTTAAAAGAGCCAGTATTTGTCTGCAAACTCACTCCTCAGTGGAACTGTGTCAGTGTCTCGAGCCTGAGATCCTCTCGAGGATCTTTCCATGCCTCTTGCTATCAGTGTGCATCTGCACCTGTCTTTTTCCATTTGCTTTTCTTTTTGTGAGGAAGGAGGAGGCTGCCTCATTTCCCTGAAGAGCCAAGCACCCCTGTCAGCCACCATTACTCATGGTGGCTTTGGCACACAGCTGCAATGGTGATGGAATTTCTTGGATTGACACCACTGTGTCTCATGGGATAGGAGGTCCTCCTGGAGACCTCAGGAGGTAACATGAAAGAGGAGCATAAGACACTTCATACTGTTATTCCCATAAACCACTTCGAACTCAAAAATAATGGCTCTTCAAACTCAAAATTAATATTTTATTGTCAATTAGACCATTTTTGGCATAAAATTGTTTTGTTTGCAATAATCAGTAAGGAAAACCCCATCTTTTTCATTGAAACTTTTGATTGTATTACTCTTCCATTTTTTCTCTTTTCATTGAAATTTTCTATTCAAACACCTGGCAGTAAATTTCTGATGTTGCTAAATTGAATCTCCAAGCAGGTGTTTCTACCTTCCCATATCAATTTCTTTCATATTGAATTAAAACTTTTGGTCAACTTCAGTGATAACGTTTTTATTTGTTTCCTTGCCGCACTGTCTGTCACAGCTGAAAGAAAAATACAGGTTAACAATCTCCAAAGCACCCAAGTCCCCTCAGCCTAAGCTTTATCAAGGCCAGCATGACTAGTGCCAGCTTTAAGCACAGCTAATGCAGGCAGTTGCCCAGGGCAGCAGAGTGCTGGTGGCAGCAGAACAGTCACTGCCCCTCTGCCTTCTTTTCTGTGTCAGAGCCACTGAGAGGGGGCTGCTGCCAGGCGCATGGGCCAAGGTGTGCGAGCCAGTGGCTGTGTCTGGCTGTGCATTGTCTCCCTGGGAGCAGTGACTGCTGTCCATCCTCCTACTCCCCTGGTATCACGCAGAGGGTGGAGCTCTCCCAGCTCCAGTTCTGCCCTCTGCTTGCCATCCCCAGGCAGAGAGAGCCCATCAGTGTTGCTTCTCCCTAAGGTGGCAAAGTTAAACTTTATTTATACCAACAAAGGGCTTTGAACTGGCTGTGCAAGATGTTCTGCCCTGTATTTATAAATGAGGATCAGGTTCTTCAGTCTCTCATCTTTGGAAAACATTACTACACAAAATATTCCTACCACTGGATTTTCTGTATCCACACATAAGCCATTTGAATGGTTGTAAGGCATAGCCTTGGTACCTTCAGAAAACAGTTATTTGCCTCTGCACTTTTTTCCATTAGGATCCATGTGTACATTTCTGTGTTGTGCTTGTGGCTGATGGGAGGAATATATATTGTATACATGTATTTGTGCATAAGCGTGATTTTGACCAAGTCTGTGCTTATTTAATTGAGTGTGATAAAGGTTTACATAGAAGGTTTAAAACATAGATGCTGGGTATATATTCTGAAGTTTATGGATAGACACTTCTGTGTAGACAAAGGAGAGGAGGAGGCTCAGGAGTGACATTATCAATCACTCTCTGCAACTACCTGAAAAGAGGTTGGGACCAGGTGGGAGTTCCCCTCTTCTATCAAGCCACTAGTGACAGGATGAGAGGACACAGTCAGGGGAGGTTCAGGCTGGACATTAAGAGGAATTTCTTCACAGAAGGGGTGACATTGGAATGGACTGCCCAGGGAAGTGGTGGAGTCTCCATCCCTGGAGGTGTTTAAGGAAAGACTGAATGTGGCACTCAGTGCCGTGGTCCAGTTTGACATGGTGGTATTCAGTCATAGGCTGGACTTGAGGATCTCAGAGGTGTTTTCCAGTCAAACTGATTGTGTGATTCTGTAGCTGAGTTTTTGCTTAGTTCAGAGAACTGAGGTGCAACTCTGGGTCCTGGAGCCTCTGTTGCCTGCTCCCACCTAACACAGGAGCACCTCCAGTTCCTGACAGGGGCTGTAAGGTATCACATGCCAGGTGAAGAGGTGTCCACTGTGGTTAAACACTGCAGTACCTCTGGTGCATTGCCTGGGCTGGTTCTAATAAAGATGATGCTGGTATATGATGCAGCTACAAAGTCTTCTCCAGATGAAGAGTCTCCCTATTCTGAGACACTTGAGGTGGACATTTCCAGACAGAGTAATAATACTGTCATGGTGGGCAGTGACTGCAGGAGTAGTGTGTGCAGTCACACAACATGAGCTCTGTTTGGTGGCTGTAATGACAAGTGATGCTGCAGCTCAGTGGCAGTGTTTCAGTGCTGCACAAAAGATGCTCTCATGCTTCTGTGCTGCACTAGTGAGGGCCACGACTGTGAATATGGTGGACAGAACATATGTGGGGAGAAACACAGGCCAGTTTTTATTTTTATTGTTGCTTTGTGGGGCAGGCCATACGTTGTGTGCCTGCTGATATGGCTCCTGCAAGTCGCTAATCAGGGCAGTAGGAGGGTTACATGTTTGGTGTTGTTTGGGTGGCAGGCACTGTTCTATGTGTTGGGCCTCCACAAGGCACAACCGAAAATCAAATGGAAATACTGTTGTGGGCACAGAACAAGGCAGAGCTGTATCTTTGCTTTTGTCCTTCATGTTTCTCCCCATTGCTTTTTCCCTTTCATCGTTTTCAGGGCAGGGAGATCTTCACTTTATCTGTGGAGTGCCCTTCCCATCCCCTGCCTGCAGCACTGGAAAGAGATTAGCACAGATGAGAAAACACAGAAGAAACCTGCTGCAGCCAGTAAGGGAAAGTCTGTGACAGGAGGAGTGAGCAGCAAGGTGTCTGAGCACGGCTGGGCTGTCTCTAGGGGACACAGACACAGGATGGTTTTAGGCCCTGGTGCCACTGTTCCAGTGGGGAATTGCAACCACTTTAATTAGGAGCTGGCTTTAGCATCTCCCCAGAGCAGCAGAAGAGAGGGAGATGAGTAGTCCCTGGAGAGGAGAGGGAAGCTGGAAAAAAAGAGCAATAAACACAAACTGGAACAGATTTTCTAAAGGAGGTACTGCCCACCTGGAGATCTTCTAGGAGGGCATCAAGAAAAAAATAGGAGTGGTTGCAATTAATCCAAAGAAAAGCTGGTGGGGAAAGATTTTCTTGTTCCAAAAATCAAGAGTTCCCAAGTCTGTGGATCTTCACATGCTTACAGCATGGTTGCCTTTAGGCTATGAGGTCTGCTGTGGGCTACGAGCAAATTCCTTTACTTGGTATCCTCATTTGCAGTGCAGTGCCTGAGAAAATGCTCGAGGCCCACCCTGATCTAGTATCAGGTTGAGGTGAAAAGTTGAGCTGGGGGTTGGGGAAGCCAGCATGTTATCAGCACATGCAATGAGAGACTGGCTGTGAGGACAGTGAACACACTTTCTGTGTACAGAGCGGGTTCTAGGCTCGCAGGATGTAACAGCTGGTGTGGGGAGGAGGAATTGGATCATGCTGGCTAAGCAGACAAGAGGGATCTCAGGCAGAATGGACAGGATATGACTAGCCCTCTCTCTGTAGCCAAATCTCATCTTCCTATGGCTGAATATAACTTGCATGGAAGTGGCTATTCCCTTGGCCCTAGCTAATATGAAAAGGGTTAATGCATTGCAGAGTGGCAATAAATTTTGTGTGTGTATGACAGAGGAGTGGGCCGGAAATATTTGCTGAGGAGAGGTTGCTGTCAGCACTGTGCCTTTTATTAGTCTGTACTTTTCTTCCTTCCCTCTAATCAAATGCCCATTGACATTTATGATCTTGTCACCTGGTGAGAAAGTCATTGTCACCTCCACTGACACTTCTCTCATCACAACGGGTCCCATTCCAGCTCTTCAAAGTAATTTTCATCTTCTTTTTCATGGACAAACCTTGGATGGATTTACCTGCTCACTGAACTGGCAAAGATTACCTCAAGAGAGCAGCAGAGTGGACCTCTATGGCTTTGCTGTCTGTGAACTGCACCTGCACTCTTCTAGGAACACTTGAGGAGCCTGTGGCATGGGCAGTCTGCAGCCTGCTGTAAAGCATCCAAACATACTCTGCTCTCCAGTGACTTACTCTGAGTTGTTCTCGCTCCTGTCTTTGCCTTGCTTTATCTTTCAGATAGCTCTTGGTCCCATTGGCTCCTGTATGGGGATGGCAGGTCTCAAAGATAAGCTTTGTTCACTTTGTTCACTCAAAGACGATCTCAGTGTCTCAACATGGAAAGGACAACAGTGGAAGCTCAGCCCTTATTAGCCATCAGAAACTCTACACTAGAGAGAGCCCATAAAGGTACCCAAGATGTCAAAAAAACTTCTTAGTTTCAATGAGATACAGGATTAAGATGGCTAGGAACCTGTGCTTCAGTCGTAGTAGACTTTATGGAGCTACTTGCTTTACTGCAAAGCAATTGTTATTTTACTCTGAATGTACATGGCTGCATTGACAAACAGCTACACATTCCTTTGTAACTTTCTTGGTCAGGCAGGCACTCACAAGGGTTTTTAAGATAAAATTTACCCATACTACCTGTCAGTGAAAAGGTAAATAATTAGTCTTTGCTCAGTTTTCTTTGGTGTTTTTCATGCTCTTTTTTGTTCGGTTGGTTTTTAATTTGTTTGTTTTGTTGGAGTTTGACTTTTTTGGTGGGGGACGGAAAGCCTTGGCTTGTTTTTCAAGGTTTTCTTCAACATGGTAAAACCCCTTAGCAGAACTGGCCACCTACTTCCACAGGTGGTAGGGTGAGATCACAGAAATCTTCCATGGTCTCTCAGAGGAACTCCTAGGTTGCTGGTAGGAGTCTATGAGCAAAGAAGAAGGCTTGATGCCAGTACCATCCCCTCCTGCATGTGCAGCTCTAACCATCAAATTTTTCACAGTCATGGGGGAAGATGTTTGATTCTTAGGTCCAAGTGTGCTTCCCAGGCAGCTGTTTCCTACCTCCTCAGAGGAGACACAGTGGGCTTGAAGGAAGGCTGGTTCTGATCTTCAGACTGCCAGCTGGACCTCCCTGGTATGGTGCTGGCATCTGGACAAAGTACAACTCCTGCATGTTTTCTTCTGATGGTTAATTTGAGTATGAAAACAAACAGGAAGAACAACTCTGAAGTCTGGAGGTGCACAGGTCTTACTACATCACATTGGAACTGAAATTAAAAAATCTTTACTCCTTCATACCACAGAATCACAGACAGGGTGGGTAGCAAGGAACCACAGTGGGTCATCTGCTCCAACCGCACTGCTTAAGTAGGGTCATCCCAGAGAACATGACAGAGGAGTGTGTCCAGATGATCTGGAATATCTCTGGTGAGGGACACTCCACAAGTTTCTCTGGGCAACCTGTTCCAGTGCTTGGTCACCTCCACAGTAAAGAAATTGTTCCTCATGTTCAGGTGGAACTTTCTGTGCATCAGTTTCTGGCTGTTGTCTCTTGTCCCACTGCTCAGCACCACTGAGCATAGCCTGGATCCATCCTGCTGACACCCTCCCTTCAGATACTGACAGACATTGGTGAGATCTCCTCTCAGTTGTCTCTTCTGGAGGCTGAATAGGCCCAGCTCCCTCAGCCTTTCCTAAGAGTCTCTTAATCATCTTTGTCATTCTCTGCTGGACCGGCTCCAGCAGCTCCATATCCCTCCTGTACTGAGGAGCCCAGAAGTGGACACAGCACTGCAGATGTGCCTCACTAGGGCTGAGCAGAGGGACAGGATCACCTCCCTTGACTTCCTGGCAATGCTCTTCCTAATGCACCCTAGGACACCACTGGCCTTCTCGTCCCCCAGGGCACTGCTGGCTCATGGACAGCTTGTTGTCCACCAGGACCCCCAGGTCCTTCTCCACAGAACTCTTTCCAGCAAGTCACCCTCAGCCTGTGCTGGTGCAGGGGGCTGTTCTTCCACATATGCAGGACACTGCATTTGCCTTTGCTGAATTTCAGGAAGTTCCTCTCTGCTCATGCATCCACCATGTCAAGGTCCCTCTGAAAGGCTGCACAGCCCTCTTGGGAACTGGCCACTCCTCCCAGCCTTGTCTCGTCAGTGCACTTGCTGAGGAGGCGCCTGCTCCTTCACCCCAGTCACTGATGGAAACTAAAACACCACTCTTAAGTTAGACAACATCACTCCCTGCATCAAAGATGAGAACCTTCCTGTAAATGAAAAGGTATAATATGCAAGAGAGTTGCTTAATCTTGTTTCAGTAAATAACATGAATGTACTACACTTATGAAAACTGTCTTTTAATCATTTAGTCTTCCAGCTGATAATTTTTTTTATGTTGTGGCTAAAAATGTTTGCTGGAAAGGACTGTTCCTCATCACTATCCTGAATCTGGCTTGAAGAGTAACATATTCACTCACATCTTCCTTAGGCCAGTAAAAAGGAGAATAATTTAATCATTTTTTCCAGTAACTCAGGCATTTTCCCCTCTCTGAATCTTTGTCTTATAACAGCTGAACTACAAGTCATCGTTATTTTTCTTTTAGCCTTTTCTAGGTATAACACTGCCTCTATCCCCTTTGTCAACACCTTCTTTTCCTCCTCTTTCTCTCTTTTATTATTTCATAACCTACTGTCTGGTCTAGACATAAAATCCTGGGAGACACATATTGTTTATTTACTCTACAGATTTTTTTCTCTCAGCTCTTTTGATAAATCCTATCCAAGTAAATAAAAATTAATCTGTAAAATGGTTCTTTAAAAATAATGTAGTCAAAGTTTTCTCTAGGGTCAATAGCAGCAGAAGCTTGTGAGATAGTACAATTTAAAAAGGTTACTAAAAGACCATCCTTGAATGTTTGTTCCTGGGGTCTCTGAAGGACTTCCACAAAACTTGCTGTTAGTCCATCTGATGCTAGGAGAAAAGCAGGCAATGCACAGCTGAATTTACTTGGAGAATAATTGGAAATTTCTCAGAACTGGGAAAATAATGGACAGTTGCTGGCAGAGGCATTTTAAACCTCATCCTTTTGAAGTTCAAGGCATAATTCCCATTGGCCAAAATGTTGCCCATATTATACAGTCAGGCCATAGGTAAAATACCATATTCCCTACAACATCCCTTCATACAAGGGTCATTTGGTTTTGTGTTTGGTTGGAGTTTTTTATTTGGTTTGTTTTGTTTCATTTTTTAGTACGTCTTTACAGTCAAGCAATAAAGGCCGTGTTTTACATTTACAGGCTTAAGTAATTTCTTCACTCACAAACTTACAGTTTAAGGGACAGAAGGGAATAACATACTATCATCTAACCTGACACATGCCAGAGACATTTATCCAGCTGTTACAGTAATGAGTCCAATAATTTGTGTGTACTTAAATAATGTATCATCCAGTAAGGCATCTGATCTTGATTTGAGGATTTAAAAAATGTGCCAAAGTCAGCCTACTTTTGTACTCCATTCTTAGATTTGTTAAAAAAACTGAACAGGTCTCATTTCTTGTCTGAATTTTTCTGTGTATAGATTAATGTTAGGATTTGTTGGTTTGTTTTTTCTCTGCCATACTAAAGACCCCATAAGCAATGGACGATTCTCTTGAGGTGTTTACAAATAAGTTAGTCACCTCTTGGTCCCCTGCTTGATTAGGTGAGGAGACTGAGCTATCCATACATTAGTCTCCTCATCTCTGAGATGTCTGAGCTGCTCTCTGTCATGTTCTCTTCTGAGTCCGGTTTTCACCCCATGGCTGTGTACAGAAACAATTGAGCAACACAGAGCCCCTGTGCTTTGCTGATGCCATCTTTGGTGCCAGTGCTTTCCCCAGCTGGGGAAAATCGCCTGTCTCACTCATAAGATGTGCTCTCTAGAGCTGTTTAATTTTGGCTCATGTTCACAGCTTTTTGGGGGAAATTCCGTCATATAACTGAGCCCAGAAATCTCTGTATGTTCCCATTTCCTTATGTGAACAATCTGTAACTTTTTCTTAGAGGAGGATTCTACACAGCAGCAAGTTCTGGAAAGCTCTTTAATTCAGCTATAAATCTGATGATATTTCTTTTCTTTTTTTGAAACTCCAAACTTTGAAAACAGCTGTTGTCTCCATTTGAAAGAATACAGCATAAATAAGCCATCTATGAAATTGCATAAGTGTGGGAAAATGAACAATGTTTCCAGACATTACGAAACAGGCATTTGGACTGGGCTTGGTGTGAAGTTCTTTGAGGGATGAGAAGCTTGTTCATTCTGTTTAAACCAAAACCAGTTCAAAAATACTGCCATCAGCTTATCCAGTGTAAGAGGACATTCCCACAGCAGCCTTCCTCTATATTACAGCTAAAGACTACTTGAGGCTGATCATGGATTCTGTTCCATTTGGAGGACTTTCACATGCTTTAATCTATTGAGATCTCCGAAACCCTGTCCTCTTTGCAAGTCCTATTCTGCCATCTCCTTCTGTGAGTCACCTCATAGGAATTCCTGAATAAGTTTTCTCTTCAGTTTTACCAATAAATGATGCTCTTTGTGATCCCCTGTGGAGCTGTGAAGCTCAAGGTAGGTATTTGCTAAAGAAATACAGAAGCAAAGGATATTGGGAAGAGGGCCAAAGCAACTCAGATGTGATGCATTTGTTATTATGGGGCTATAGGAAAAGCCCTCTTTCCTTTACCCATCCCAATTTTCTTTTTCATTAGCCTCCTGACGCTAACCTCTGAATAACTTCTAAAGTAAACCACCCATAAATATTGCATGAGTCTCCAATACTAAAAGCTGATAAAGTTTATAGCACTTATAAAATAAATAGAAGGAAATGCTTTTCAGTTTCCTATTTATAGGTCTCAAGAGAGATCTCAGGTATGATTTATCACTTCAATTTTAACTGTATTAGTCTCCCCCTATCACATACACACAACTCTTTTCCTTGGTCATTCTTTTTTTCTCACACACAGCTGCTTCCTCTTTTCCCTGTAGACGTGCTCACACCCACACAGCCATTTGCCCTCCACATCTTTGCTAACAGGCAGGAGACTGTGCTCTTTTACGGAGTGTTGAGTGCCATCAGTTTTCACCAGAGTCAGCAGGCACTGAGGGTTCTCAGCATTTAGTGAGGGGCTCTCAACCACACGTAATTCAAAGGAAAAAGCTACTTTTTTTTTCAAGTGAACGTGGCACACGGCCAAAGAAGGATTAAAAAAGAGGGAGGCAACATTTGGACGTGGGTGGATCATTAAAGCACAGAGAGTATAGTTAACATAGGGTATGTTTCTTTTTAGGGCATTCCTATATGCTTTCCAAGTGTTAATGTTTCTAAGCATGCAGAATTCATCCTCAATTGCCAGTACATTGCACTTGAGCAGATAAATGGACTGTGGCTAATAATACCCTTTTCCTTGGAGGAAATGAACATCACTCCTTCTGTTTTATAAAAGTGGAGGCACACTTCTGGCCATGTATGGTGAGTCTGAATTAGCATTTTATTTTGGTGCAAAGGTGCACTTCTGAAGTAAATATCTCTGTTGTCCCCATTTAGTTTATTTTCCCATTTCAATGGAAACTCTTGTTCCAGAAACATATCTGCTAACAGGCATTCAACCCATGGAGCCAGACTACAGCTAAACCAAACTCCACAAAACATGTAAATGTGGACATCAGATTGTCAGTGCCAGCTGTTTTGCTTTAGAGTTCCATTCCTATTACACTGCAGCACTAGCTAATGTGTCAAGCCACATCACTACCACAGCATTTGACATCACTGCATCCTAACTGCATTTTCCTGTTCTGGTTCTACATTAAAAACCAACTAAACAAGAATGCCTTTCATGAGTGTGACTGAAATAAATACATTTATGTTTGAAATTCCCACAGACCTCACTTCCAGGGTTTTCCTTCCCAAAACCTTCAATTGATACTGGAATATGAAGAACAGTAAAAAAGAGACCACAAAAGCCAGAACTCCTCCAAACTGAAGTCTAATTTGCTCGAAGGAAATAAAGGATATAAAACTGTGGCTTCTGATACTGCTTATGTTGAACTATCTCCTCATCACAGGAGGGAAACTGAAGTTTAGATGATGTGAACCTGCTTGCTATAAGGACCCATGTTGAATGGATAGGTGAGGACTACAAAAGTTCAACACCGGAGAAAAAAAGAAATGACAGCTGAAAATATCTGCATGCAGTGAAAGGAGAATTCTTTAGAAGCAAATGCTTCTCTTACAAAAAAAAAAAAAAAAAAAAAAATCCAAGCAAATTGCTGTGGGGTGAAGAGTACAATGTAGACATACAGAATTCCTCTTCCTGGGTGTCAAGAAGTGGCATTTCTGTCTGAAATTTGCAAAGTCCTTCTTACAATTTCTTCATATATTCTCTGATATCGGTCTCCTCACATGAAAAGCTACTGAGAAAATGTTACTTTCAGTGAATTATGCTCAATTGTTTGGCTGAGGCTCTGCCTCACTGATCCTCCCTGTTACAAAATATTGCTTTGTCAGCACTGGCATTGTGGAGGGCCTGTCCAATTCCTCTTCAGTTGCCATTGCTCTGGATAAGGCTTTGCTGTTCTTGATGCAGGAGCTCTCACCTCTACAACATCTGATCAAACCATCACCCTTTTGTTATTCAGTCTGTTAGGTAGCACAAATCAATCTTTCACCATTTACTACTTTATATCCCACTGACCATGCTGTTGTCTTGTATTGACAACAACCGCAGCTGCACATTTCCACCTGCTCAGGACAAAAACAACTAGTCAATTAGTATCAACTCTATTCCTTTCCAGTTCAAAGTTTACTCAGTCTCTGGGGTCACAGAGAACCACTTCTGGACACAAAAATAGTATTCTGGTATAGTTCATAATTTATCATATCTGCCAAAATTGACCTGCTGGATAATACTGGGATCTATTCATTATCTTCAGGAAATACTGAAACTGTAAGAAAACCGTTAACTTCAAATTACTTATAATTCCACCATTTAACCCCTCTGCTGTCATCCTGAGACTGTCAAGCACAAGGTTTGTTTCAGCTGAGCTCAGCCACCTAAAACCCAGACATGCAAGTGTAAAGTCAGAATCCCTCAATGATCAGTGGGGAGACACAAGTCGCTACATGTGATGTTGCTTCCATCTGTTAGAGACACCTCTTAGCATGAGGTGAATGCTTCCTAGGTTAGGAAACCCAGTTGTCTGTGTGGCCTGTATTGTTAATAAAATGAGAAGACTCCTTCAGAAGGGTGATTCAAAACCAGATTTTGTTGCTTTGTGATGCAGGAAGAGACTGGAGAACGCACAGGGAAAGCCAGTCTGTAGTCATAGGTCAGGCATGCAGCTACCTCTCCATGCAAAAGCTTCTCCTTCTAAAAGGTACCACTGGAAGTCAGAAGGGTGGTGTCTTCTGGTTGTCATCCAGCCCCTGGTGAATAAGTCATTGAGGATTTTCATTGCATTGATGCAGAACTCCTCAGCTTCTTACACAGCAGCTGCCCAGAAATTCTTCCTTCTCAACCTTCTCAACCTTCTCAATGTATCTCACCCCTTGTCTTTGCAAGGCCTTTCTGCAGTGCATACCTCCTATGGCAGCAAAGGTTAATGGACAAGCCACCCAACACAGTGTGCTTAGGATAACAACAGACTCAGGTGCTGAACTGCCTGGCAGATACTGCAAGGCCACGTGCCAGTGAATATAGGAGCAAAGCAGAAGAAGTGCCTGGTTGCTGAGGGAAATAAGCAAGGCCTGGAGATGGCAGGGGGAAGCAACCTGACCAACAGCCATCAAAAACCAGGAAGATTTATTAGCCTGCCAAGAAGCAGCTTGGTGAAAGCAATATGTAAAAGGTAAATGTCAGTAAGCAACATGAGCTATGGAGCTCTGTGAATAGATTCTAAAGACCAAGCCTGATGTGCCAAAGCCTTTATTTGCAGAGATCTGTTCTCTCACCTGTCACTGAGTAGGGAGGATGGACTGAGCTTTCCAAGTGCAGAAAATTACATGGTTCCTATAAAACTTTTTATTCTGTGCATCCTTAAGGTAAATCGTGCCTCTCGATGAGCGTACTTCTGGTCACAAAGAACGGCAAGCACTACAGAAGAGTCCAGTCAAGGTCCTTTGGCCCTGCAGAGAAGATTGATAAGGATCACAACAAACAGAATTTTTCTTCCTGAAGCCTGACAAATTTGGAACAAGATACCAAGCACTAATGTAGGGCTTAAATCCTCCCTGGTTCCTCTCCTGGAAGAATGGGTTTTTGCAAGGTCAGTAATCTTCCTTTATCACGCTTGGTCCAAAAGCTGAAAGATATTCCCTTGCTCTGACAAATAGATAGGAACAGCAGGCCACTGAGCCCTGTATTTTCGTTACTGTGCCTCAGCAGAGGACTGGCAGAGAAGAAATATCAGCATGGAGACTGCTCCACGCTCCATTCAGCTGTGAGCCTCTCCAGTGAGATTGGCAGTGAGTGTGAATGTAACGAGCTCCAAAGAGCTGTGGTTTCAGTGGTATGGGCACCTGTCCACCAGGAAGTGTGCTGAAACCTCCAACGCATTTCACAGGTTCCACCAGAGACCCATCAAACACTAATAACATTCAATCACTGCTAACCAAGGCTGATTTTGGACCAAATGCTTGGAAGTGAAATACTACCTATCCCACCACCCACCCCTGCCATAAGTCAATTATACATTGCAGTATTTGAAACCAATAAAGCAGAGCTTTTTACTATATATCATGGCTTTCTTTGGAAGGTATTGCAACCACACTGGAGTTTGGAAACTCCACACATAGCTTATTTTATTTTCTTTAATGACTTTATGCATATATATCTTGTTACTGACCTTTTTAACCACATGATGTTGCTATTTATTTTTTTTTGCAAAGAATATTTTGTTTTCTTGTTTCAGTTGGCAAGGAACTATATAATTTTGTTCCTTATTTAGATGCATTTGCTCAGAGAGCTTTCATACTGCCCACAATTAGAATCCACCCTAATTCAAACACCATCACTTATCACATTCCAACCCACTCAATACGGTGCAGTGGCAGAGACGTCGAGGCATCTGTTGAGAGGACCTAATGCCAGAGTCTGAGCTGTGGTTTGGTCCCATGCAGAGACCTGCACCAGCTCTAATGGTGTCCAGTCACTTCAGTGGGCAGTAGATGCCACCAGATGCAGATTTCTTACATATGACCTATGAGTCAGCAGGGATTTGTAGTGATATGGCCTAACCCAAAGTTAGTTTTGCATGGGGACAACCTGCTGCTGGGTTCAGCTGGCTTTGAAAGAGGCCCTTAGAAAAATAAGGCAGATCTTGAGTGAAGCATGGTAGCTCTGTGTGGTGAATAACTTTATAACCCTGATGTTTCCCAGAGAGAGAACATCTGCCAGCACCCCATTAATTCCAGGAAGAAGGAAAATTTCTAGACAAAAGACAAAAACTGTTGGTTTAGTTTCAGCTGCATTTATCAGATGACGTATATCTACAATTTCAATGCTTCAGTGGAAAAGAGCAACAGTCCTTAAAAGTGAAAGAAAGCAAAAATAAGAGTGGCATTTTTTCATTAAAAGAGAGGAAAGAAATGAAGGGTGAGATGATAAGTAAGTACAAAACAGTATCATGTGAAAGCACAATAAATAGAAATATATTCTACCTTTGTTCTAGAGAGGTTAAAAACAAACACACAAACACATAAACACAACACTAACACACACATGAACACACAAACACACAAATACACAAACACACAAACACACAAACATAAACACAACACTAACACACACACGAACACATAAACACAAAACACACAAACACATAAACACAACACTAAAACACACACAAACACACAAATACACACAAACACAAACACACAAACACATAAACACAACACTAACACACACACAAACACACAAATACACACACACACAAACACACAAACAAACACACAAACAAAATCAAGGGAAATTATTTAGTGATTATAAGAAAACACAGTCCTTGAGGGACAGGGAATTGTTTCTCTGTGGCAAGATGAAAACCAATTCCCACCCCAGGCTCTTCACTCCTTCCTTTTTCTTGACCCTCTCGCCTCCCTTCCCCCTTCACCCTCCCCTTCACCAGCTGCGGCCTGCCATCCCTCTGTTGCTGCTCTCCCCTCATCCTTTGCTGTCTTTTTGACTTTTCGCAGTTCCCTAGCAACAGCTGTTTGCAGCTGACAGGAAGAGCTGTGGACATTTTGCAGGCAGAGCGATGGGCAGGGCTTGGCCTCAGCTCATGGGTGATGGCTGACCCCAGGACCAGGGGACACACGGCAACCCCAGGGCAACGACTTCTGCACCAGTCTCTGGTTATGACCTGAAACAGAGGGGCATCATTTAATTCTTAAGCTTCAATTGTTCTTCTTACTGGCTAACAAAAGCTTACTCATTCTGCTTCTCTAGAAACGCTTATTTTCCCCTGCCAAACACAGGACTCTGCCCAATGGAAAAGCCTGTCAGATGTCATCAGTGTGGCAATCCTATGGTAGGGACATATGTATTCACACAAGGCACAGGCATCCTTGTTCCTCTCATTAAAAACAACAGCTCTGATTTTCATGGGCTGGGCGCTGCCCTAACAGCCCTGCTGTCCAGCCCACCTCACTGCTGGAGGCTGTTACCTCTGGAGCAGCACTGGAAAATGTGTGCTAAAGCTCAGCTCTGCATGTGTTAGCCAGAGCCACCATGGGCTGCGTGTGGGGACAGACAAGCACCCGGACACGTATCCCCTTTCCACTGGCTCAGATTCTGTGACAGCAAGGCTCTGTCACAGGGGAGGATGGGCAGCTGAGGGCAGCAGCATCACTGCAGTTGTTACTGGAGCTCAGCTAAGAGAGTGCTACCCTATCGTTATTATTGATGATGTTGTTACTATTATTATTGCTATAGTTGTTGTATTCCTCATTTAATTTGCCCCAAAGAAATCAAACTTGGGTTACTTTATATAGCAGCCATTCTGTCACCACTCAGAAACATCTCCTGTTAGAAGTGCTGGAGGTACTCTGGAACGTATGATACAAGTTTTTAAACCACTTGATAAGGGCTTTTGAAAACCGGACTCCAAGCCATTACACTGCAATAATTTACTTACTCTGGAATGGACAAGTACACCAGCTGAATTTGTAAGCTGGGCACATACTTAACTTATAATGCCAAATGATCAAGGCATCTGAAAGATCACACAGAGAAGTTATTTTGGTTTAAAACAAAAGAAGAAAAGGTACAAACTTTTCTCCCAACAAAACCAAGTGGCAATGTTTTTTATCAGGCAGCCATGGATGTTTGAATTCTGTGATAGTGCCTCAATCACAGGTTTTTTTCCTCCTGGTTATTTCCAAGCTTCTTAACTATCATGTTGAATAAAGGTTCAGAACTGTCTTGCATGATGGAAATTATATGTTTGGCTGTTGTGAATCTAACCTCATTCTCAGCCTTGTCTTCTTCCAGAGTGGAGTTTTTTCTGTGTCTTGTTCATCCCAGGGTGGGCAGGGACTTAGCAGCCCTGCCAGCTGGTGCACCTTATGCACGAGACACAGCAGTTACCCCACCTCCCACCAACTGGCACAGTGTCCACATCTCTAAGTTTCCCCGTTCAGCATCCTCACAATCCCTCTCTGGCACCCTGTGTCTGCCAACCAGATGTGTTCAGGCTTGGAGGTCCCATGGCAGGAGGGGGGCTGCAGCCTCCACAGCTGCTACAGGGTATATGATTTGCAATGCCCACGTGTGTTTTGGATAGGAGCAGACCTGCCCCTGCCCATCCCCATTTGACTTGGCACACTACTATGACTTAGACTGCTCTAAGGCATGCAGCAGTAGTAAGACAAAGCTTCATAAAAGATAGCCTAATGTCTTTCCTCCCCTAGCTGGAGAGGCCAAATCTGCATACTGCCTTTGTTGCCCTCTACATCAACAGCAATCATCATTTGCACTTGTACCCACTTCTCCTTCCCCTACCATTTCCACCTTCCTAGCTCTGCCCCTGTACCTCCATTTCTATGACAGCAATCTCTGCTGCCTGGAAGAGCTGTTTTGAAGACTGGGATAGGATACAGATGGATGATAGAAGGGATGGAGGAAGTATGTGTAGACAGAAGGCTGCTCAGGGAGAGGGAAGAGATTGTGGGGTTTAGGGAAGGCAGCAAATTGGAAATGGAGTCCATGTACTTCAGGGAGTAAGAAAGGAATAAAGGGCATCGGGGGCGAAGTGGCAAGAGAAGTGCAGGAAAGGTGACAGACCCTATCACCTATCTGTCATCTCCTATAAATCTGAAAATCTCACTGCCAACTTCTCTTGTTCACACACCTCCTGAAATCTAGTATCCCTTCCATCAGACTGATGACACCCAAAGTGACACTGATCCTTCTCACCCTCCCCCAATTTTCAGCCTTTGGAACTGCCTTTCTTGGCTTTTTCCACTGCTGCAGAAAATCACTTTTCTTACCCAAAATGTGCTGGCAGCAGGAAAATTTTCTGAGGCTGAAAAACCTTGAGATGCTGGGGTTGTGACCTGATGCTTGGGAGCTTATCTCCCAGCTTTTCATTTTTTTTTACACCAGCCTCACAGGAGCTGAGCTGTACCTGCTCTCACACCTCTGCAAACAGCATTTCCCTCTTTGGTCCTACCACCAGCCATAGCTGAGACCTCTCTGCTCAGTCAAAGCTGAGATTTTTCTGTTGGGCTGAAAACAACCCCATGTCCTAAAAGGCAACACACTTTTGCATTTTTTGTTTCTTTCTTCTGCTCCCTGTTCTTCTGTAAATCTCTGCTCTTCTTGTTCTTTAAGTTTTTTGGTGGTTTTTTGGGGGGGTTTTGAGTTTTTTTTTCAATATTCATTTTTTGTCTTATCTCTAGTCCTAAACTTGTCTCTTTGTCAATCACCCTGGCTTAACAGTAAACAAGTTAAGTCTAAGTGCCCTCATCAGACTTGAAATGAGATTAGTGGTAGAGGACAGGAGTTTGCACTTCCCAGGTAACGTTTGCACTATGCATTGTCTCAGGCAGAGAACACTGCTTTATTTATAAAAGCTCATATTTTACAGCTTCTCTCCCAAGTCAGAGGGAAAACTACTTTTGTTTCCAAAGAAATTCTTATATTCTTAGAACTTGAATATGCCATTTGGGCCACATAAATGTATGTTGGCCAGATGTTTAATATCCTTGTTTCAATGTGTTTTGCTGACAATAAAAGAATAATGAATGTTCCTGCAGGACAGCTTGATGTAGATTAGGATACAACAAATGCATTTTGATTTTTGAGAGTGCAGAAACAGCATACATGAAAAAATGAATGAAATGTAAATTCTATTCTTATTTTTCCTCTGTGAACTTCAAATTTATCCATAGACTTGAGTACAACACGCATTATGAGCTGACCAGCCATATACTGTAAAAACAAGGCAAATATACACCTCAAGCCCAGTCACAATTAATGCCACATCAATCACCCCATATAATGGGTTTATGGAGTCTGCCCCTCCTAGCTGTACTCAGTGGATATCTTCAGCTGCCTTCCAGCAAGGCTTAATTTGGTGAGGTAAGTGACAATCTCAAGTGTTTATGTGTTCCACCTATTGAAAAGATGAGCGTTAAAAAATACTGACACTCCAAGGGATCAAATTTTGCTGTAATTTATATATCTTAAAATTCTCCAGGAGTTACTGGGCGTGTGTTGGTGTACCTGAAAGCAGCATTAAGCCTACGATTTATGGAAGCAGTTTAGTACAGAGATAAGCCTATCAGAGATTAACACACACACACAGAGTTTCTGCATTTTGGAAACTGCCATCAATCCCCCGTACTGCCACCAGAGCAGATAACATCTTCTTGTCTGCAATAAAATACACTCTTCCTAAATCTGGTACCAGAGATATTTATTCCTTGCACAGCTCAACCATATGAATAAAGAACTCAGAATGACTAGATCAAGTCCAACACAAATCTGTTGGTATGCAGCGTATTTTATGTCATACGGTGCTATTCAAGTTCCATGCTCAAATATTACATGAGACAACATATTGGGAAGTTGGAATATGAAATCCTGGTTCTGCTAAAATCATGGTGGTCTATTTGTGTCACTGCTTCCAATGGAGTTTGTGTCTGGGCAAGTCTCGGTTGTATCAGTGCTGGTATCCTTTTACTGCAGATGAAACTGGGAGGTGAACATAGGTGTACTTGAAATGTATTGTGCAGCTAGGGGTGCTCTCTAATGGTGTATTATCCTCTAACTACTCGCCTCCTTCTGTCCTTAATGGCATTGCAAAAGCGAAGAAAATGGTCACAGTAATACAGAGCAATAACCACCACCAAAAGCCGAGCTCTTGTCCTGTGTCAGACAGCACTGCTTTTCACCAGAGCAAAGGGCACTCAGCTATAAAATCAGGAAGCACTTTTAAATAAAATAGAAAAAAATAGCGTTCTGAGGCAGGGTTTAAAACGAGCCTGGGACTGGACCAGGTGCCATGATATGTGAGGTTTGTGTGGCATCATTTGGGAGTTGAGATGTGAACTTTTTTTTTAGCAGTTCTAGTGAGACCAACTTTTTCTCAGCTTGTGCTCCCTCTCTGTTCTGCTGTGCCTCTTCTTCTGTTTATCTTCTCTTTTTGGCAATTAGTTCTTCTGAAGACCAACTCCTCTTTTTTTCTAATGAGATGCTGTAGTATACATTATAATAAAGACCTAATCTCTGGTACAACACAAAGATCATCCAGCAAATTATATAAAGGATAAATGGGTGAGATGGAAGTCCCATCTCTGGAATGAGATATAGGGATCCAGTGTCATTAAAAGCTGATGTCACTAAAAGTCTCTTTAGGAAAAGCTTCTATTTCCTGAAGGTGGGATTTCTCTGTGTGGAAGTATGTAAACCTAGAAGAGTCTAGTCACATCCTGCATTATGTAAGATTATGTAAAATCAGCGACAGCAGAGGCATCCATTCTGTGTAGTCCAGAGTCCTCTCTCTTATAATGGCCAACAGTGGTACCTTGCTAAGAGTAGAGAACAGGGCCAGCATTTAGCAACCCCTGCCCTGTACATTCTTCCAGTCTCCAGCAAATTTTGGTTTAGGGTTTGTATAATACAGCAGCAGAGCTGTATCAGAGCTGTATCAGGTAGCTTCTGAATGACTATTCTTGCAGGATGGCACTGGATTAGTTCTGAAACTCACATGAAGTTCCAGCACCCATTAAATCCCGAGAAAAGGTACTCCAGAGCTTAACTGTGCATTACATAAAGTAGCTGTTTCTTTGCTCCACTTTGAACCTGCCACCTGCCTGCCTTGAACATGTGCTGTGTGATTCCAACATAGTATTTCTGGGCTCTCCTGCAAGCTGAGGCAGAGGAAATCGTGTTTGCAGACTCAGCAGTGTTAGGTAGCACACAGCAGCATCAGAAAGCCACACAGGAGATGCTGTTATTTTCATACCACTCCTCTTGGGCTTTCAAGAACCCAAAGATTCCTCGTCTTGTGGTCTACCTTATTGACTGGATCTGCCTTTCTGGGTTTTGTGGATGGATATACATGCTGGCAAGCCTTCCTGGCAAAAGGAATGGCCTGGCTATCCAAAAGGAATTAGAGGAGTCTGTTAGGATTTTCTTGTTTCCTCTGATTCACAGTCATGTTTCATTTCACCAGTGAAAAGCCCTGATGTGACACAGGAGGTTATTCAAGGCCATCTCATGGCAGTGCAGCTGAGTAAAAAGTATGGTTTACAACCCCACTAGCAGCTGAGCATGCTAAATACACAACACTCTTGCCAGCATGAAGAAGGCATGTGGCTCCAACAGCTATTTCACTGTAACGACGGAATAGATTTTTCAAGCTGTGCACAGAACTGTGTGGTACAACCTCCTTCCTCCCTCTGAATTGCTCTGCAATGGGTGTAAAGTAACACAACAAGAACATTTCAAGCCATGTTAAAGCCCTTCTGATTTTATGATAAAGGCATTTGGTATAAACCCTCCACCCGTTACATGCTTTTTCAGACCCAAGTACTGTTTATTGCACGAGGGCAAACGCTTAGGTCTGCCAACATTGTGCCAGGCTTAAGAAGATGAGAAGCCTTGGGTTGTGCCCTCCCATGTCCTCTCATGCTCCTTGCCCCACTACAGGCAGTGCCCTGCAGGGACAAAACATCAGGCAATAGAAATACCAGAAAAACTGCACACCCATCTAGCATTACACCCTTACTGGGCTTTGCTCTCTCCCAAAACGATCTCTGTTCTTCTCTGAGAGAAATGGGGTCTCTTCCCTTCTTCCTCCTGAACATCACCAAAAGGGGAAAGCACGCATGGTAGTAAAAAAGTGTTGTTAAAGCACATGAGAGGTTATAGTTGTTCTGGAATATTTGGGGAAATGTGTGAATATAGAACCAAAAATGACATTCTACAGGTTTCAAATATCACATACAGGATTTCTGCACAGAGAGTGAGTGAAAGAGGGTTGTGTATTTGATAGCTGAAATACTGCCAGTCTCTCTCCTGCCACGAAACATGTTCACGATGCCTAGACATAAAGTTCAGTGTTTCATTCCATCTCAATAGGGATTTTATGACTAAA
The DNA here is from genome assembly GCA_013399915.1 of Illadopsis cleaveri. Taxonomy (NCBI): domain Eukaryota; kingdom Metazoa; phylum Chordata; class Aves; order Passeriformes; family Timaliidae; genus Illadopsis; species Illadopsis cleaveri. The sequence goes on from VXBB01018440.1 coordinate 1,055,192, forward strand.
GTGTCGAGGATAAGAAAAGACCAATTTGTAGGTTTATTGATCAGGCTAAAGGTCAGGGGCAGATGTGTAGGTCATGGTGCTTCCTCTGAACAGACACAGGACCAAGCGCCTACCTCCTGAAAGCTTAAGAATGAGGCAGGGAGGGGGAACTTACACTGATGAAACATCTCAGCTGAGATGTCAATCATGGCCAAATTAGACAGGCTCAGAGATGGGAGGCCTCATAACAACCACAGCTTTGCCCCCACGCCTGCATGCTCTGGCAGAGGGGCCTGTGTATGCGTTTGCTGAACTGTGATGTGGTGCATGGGCAAACGCCAGGACGCCATTTAATATAATAAAAACATAATTCATGCTGACAAAGTTTATGAGATCAGGTTTCCCAGTCCTAGCTGAACCACATAAAGCATATACTGTCACTACAGGCATTTTGGCTGAAACAGTAGGGGCTTCTGCTTCGTGGAGATAGCCTGGAAGGTATTTGTCACCATGGCCCACTCTGGGCTGGCTGCAATAGCAGAATAACACAAAACTACATTGAATCATTGCTGGGAATTTAGTTTAGACTTAAATGCCATGAAGTGAAATGGTTTCCACAGCAATGTCAGTTTTTCTCCCCTACTTACATTAATTTTGTCCTCAATCGCCCCTGTGAATCACCACTGAAAGTGAGACTTGGTCTCTGTAGTATGTGCTGCTTCTGGTCTCTCTGTATTATGCTTGCAGTGTAAAGCTGCTTATGGCTGAGACTGTTCTTGCTGTGCACAGCTTTTATTAAAGATGGTTAAAGCTGACTTTTTTTCCTGCTGCTTCTGAACCATGCCAAGAAGTCATCTTCATGCCTCTGGAAGGTCCCATGCCTGTCCTTCCTGCTTACCACACCAGGAGTAGCAATAGAAGGAGGCTTTCCTACTTTCCTACCATTTAGGATAGATATATGCAGGGCAGGCAAACATTATTGTAAGTGGCTTCATTTAAGTGTTGCTTTTCCTGACCTTATTTCTTCAGGTGTAGTTCATACAAAGCAAAAAATGGGTTTGGTTTTATGGCAAATCCAATCTTTATATACAAAGAAGAAGGATTCCTAAGTCACAAATGACAGGCTAACACAGCTAAGCACTTTGAAGAGGAAACCGAGAGCTAAACCCTTCCCTTTTTGCTTCTTTCCCCCACATTACGTTGAAGGCAAACTAAGACTGAAAATAGGCAATGCTACAAGTCCCTGAAGATGGTTTATCATTGCATATTCAAAACATCTCTTAAGTGTTGGTCCCATCATCCAGACTGTAAGATGGCTTGATTAGTATCTCACCACTTCACTAAATTTGTGATGAAGGAAATAATAGTGGCCATTTCTTGCTATCTGATCCAGTCTTCTGGCAGGAAAGGTAGATGACAGCTGTGTCTGTGTACTAGTATCCATTTGAGCCCTGTTTTCTCTGAATTTGGAATTAATAGAGCCAGTTAAAGGCCCTGAGAAGTACAGATTTAGGAATTTAGGTGTGTCAGGAACTACAATGGTCTAGTATACACACTTGCACATGCTGAACTGGAGAAAAGACCTACTTTCATTCACATTTTCTTATTCTAGATCTCAAATTGGCTGATTTTTTTTCTGCCTGTATCATCTTTGTCCTGTTGGTTTTTGAACTCCAGACAGAATCTGGCTTTATCACACATACACCTTCCAGAAATCTAAGTCCTCACCCTTCTTTTCATGCTATTGTTTTCTCTTCTACCTGTTGCTCAGCTGAGTAATGACGTTCCATCATATGTTCTGGTGATTTTGAGACCTGAGTTCTCATGTCTTGAGGTAGACATTGGCAGAGCTAGTTCCATATCTTGCTTCCACACAGCTTGGTGGCTTCCTGGTGCCTGCTGCACTGTCAGTCAGTTGGACCTTCTTCTGGCCACAGCAATTTCATGACTGTGGTCAGCTGCAAGAGTCATAAAAACATGGATGTCTCATCTAAGAGCTCATTCTAAAGAAAAAGGTGCAGTCATGTGATAACACAAAACCAAATAATAGTTACCTATATCTCAGTTGCAATATTTATGCCTGGCAAACTTAAGAATCTGATGTAACTCTTAGCACTCATCTCCCCCTGATCCATACCTTTTCTCTGCACCATGGAGCTGGGGAACTCACCTACCCTCCCATAACAAGGATTGAATAGCCTAGGCTCTGTGTGTATTCAAATTATAGCCTCAGTGCTCCATTAGTGTGCATTTCTGTCACCTTCACTACTTATATATTTGAAGTTCTGCTAAATAGGTTGTTCTAGGAAAGAAGAAAAAAGGGTCATATTTACTTAGTGTAATAAGAAAATAGAAGAGGACCAGAAAATTAAGAGCTGCCAGCAACTCTACCCAGAATTTTGCAGCTGAGGGGGTTTGCATTTAACAGCCAAGCCCATTAGACCACTTCATATCTTCTAATTAGCCAACAGCAGCTGGGGAGAGACATTCCCTGGGTGAAGCAAAACAGCAGCTACAGTGTCTGTGCTGTTTCATATCAGGGAGTGATCCATAAGTGTGAGGGTTTGGGAGGACAATATCAAAGGAGATCTAGACTGCAAATTGTTCAGACTATGGAGGAGATGGCATAAGAGGCAGAGATCATTAGAGAAAAAGCATGAGGAAGAAAAGCTGGGGGGCAATGGCCACCAGTTTGATTTAGAAGAGCAGAGACAATAAAGTAGCCTTACGTACACAGGCAAAATTGTAGTCTCAGAAGCATCTTACTGGAATGGAGAAAGGCTTCTTTTGATCTCTGATGTATAATTGCTGGTTAAGGACACAATGAAATATTACAGACAAATTGGGCAGAAAGATTTCAGCAGCCATATAATGAGGGACACGAGATCAGGATGAGATTTGGGAAAAGCTGAAGATGAAGGCAGAAGATAGTTTTGGAGCTAGAAGAAAAGAGCATTAGAAAAGAGAGTAAAATTCGAAACTGGGGCCTGACTTTGACCTTATAGGCAGAACAGGTGTAAAGAGTCTCTCAGAGCTGAAACTGGAGATAATGTTCTGCCTGCCAGGACAGTGCATTTGAGATAAGGGTGGTGAAAAAAAAAAAGGATATGTTTCACTATGGACAATCAGTCAACACAGCTGAATTTCCTGTTTTCAATCTATGTTTAGGACACCCTTTGGCATGTTTCCAGCACCAGGCCAAATCTCCAGGCTGGCACACAGATGAAAACAAAGCCTGACCTGTTCCCTCAGGATCTGCTGTCACCTTTGCATTTTGAGAGGGCTTCTGAAGTCTTTCCCTACTCATGCTGCACAGTGCAACTCTTCCCCAGGGAACTGTGAACAAATTTGCCTGTGTGGGCACACATGGGAACAGTGCAAAAGGATCTTCAGTGCAAAGAGGCTTGGGTGGGCTAGTGCCAACTTTTGCCACAAAGAGGATGTGTTACAACCCCAAGTGAAAGCAACTTCCATATTTTGGTCTGTATCTCAGGGTAGGGCAATGCCATCTCACATATTTTAAAAAAAAACCAAACAAAAAAACCCAACCCAAACAAAAAAAAATGTGTAAGGTATTTTCTTTTTTTTTCAGTGGATGAAGGACAATTTTGTCACCTGAGGACAAGCCTGGTTCATCTCCCTAGAGAACGGAAGCCCTCACCAGAACATAAACCTGGGTAGGGAAGTCAGGGAGCCACAAGGGTTGGCAATTATTGCCAAGTGTTTGTTGCCCGGGCTATGGTAGCAATGTGTAACATTTCTGGTGAGTTTTTCATCTGAAAATCTTCTTGGAGGTGAACAGAGAGGAGAACAAAGCCCTGAGCTCAGCTCCATATCCCTCTTCAGGGCCAGCAGATGACTCACTTACACCTCTACTTTAAAATCATAGAATTCTTAATGTTGGGAAAGACCTTCAAGATCATCAAGTTCAACCATTTACCCAGCAACACCATGTTCCATCTTCCACACTAAACCATGTTCACAAGTGCCACATCCACAGATTTTTTTGAACACTTCCAGGGATGGTTGCCCAACCACTTCCCTCAGCACTTCCACTGTTCACAGTTCACTGTTCCAGTGTTTGTCCATCCTTTCAGTCATTTTTTTTTCCTAATATCCAATCTAGACCTCCCCTAGTGTGACTTGAGGCTATTTCCTCTTCTATCACTGGTTGCCTGGAAGAACAGGCCAGCCCCAACCTGGCTACAGCCTTCCTTCAGGGAGTTGTGGAGAGCTCTTCCTGAGCTTCCTTTCCTCCAGGCTAAACAGCCCAGCTCCCTCAGCTTCTCTTCATAGGACTTATGCTCCAGACCCTTCCCCAGCTCTGTTGCCCTTCTCTGAGTACTCTCCAGCACCTCAATGTCCTTCCTGTCGTGAGGGGCCC
>VXBB01018440.1:1061240-1091609 GCA_013399915.1 Illadopsis cleaveri
AAGGAAGGAAGGATGGAAGGAAGGAAGGAAGGAAGGAAGGAAGGAAGGGAGTTGATTCATCCTTATCCAAGTCTCCTTATGATCATGGAAAATGAAGTTTGGCTGATGGAAGTAGTGGCAGATTCCTGAAACATTCGGGGAGAATTTTGTTGCAGATGAGAGGGACTTTTGAGTCCAAGAACTGCTAACACTTCAGAAGAGAAATGCCCATTAGGGAGGTGAAAAACATCACTCCTGTGTGGCTCCTCACAGTGTCTCCAGCTGCATAAGGCAGTGCTGAGCTGTGAGCACTTGAGCATGCCCCAGATGAGCTGGGATAGCTGTGCATATCCAGGCAGAGGTATGATTCTACGAAGGAAATTAGCCATATTAGCATAGACATTGAGGTTAATCGCCCCCATTCCTGAGCAGAATTCGCTGGGTCCCCAAGCACATGTGGTTATATTGTTTCCAGCTCTGTAGTTATGAGGGATATAACTGCCAATGAGCAGCTCCAGGAAAAGTAGGCAGTAGCTGCATGAGGTACTGAAGCACCACCAGCCCTGCTGTCAGCTCTGCCAAAGCTGGGTTGGCAACAGCCCTTAGAGAAGGGCTGAGTTGGGTACAACAACATTTATATGGCTGAGGCCACTGGTCTCTCAGAAATATCCCTGTTGCTTTTATTTCCTTACTTCTGGAGTCTCGAGAGATACAATTCCAGTTCCTTTCTGCCTTCTTTCCTTTCCCAATCCTTTTTGTTTCTTTCTTTCTCTCTCTTCTTGCACAAGAATAGTGGAGCAGAAATCTCCACATCAAAACTGGATTTTGCCTACACTCCTCAGAATCCATCAGCCACCTCTGGCGCTGCCTTGGGGGATCTCTGCTTGGTGTAGCCACATCCTTTGAGACCACCCAGCTCAGGTATGTTCACTGTAGCTAAACCTGGCAGAAAGCCCTGCTCCCTGTCACCCTTCCTCCCTTCCCCTTCCCAGGACACTGAGGGAATGGCAGCCACAGCAGAATTATTTGGCTGCTTTTCAGAGGAACATATCCCAGAGCAAAGTGAGGCAGTGGCCTCAACCACTCAGTATAATTAAACTCAAGCATCATTTTTGTGCAGCCTGTGCTGTGGCAACCGCAGCAGTTATTCCCATTCAGCTGGAAGGCTTAGAAGGCAGACCTGTAGTATTTCACAAAAGATCGTCCTTGCAGGCAGAGCCNGCCACCAGCATCCCATAATTTGATAAAAAGTTATTACTGCACCATGGAAACTTTGGTCCTTTTCAGGAAGTCCTGAATATTCATTCCAAAAGAAAAGTCTCTAAAAGCCCTCATCATTGATGGCTCTCAAGAAGGTTTACAGCAAGCTCCTCTGACCTTTTGGTAAAACTCTCCATTACTGCAAGTCTGTCTAAGAAGAGGGTAGCTCCTAAACATGATCTAAGAGACTTGTCTGGTTATTTACTGGTTCTCATATGTGGGAACTCAAAGGCTTTCAACCAGAAGGAGGGAAACAAAAAACCCCAAAAACCCCAGAAAAGAAAACAGCCCAAAACCCCCTAAAAAACCTCTAAAATAGAGAGGAAGGGAGGGAGAAAGGAAAGGAAGGAAGGATGGAAGGAAGGAAGGAAGGAAGGAAGGAAGGAAGGGAGTTGATTCATCCTTATCCAAGTCTCCTTATGATCATGGAAAATGAAGTTTGGCTGATGGAAGTAGTGGCAGATTCCTGAAACATTCGGGGAGAATTTTGTTGCAGATGAGAGGGACTTTTGAGTCCAAGAACTGCTAACACTTCAGAAGAGAAATGCCCATTAGGGAGGTGAAAAACATCACTCCTGTGTGGCTCCTCACAGTGTCTCCAGCTGCATAAGGCAGTGCTGAGCTGTGAGCACTTGAGCATGCCCCAGATGAGCTGGGGTAGCTGTGCATATCCAGGCAGAGGTATGATTCTACGAAGGAAATTAGCCATATTAGCATAGACATTGAGGTTAATCGCCCCCATTCCTGAGCAGAATTCGCTGGGTCCCCAAGCACATGTGGTTATATTGTTTCCAGCTCTGTAGTTATGAGGGATATAACTGCCAATGAGCAGCTCCAGGAAAAGTAGGCAGTAGCTGCATGAGGTACTGAAGCACCACCAGCCCTGCTGTCAGCTCTGCCAAAGCTGGGTTGGCAACAGCCCTTAGAGAAGGGCTGAGTTGGGTACAACAACATTTATATGGCTGAGGCCACTGGTCTCTCAGAAATATCCCTGTTGCTTTTATTTCCTTACTTCTGGAGTCTCGAGAGATACAATTCCAGTTCCTTTCTGCCTTCTTTCCTTTCCCAATCCTTTTTGTTTGTTTCTTTCTCTCTCTTCTTGCACAAGAATAGTGGAGCAGAAATCTCCACATCAAAACTGGATTTTGCCTACACTCCTCAGAATCCATCAGCCACCTCTGGCGCTGCCTTGGGGGATCTCTGCTTGGTGTAGCCACATCCTTTGAGACCACCCAGCTCAGGTATGTTCACTGTAGCTAAACCTGGCAGAAAGCCCTGCTCCCTGTCACCCTTCCTCCCTTCCCCTTCCCAGGACACTGAGGGAATGGCAGCCACAGCAGAATTATTTGGCTGCTTTTCAGAGGAACATATCCCAGAGCAAAGTGAGGCAGTGGCCTCAACCACTCAGTATAATTAAACTCAAGCATCATTTTTGTGCAGCCTGTGCTGTGGCAACCGCAGCAGTTATTCCCATTCAGCTGGAAGGCTTAGAAGGCAGACCTGTAGTATTTCACAAAAGATCGTCCTTGCAGGCAGAGCCTTAAACCATTTCACTGAATGAAATACGCTCAAGAAGCGAAGAGTACCAGAAGGGGGGAACATGCACGGGGTAGGACCACACTATTTCTGGCTGTAGTTCAATAACAGTTCTTGAGGCAGCACCTGATATACTGTTAGGGTGACAAAGGCTTTTTATACCTAGTGCTTTGGCACCCTGATAGCATCTCTGTTTCTTCTCTCATTCTGTCTTGGGTTCCCCAGAGAGGCAATATATTGTCTTCTCTCTAGTTAAAGGGAGTAGGGGCTAATTGCATAGACAGGTCACTCTGTTTCTGCTGAAGGTAAAAAACAAAGGGCTTGCTAATTCATGCACACAGACAGAGGGATATAGCAGTGTATTGTCAGCCATTCCAGGTACCATCAGTAAGACAGGGTGAAACAGCTTGGCTCAGTGCACGCAGCACTTGCCAGGGCAAACGTCTGGGGCAGAGGTAGAAAAAGTAATGTTGATAAAGAAAAGCCAGTCAGAAAGGAAGGGAAAAGCAGAATAAAAGACAGGGGGTCAGATTGCTTGATTGTGATATGTGACCCTAAATTCTTCTACCACCATTATAAGGGAAGGAAATGGTGTGGCCACAGTACTTTTGCATCCCAGCTATTCTGGACTCTAAACACACTCAATATACAAGCCGGGCAGTGAAATTGCAAGGACTGAGCAGCAAGAACAATCTGGGATGTGCCAAAGGGACTGTGAGATCCCTTGCCACTCAGGATGGGCACTATGTATTTTATGCTGGAGGTCCTGAGGCAGACAGCCAGAACGTGTGTCATAATTAGCTGAAAGGAGCAGCAGAACTGGAAAGCCTAGAGCTGAAACTCCTGCAGTGCAGTCTTGGACTTCTTCAGGGCTTATGGTTTGAGTACTGCTGCCAGTGAATGCAAAGGAAATTTGACAATCCCCCTCAGCTAGCAGGAGAATAATATCATGTGAGTCTTACATGGTGCTTTCCAACAAGAGACCTCATATCTGTGTCATTACTGATAGTTTTTTCTCTTAGGAAACAGATACATAGAGAAGGCAAGTGAAGTTGTCCAAAATTGCCTGGTGAACTGGTGGTAAAACAAATGGGAAACCTGCTGCCTCACACTGCCAAACTGAGTTCACTTGTCACACACAAGGGATCGAAACATAAGGCTGCTGTCTTCTTCTCAGTCCTTCTGAGCAAAAGGAGAAAGCTCTCTCTGAGGCTGTGGATACTGAGGTGTCCTGTGCCAGGATGGCAGATGCCTGCGCTGTGTGGGTCCCATGCCCTGTGAGGATCATTGTCCAGACAACATGTCTCACTTTGCAACTGGTCTGAAGTATTCCTTCCTCACGTGGAATGGCAAAGAGTGGGGAGGTAACTAGATTGATCTCCCTTGCAGGCCTTTCCCTGGGACCTGGTACATAGTTTCCAGATGGTACAAAGCCCCTGCTGCTTGGATCTGCACAAAAACCTGTGTCTTCTTCAACCTATTTCACAACAGATTTGGCTCGCTCTTGGTCGGTTGCTATTTGTACAAATTAAGCTGAGCTGCCAGGAACATTTGCAAACAGTGAAAAGCAAAGTGGGATGTACAAAGCAAGTCAAAATAGGTCTCAAATCTGGCAAAATTCCTGCAGGTGCTTATAACATTTGACTTATTGTAGCCCATGTATTACCCACCCACACACTCATTCATCCAGCTTTCTCCTGCCCTCACGCCCACACAAACTCACCCTTGACAGATTCATTCACCTTCTCTTCTCCTCCCCATTTTCTCTTCCAAACACAGTCATTCCTACACACAAATATACCCTAGATGCACTCTGTTCCCCACATACAAACACACACACACATTTTTGAGTGCTGATTGCAGTGACTGTAGGTGGTGTGTAGCAGACGATGCTGTAATCTTATACCTATGCTGTGAAAAAGCCTTTGGGATTAGCGAGCTGAGAGCTCTGATTGTTCTCACTTTCATGTAAAATACCACTAATCCAGTTTATGGGGCCGACTATTTTCATCCTTCCCTGGACTCTGCCATTGTTTTCCAGGGGTCTTTCTACTTGTCTTCCTCTTGCTCCGCTTTGCCTTTCTCCCTGTGCTTTTCCTTTTCCACATTGCTGCCCTAGACCACGGTGTTTCAGAGAGCTTGGCCATCCCTGTATCTCTCCATGACCTAACACTGGCCCTGATTACCTCACTGAGAGGATGAGCAGGGATGAGCAATGAGCCTGCCATGCCGTGTGGGGCACAGGGCAAGAAATCCTGTGAGGTATGGTGAGATCAGAGGCAGAGACAGTAAGTGGTGGGGTGGATCTTGCTGCCATCCGAGCAGCGCTGAGTCCGCCTGGCATCGAGCCTGCCTCTAATGGAATGTGACCCACCGCTGGGAATGAGCTCATCTGTAATCCACTTAATTGAGTTTTATGAGCAGGACTCTCACATCAGGGAGCCAGCCTGCCTTCTTCCTAGCACTCACCCTCCTTTGCTTGCTGCCTGGGGAGGAGAAGGGGAGCAGGGGGTGCATGCACTACTCCATCGAGCTGGTGATAGCTTTGTTTCTGATTTTCTGCCTGCCCTGGACAATGTGCAGGGAGCTGGACAGACATGCTCTTCAAGACACCCACTGCCTCATGGTGTAATGTTGTTTGCTTCTGCTGCAGGATGCTCGAATTTCCATGTGACTATTGGTAATGCTGTCAGGACTGCAGAGCCTTAAGTTTTCCCAGCATTTTGGTCTCTGTGCAAGTGCTGGGTACTCAGAGGAGATGCTGTCATGTATGCATGAACCATCTTACCTGTGAGTCTGAGTGTGATGGGACAGAGTCACTCTGATCTCAGTCCTACTTTCAGTGTGCAGTGATCTAAGTGGTGGAGCTGTCAAGATCCTGTAAGAGCCTTTGTTTACACTGTAATGTCTTGCCATCTTTAGCATTCGCATCATCATTTGTTTGTACTATGTGAATTGGTCACATAAGAATGAGCTAACAGAGAAATCTGGCTGCTGTCTGCCAAGGGATTTGCAGGCTTGACTCTGTCTGGTGAAAGATGCAGCCTTTTCTCTTGGTGAAGCAGAACAAAGGGAGAAAGAGAAAGTGACAGAGGGAGCCTTCTCCCCAAGGGAGTGTTACTTTCCTTGGAGAAGGCTAGTAGAGACCCTCTGGCATGCGAAATTTAGGATATATATTCCCTTCAGTCCTTGCATAAATGTTGATATTTTAAATAAGTACTGTCTGTCAGTTCTGGTCTACTTTGTAGAAAAAACTTTTCATGGTTTCAGATCAAGTGTTGCATACACATTGCAGAGAAGTAGCTCAGCAGTTCCACAGATCCATAACTTAAGGGAAAGGTCACGGTATATGGAAAGGGAAGTGTACTGACATGTTAACACAAAGCCCATTACAGACCTGTGGTGGGAACAGCAGGGTCACCCCTCTGTATTGAGTGATTCCTCAGGTGTTTCTTAAAATCCCCAGACACTGGATTAATGTAAATACATGATAATAAAAGATCTCATTTTTGTAAATGCATGCTTTTCATCCTCACAGTTGCAGGCAATACTGAAAAATTGGACCAGAGGAAATCTGAGGATTCAAAACCCAGAGAGGAAATAAAAAGAATCTATGTGGATTCTTCCATATATGGGGTTTTTTTTGGTTGGTTGGTTTTATTAGGTTTTTTATTTTTGAATGGCATGTGTTTTAAACCAATCTGACACGGAGGTGCAATGACTTTCTATTGACATCCCAATGCTGAGCTGCTGTAATAACTGTCCAGGATGGTTCATTTTAACTGTACTGTAGATAAAGTGCCTGTTTTCTTCCCTTCTGCTTTCTGAAATTCAGGACTCTCTCAATTACAAAATCATAGAATCATAGAACAGTTTATATTGGAAGGTGCCTTTAAAAGTCATCTAGTGCAATGAGTAGGGACATCTTCAACTAGATCAGTCTATTCAGAACCCAATTCACCCTGAACCTGAGTATGAGTTCACTCTGAACTCACTCTGAACCTTGGATATTTCCAGGGATGAGGCATCTACCACCTTTCTGGCCAACCTGTTCCACTATTTCACCACCCTCACGGTTAAAAATTTCTTCCTTGTATCTAAGAGGGTACTCTTGTAGTCTAAACACATTACCCCTTGTCCTGTCACAACAGGCCCTGCTAAAAAGTCTGTCCTCATTTTCTTATAAGCCCTCTTTAGGTCCTGAAAAGCCTCATTAAGGTCTTCCTTCAGCCATCTCTTCTCCAGACTGAACAGCCCCAACTTTCTCAGTCTTTCCTCACTGAAGTGTTTCAGCCCATGGATTGTTTTTGTGATCATCCTCTGGATCTGCTCCATCAGGTCCACGTTTTTCCTACGCTGTGGACCCCATAGCTGGAGGCAGTGCTCCAGGTGGGTTCTCATGAGAGCAGATCAGCGGAGTAGAATCACCTCCTTTGATTTTGAAGCAGCCCAGGATGTTTGTGGCTCTCTGGGCTGAAAGCACACAGTGCTGGCTCAGGTCCAGCCTCTGATTCACCACTACCTCCTTCTCAGCAGATTTTCTCTCAATCCCTTCATTCCCCAAACTGTACTGATACTGGGTTGCCCCAAGCCAGTTGCTGGATGATGTATGTGTCTTTGTTGAACCTCCTGAGGTTCATGTGGCCTCATTTCTCAAGCTAGTCCAGGTCTTCTGGATAGCATTCCATCCTTCAAGCATGTCAACTGCACCACTGAGCTTGCTGTCATCTGCAAACTTGCTGAGTGTGTGCTTGATCCCCTGATTGTATTGATGAAGGCATTATACAGTACTGGTCCCAGTACAGAGCCCTGAGGGACACCACTTGTCACTGGTCTCCATCTGGACACCGTGCTTGTGCTAGTAGTTGAATACTACCCTCTGGCTGGGATTATCTAACCAGTTCCTCATCAGCTGTTGTTTTTCAAAGAAAGTCTTTTTGTCTCACAGTCACCTACAATGTGAATCCAGCTGGGTCAGCAATTCTGTCTTTCTTCTTGTTTCCAGACTTTTGCAAAATAAGCACTGCAGGAACAAAACATTCTTCCAGTACCCAGCATCTCCCTCACACATTTCCCCTCTGTCCCAGTTCCATGTACACATATGTGTGAGGAAGGGCTTTACTCACACACAAGGACTCTACTACTCTACTGCTACCAACGCAACAGATAAATTTGTTGCAAATCGCTGAAAGACTGGTATTCAGTTGGACAAACTTAGACAGAGACTGCCTTGGAGTCAACAAAGATACTTTTTTTTTCCTTTCAGACCATTTACTTTAAAATCTGCAAACAGTCATCCCAACATTATGCGAAGTCCCCAAATGGCCATGCAATCTGGATAGAGGTAACACTGTTCAAGTGAATCCAATGCTGGAAATATACTGTCCCACTTAAATACATTCTTCTGCCATGTCCTTTCACTGTGAAACTCTTGACGTGATGTTCAATGCTATTTTATCCCTTGAGTAATACATAGCTTCAAAAATGGCAGGAGACCCTTGGTATTGCCTCTGACTCTCTCTGTTTGTAGGATCTGCACAAAACATATGGTGCATGGAGAAAGGAAGAGCTGTTAAAAGGATGAAAGCTGTTCCAGTAAATGTGGTTGTTAGGAGCCAGTGCAATATCTGTCATCGATGAAAGCAAAATATTTTAGGGTATTTGTAGTTTATGGCACAAACATTTTTTAGAGAAGTTTGGTAAAAATAATTTTTTTGAGAAGTACACTGTCCAGGAAATTTCTGCTGTCGTGTCTTGTAGCACTAGAAATGTTAAAGTTTCTGCAAAGATCTGCACAGTGTTTCACTCCGCTGCCACTTCATTCCCAAGGAGAAACTTGTGTCATTTCCTACCTGTCCATAATAGCTGCCCTAAGACCCTCTCCACAGCATTTGCCTCATGTTTAGATGTTCAGGCAATAGCAGGAGATATCTTCTTTATCTAGGACAGAGGCAATCTTGAAGTAGCTGAGACTGAAATAGTTCCTGCTCTTTCCTCTTTCTTCCCCCACTAAATATCTCCCTTCCATGGCAGTTTTCCAGATTTGCTGGTGTGGCTGAGCTAAAAGGAGGAGACAGAGTGCTGAGAGGGACTGTGCTGTGCTGTACTGTGCTGTGGTGTGCTGTACTGTGCTGTGCTCTGCAGGTCCATAACACATCAGCTGTGGAAGGTCGTGCATGTCTCCACTTTCAATAATAAATACACAACTTGGCTCTCCAGCCTCGCCCTCCCTCAGTGAGCTCTGCACATGCATCTACAAAACACCCACATGCATGTGTGCCTATAAACAAGCAAACAAATCATGCCACCTAAAAAACTAATTGAACAATTCCTCCTACAGCCTGGGAAGGAAAAGAAGAAAAGACTATGCTGTTTTTTATTATTTCTGAAATATTGAAGAGCTACTTAGCTACTGTTGTGACAGAAAGGTAGATAACTAGGTTGATTACATATTAAGAAAGGAAGAGGAAACTGTGGAAGACAGAGAGTGAGAGAAAGAAGCTTTGTGTTGTGTCTCTGTCAGCTTGATTAGTGGCTTTCTCCTGAATCCTCAATGGAGTGGCCTCCATGGGTCAATCTCATTAGAGATAAAAACGGAAGAGCTGCAGGAGCCCACACTGGGCTTTACCTAGGAAGTTTGACAGCAGGGCCACCACTGCTCAGGCTTGAAGGAACAAGAACAAGGTGAGAAGGTGTCTCAGATGGAGATGGCTGTTACAGAGCAACCACCAAGTGACCTGTGGAAATGTATTTGTTCAGGAAGGCACCAAAACCCAGGTCTGTTTCTAACAACAAATCAGTGGCAAGACACCATGACAAGTAGATGTCAAGCAGACAATTTTCCAAATGGGCTGACTGACCCACAGGTAACATTTTCCTACACGTTCTCGGAGAGTGCATCAAAGGCGATTCTAAGAAATGAATCCGTTTCACACCCAGCAAGTAAGGTTTTAAGGTCAGCAGCCCTCATGGGGCAGTGTGAAGCATACAAAATTTTCTTAAGGAAAGACATCTAAATAGCATTCAAAATCATCAGGATCCTTAACGTCGCAGTATTTGATATCAAAAAGAAATTGCCAGGAAGGAGGAAAAAGTCTGGAGTTCCCAAGGGCAGTTGAACTAATATCCCAATCTGTTTTCTAGGGAATATTTTCCATGGGGAAGATTACCAGGTGACTATCACAGATATCAGGAAAGGAGTCAGAAAACTCATGTGCTGTATTTGGTCTGCAGTTGCTACATGCAACCACCCTGTGTTTCTCAGTGTAGAAAGGGGTTGAGTGATGCTTTCCTACCTCAGGGGTAGAGTGACATTGGGTCCTGCCTGTGAAATGCTCTTCCATCCTCTAGTGCAACACAGCATGCCAGTGCTGTCAACAGGGTTACAGATGGAGTTGGGAACTCTTGGGGGCAAGAGGGGAAGAGGCATGTGGGGTATGTGGTGTGGGGGAGAAGTTTGTACTGGATCTGCTTGTGCTCTATCAATTCTGTGGAGAAAAAGAATGGGACACTTACTCTTGCTGCATGGATTTTTCAAGGTTTGTGGTGATATGAGCTTCCTGCAGTAGATCAGGGTCAACTTCTGTATTGTCAGGAGTGGTCATGTGCTTTGGTTTAGGTATTTTTGTGGTAGCTGAAGGCTGGTTGGCAGTATCAGAAAACCACTGCTTAACACTTCCAATGGGATTATAACTTAAAAAGAGACAAAACATTGCAGGGCATGGGAGTTTCTCATGACTTCTTCAGTGCTGCTTACAATACACCTGTTCTATCTATAGCTGTCATAGCCAGGGGTACCACACTTCCACCTCAAACCCTCTGAGACACCTCTAAAATGGGATCCTGTGTCTATCCTGTTCTTTGGCTACATCCCTCCACTTCAGTTGCCTGTGATTCCAGTTGGTCTTGACTCAGCAATCCTTTTGTTTGGAGCTGTGCTGATACAGGCAGTCAGACAACGTTCTCAAAGCAAGGTATGGTTAATCAAAGCACTATCATAGACCATTAAAGGAAAACCTTTCTTTTACTCCTCTCTGGTAGTAGGATAGCTGCTTTTGTTTTTCCAGTCCCTCAGTGGATCAGGTGTTTTTGTGAGTTTGGGCTCCACAAAAGTATTTCCTTTCTCCTGTCTCTGAGGAAATTGTCTTAAAGCCATATTGATGATTTGGTCCAAACTCTTAGGCAAAATTCCCCTCATGATGTAGAAGTAACGTTTTCCCAGGAATTATAGTAAGTTACTCTTTGTTAGGGACCCTAGTTGTGTTTAGTTAAGGTGCTTATTTAGAGCTAAGACAATACTCTGAAGCTGGTTTTCTGTGTGTTTTTTGTTTGTTTGTTTTTTGGGGTTTTTTTTGTTTGTTTTCTTTTAAATAACTCTTTCCTCTGCAGTTTTTCTTTATAGCCTGCTCTATGGAGATAATAAAACGCTTGCAGTCCAACAAGACCCTGTGAAAAAATTCCTATTTACCTGCTCTATAATATCACTGATCAACTCCAGATCCTTCATTACATTTTCATTTTAATATTTAGTTCTGTTTTGAGGTAATCTGGACAAATCAAATGAGGATATGAAATTTAATTTTGCAGAGGTCCCTCCAAAATTGCCATCCAATTACTCTGAGTCTGAATCAATGACATGCAAGAGAAGTGCTCTGTGTTGCATCCTCTAGTTCTCACTGTTGGCAATCTCCATTGTGTAGAGAAGCTCGCTGAGGCAGGCACTCATTTTAATATTCCCATTAGAACAATCCTGCTAATACAAGTGATTTAAGCACAGACTTTTGTTGTAGAAATAATAGCTTAAGTGGAGGTGGAACCTCCTCTATACATCTTTCTTTTTTTCTTTTGAAATCTCAGGGCCTACAGCATATTACATGTCACAGGAAATATCGGTGTAACTGCATATTGTAATTTGCTTGCAGCACGTATTGTGGAACGTATCAATGAAGTGTTTGACAATGATAGCAATACAGGAAAAATCTTTTTTTATGATCTAGCAGGTTTTTTTTTATCAAGCTGTTTAAGTCTCTCACTATTTGTTGGTGGTGTAATATCATAACAAGAAGCACTGTGTAACTAATGCTGCATCTAAAGTGAAAACATTGCTTGTAATGTCTCCTGGCTTGTAAAATAAAATCTTGTGAGAAAAGGCCTCTTTACCTAAGAGACAGGCGTTTATGTGATCAAGGACTTCCCTCCACATCCTCCCATCTCTGCAATCAATTGTGCAGTTGTGAATGATGGAGTCTGCAAGTGGAAATGTCAGGCAGAAAGTATTTATGCAATTTTGAAAATAATGTAGATACTGTAGTTGAATCTCAGAGAGATAAGATTACACTGTATGTGTCTGTTTTTGTGTCTGTGTGTATGAAAGAGAGCAAGAGGGAGATTACATTGTGTTAGAAAAAAAGGAATGACAGTGTGTATAAGAGAGAGATAAAATTGTGTTTTCAGGGCCTCTGTGTCAGAAAGATTTCATTGTGCAGGTGTGCGTGTAGCTGTCCTTATGGTAAAGAGAAGGTCTGTGTGTGTTTAGAGCGAGAGATGATGGTGTATTTGCATTGTAGGCATGCAGTGTGTTAGAGAATGTATGCATGTGTGTGTATGCGTGTCAGTAAGAGAGCCCGTACTGTGCATTAAACATTTAGGAAAGTCATACTGCATAACTCTGTTGCAATTTTGTTTACAAGGGAAACCACTGTCAGAGTTTTAGAAACATTTTTCTGAAATTCTGAATTTCTTGGAGCGTCTCATACTTTTTCACTCAAAGCAAATTTAGTAGTTCCTATTAAAGTATTTGTTGAAGAGGCAAAGCTGTATCTAGGGAAATATGAAATATGGAATTCTGCCTGAAAAAAGTCGGTTGGAATAAATGTTCATTTCATTGATGAACAGCACTTGGCACAAACAGAAAAAGCCAAAATTATCAGAACTTGCATTTTGCCCAAAGCAAATTTTAATGTCACTTTTTGAGTATTTCATGATAAATTCATTCAAAACAGTAAGTTATCAAAAACATCTTTCGTTCTAGGAAACATGAACATGTAGTGGTGATTCAGAAGCTGGGAGTTGTGATATATACCTCCATTTTTAAACAGAATGCATTATATCCTTTTCACAAGTAATTTGTGAATCTAAACTCCCTGATAAAAGCGATAAAAGCACTCCTTTTTTTTTTTTTTTAATACAGAAAGTAGTCATGTGAATGGTGTATTAATCTTCACTGAGAAGAGGTAACATTTTTGGATATGCTAGGAAAAAAGTGTGGCTGAGGCTTAGGATGGGGAATTAGGATGTGCTGAAAGGAGGAAATGAGCATCTACTGACTTCTCCTTCACTTAGACTTCCCTTGCATCTTGACAGCAATGCCCCTGCATCCCTATATCTGAGTCATGGCCAGCTCTCAGCACCAGATACCCTCTGTCTGTACAACCCTGCTGGGGGCACATGGACCCTTTGGATGTGCCCACACTGTATTCGGCTTCCATGGACATGGGCTGAGTCTGTGAAGCACTGTGGCACTGGGACACACAAAGCTGAGCCCACTTTCTGTGGCCTGCAGTTTAGGCACTTTAGCTATTTTCACCTTACTCGGGAATAAAGTTGAAGTGGCCCACTGATAAATACTTAAAATGTTTTAATCTGATCTTGGCTTCATCATTTAGGTGATTTAGGCTGCTTGTGTTGCTGTGGTTTTAGACTGCATTCATACATGTAAGATGTCCTCTCCTGCTTACAATCCCCAAGGGGACTGGATACTCCAAACTACCTCACATAGTAAGTCGGGGAGAGCTGAGTGGTCAGGACTTGCTTCTGCTAATCTGAATGCAGCATCTGCACGTAGGCTGGTGTTCTCCACAACTGTGATTCATGTGCCCATCACTTCCATGTCATGGCAACCTTAGAAAAAGCTGTTGGACTGCCAGGACTGTCACCACACAGGTTTTTAGAGAAGCACTTGGCATCCTTCACATCCACTTCTAACAAGGGGAAGAAAATATGCCTTGAAGTGTGTAGAAACCTTTCAGTCCTGCAAAGACCTGTACAAGAGACAGGAAGAAGGTGGTAGGGGGCACAAAGGGATATTTGTTTTTGGTCAGCAATGGTTCTTGTCTCCCTGGGATGGAGTCCAAACCTTACTGCTGGCAGCCTTTTACTATCAACAGCCATAAATCCATGAACTCCTTGTTATTAACTGAGATCTCTCTGTGTCATTCTGTAGGACCCTTGTTGCAATTCAGCAATGGTTAACTTCTGTCTATAACATTTCCATCTTGGTCTACAGCGATTTCACTTCTGGCTGCAAGTTTGATGACAGGCTCAAGGCATGAAGAAGGGTGAGACTGAGTATTGAAAAGAAGGACACAAAGACAGAGCTCTTTCATCTGTTTCAGCACTAACCCAAATGGAAGCAATCCTGCAGTCATGCAGGGTAGCCATTCAACACCTGCATCACTTTGTGCTATCACATGATGAAACTTTCCCTCTCTCTCATGCTCAAGTAAGATGATATGCAGACATCTACTCAAACAGTTAACCCTCCCTGTGCTCATTCCCCAAGAGAACTAGTCTGTCTAACTTGGGACCATGCAGGTTTCAGTGGTTGTGGAATGTGGCTCTGCTATGCTTAGACAACACCTGCACTTCTTGTCTTGGTGCCCATGTGTCTCTGCCCAGTAACACTCAACACATCCTCCCCTTCATACTCTGATGCACTTTACTGGTTCTCTTGTGTGCTCCCATGTTCCTGTGCACAGCCAGGTTTGCCACCTGTCAGCACCTGCTTGTGATTCTTCTTACATTTTCTCTTTTTTTGCAAAGACACAGCTCCTAAAGTCAGATGGTCGCATGAAAGTTTTGGCTGTCATTTAAAAAGAGGTGCAGATTTGTAGCTTTTTTGGTGGTGGAAAAAGCTTGTAAATGTAGTGTTGTAGTGGATTAAAAGAAACAAAATGAAAAGGCACACTCCTTCTTGTTTAGTTGCTTGATTTCTATGTCAACTTAATGATTTTTTGGGGCATGCACTGCTGAGGTTTTTATTCACGCAATGTAGATTTTGGTGCACCTTTGTATGCACATGTACCTTCTCAGCTGTATATATAAAAATACACATGCATTTGGTGTAGATATACATGTGTACACCCACACCTGCCAACTACATATATTCTCTTCTCACAGAAACCTCCTCTCCTACTCTGCCTTTCTTGCACACATTTCCCTTTCTGCAGCTTATGTCCACCACCTTCATCTGAGTTATGGAATCTCCACTATTGCTTGTACCGAGTAACCTTCTCCCCTGCTCTCCCTCCCTCCTCTCCTTCACTCCAGGAAAGCTCTTTCTGATTCTCTTTTCACTGGTGTCTGGCATTTGTACCTCTGTAGACAGAGAATGGCAAGAAGACAGTGACGTGAGCAGACAGAATAACCGGGGAATAAAAAGGAGTTGGTTGAGAATCTGTAATTAGAAGCCCAATTTCCATTTCCTTCTCAGGCACTTTAGAATCCCTTTCAGGGGTTTCTTGACTGTCTCAAAATTGAATGTCATTGAGATTTTTTTTTCTTCTTTTAATTTTTTTTTTTTTTTTTTTTGCATCCTCTTGTTTCCTTGGCAACAAGTTGGTGATGCAGGAGCTAGAAATGTGCTATGTCTCCGTGGAGATGTTGGCGTGGGTGTGCCATGGTGACATCCACGATGGACGCACAGCTCTGCCAATCCTACCCCACCCCTTGTAATAAGCACCACGGGCCCAGCCTCAGAGGTGATGCTTTTATTTTTAGTCTCATAGGTGTTAATCTTCTCTCTTTTCATGACGATGGGTCCAGACGTCTCAGTTACATCAGCACAAATTGGCTGACTTGAAGAGGGTTGTTAGGGCCAAGACTTTAGGTTTCTATTCAGGAACTTAAGTCAGAAGAAATTATACTCCTGTCATGGATTGTACCCATTGCAATGATTTGAATCCTTCGCATTCTCTTGGGGGAGAAAGTTACCAGTCATTAATGAATAGGACTGTGAATCAGAGCTCCCATGTTTTATTTTATTCTAAATGATGTTGTTTCACTCTTTCATACCTCAAGGGCTGCTCATTTGGAATGCAAGGAAGCTGCTGTCACTCTTGGCCTGGGACATGGGAGTTTAAATTTCACTGAGATGTGTAGCTAGGAGGCTCCAAGGCAACTTATTTGTACACTTCCATAAGACAAAACTGTCTCATCCAAAGAGTCTGTTGTTCAGATGGCTTAGCCCTCGTCTGGGTCTGCTCAAATGACTCACTAGTAATGTTCTCGCCCCTCTGGTCCAGCACACTCAACATCTTTACAGTATGTTTTTTACTGTGCACATAGCCTGTTCAATCTTCTTATTGTGTATTTTGTCTTTATCAAATGTTCTGGCTGCAAGCCAAGACCCAAACTGTCCTTTGACATAACTCTTGATATGTACAACAGTGGAGTAAGGACTAGCCTCAATCTCATCAAATATCCAGAGGTCCTGCTGCTTTTTTTGTCCTGTTTCATTTTCTAGGAGGCTTTATGACATCACACAGAGACTGTGATGTCAACAAGGAACCCTCTGGGTAGGCTTTTGAGAGGTTGCTATGGATCTTCTTACTGCCAAATGACTGTAACTTTATCCCAATGGGATTTGCAATAGGGCTCATCCATGCAGCAATAAAGCCAAGTATCGAATTCTTCTTGCCAGAAAGACCAATTAATGGATTAAATGTGAAAAGCTAAAACCCATAACAACCATAGTGACAGGGTTTTCTTTTCCTTTTTAGACTGTAATCATCTTTGCAGCATATTGTTCTGGGGTCAGCATCCTCAGGGATACACTGGTGCAGCAAATGATGGAAAGAAGCTGGAGAGGAAAACCAAAGCAAATCCAGCCAAGGCAGGATAAGCTTCTCTTCCAGCCATGCTGGCAGATTTCTTTTGCCTTCTTTCTTACACTTCTTAAATGTTTCGAGCACAGACTGAGTTTATTCATCTTCCAAGACATGTTCTTGTTCAAAAGGTGTTTTATTGTGTGGAGCCAGAGGAAACATGAGGAAAAACCAGGCACCAACGGCACATTAAGAAGATGTGTCATTGACACAGCATGTCAACGAGAAGTAAATCCAGATTCTGTTTTTAGGGACATTATGTTCCAAGAGAGGTACATAAATCTGACTGAAATGCCTTGCTCATTGGATCAGAACCTAGCATTTAGTCTTGACTGCCACTGAAATCCAGGTCAGATTTGTCTTTTTATTTGCTCTGGTGTTAACAGATGAGAGGAGCTGACACATCTGTCTCACACCAGCATTGTATCTAATATTGTCTAAAGGAGGTCTCCTGCCTCAAGGAACCAGCAGCCCTTAGGTATGATCTGGTAAGATGTAGAACACCTTAACAGAGACATTTCCACTAAGTTTGGTGGGGAAAAAGCCAAACTGCATGTTTGGCTGCATGTTTGCTGGGAATGGAAGTGATACAGCAGTGCCCACAGCCTAAACCCTGTTATATGAGGAATTACCTGGAATAAACAGTAAAAGTAGTGGAAGCTGTTGTTGGAATACTCGGTAGAGGGACTGTGTCTAAATCATGTGACTAAAACTAAATAGAGAGAAAGATGAGCTCAAAAGCCTAGGCAGAACTGTCCTACGGGACTTTCTTTTTTATTTAGTCTCTTTTTTTTTCCTAAATGCACTAGCAGAAAGTATCTGCAGTCTGCAGAAAATTTGAAATAAAACACTGCAGTGTTTATGTTTCGAGCCCAATAACTGTTACGGATTTTGCAGGAAGAACCAGGTTTTTCCCCAAAGTAAAAACCCTGCTCATCCTCCCCATGTCCCATCTCTGGAGCTGTAGGAATGAACTCTACACTTACCAGGAACACTGCAAGGAAGATCCTGCCAGCTCAGGATTCTTCTCCATTTTTCTCCATTTTGAGTAGTTACAGAGAAATCTCAGAGCAGTTTTACCCATGACAAACAGCAGGAGATTCCCCATGTCTTTTGAAAAGAGGGTGTAACATGAAATAAAGTTCAATCCAGATTCTTCTGGCACCTTTTCCTGCTATTTCCTTTTTGCACTTGTTAGCACCCCTTAGTGCTAGGGACTGTGTGCACAGAATACATGAGAGACCTCACCCTATCTCTTGCCCCCCAGAGATTAGACAAGTATGCAGCAAGTATAAGATTGCTTTAATTTCTCTTCTCTTCCCTTCCCTTTCTTCCCCTGACTTGAGGTTCAGCAGCTTCTGCAATGTGACAAGTTCCTGTCAGCTGTCAGGGCACTAAAATAAAGCTTTATCTTGTCTCCACAGGCCTGAATGACAGGGCTGGCAATAGGTGCACTTCAGCCAGGCAGCCACTCCTGCCATATGCTCTTCCAACCTCACTGCATGCTAACACAGCAATCTGTAGCCTGGCAGATTTGCTGTTTTTCCTTGCAAGACCTACAAAAGGAAGCAACCCTGGTTCCTATCTCTTCCTATTGCAGTATCTTATTATGCTGGATTGCAATCCTATTTTTTTACCTTCTTCCTCCAGCATTGGGTGAGAGTCAGTCAGACTACCAGTCTAATGCTGGAGAATGACAATCCTGCTAATTCTTTTAAACTAGAATTGACTGAAAAAATGGCCTTGGGGCACACATCATAAATTGAGTTGAAGCCACGCACCATGAAGTTGGAGGGAAAAACTAACTTCCTTTAGGGAGAGAGGACATTAGGTATTCACACTTCAAGCATTCCAACTAATCCTCCTTATTCCACAAGGCTAATTTCAAAATAACATTTATATGGCATGGTTTGCTGGGGAGGGCACTGATGAATCAGTTAGCTGCCCTTTATAATAAGCACAACTGCTTCCTAGACTGCTCTTTTCTACTGCCTTGTCTGCCAGTCATCTCTGTGCCACATGCTCCTTATTCAAAGAGCACCTGTTGAATAACCATGAAGCAAAGTGACAGAGCAGGGGCAATAAAAAAGGTGAAGCACAAATGCATAGTGCAGTTTTAACCACTATATTTCTGTGGTCTTGCTGTAGGGACATGGGGATTCTGCTGAATGACTGTGCTGATGCTTGAATGAGGAATGATAAGCCTGTAATTTACTTGCATGGCTGTGTGACTGCTTCCTGCTGAGTAGGAGAGCCTAGATGGGTGTTTTGAGCCCTAACAGTGCTGCAGCTCAGAGCAGTTCTGTGCTACCACAGGCATCACACACATCATTGTCTGAATGAGCCTTACACCACAGGGTTGGGTTAAATATTGCTGCCCAGTAACAGCTGGGAAGTCCAGAAATTGCAGAAGGAATATGTTTGCAGACAGCTTCTGTGGGAGTAGCTTCTGATGGGTCTGAAATGCTATTCATTGATTTGGAAACTCATCCGTGGAGCAACTTAGATTAAAAGTGCTAGTACTACATTAGAAAAGAAACCTACCCAACATGCTGGTGATTCTGCTGACTCAGAATGTCAGCCTGTCCCTGTCATGAGGAAGCTTCAACTTACTGTCTCATCCCACCCATGTCTGACAATGAGGCAGCAGTCACAAAGATAGCTCACCTTCCAAGGGTTTGATAAATATCATCTCTGGGTAGATGGCAGAGAAAGATTCAAATTAGTGAAGGAGAGGCAGGGAAAATCAAGTATTACTCACTCTCTTTAGCAGCTTGAGAATGACCATCTTTGAATAGATCAAAGACCCATCTAGTTCACTGTCTTTATTCAGGAGCCAAAACTAGGGACAGAGAGAAGCAATAAAATAAACAGCAAAGATGCTTCTCCCAGACACTCTTCCAGCCTGTAAGAGTTTTCAGCTCTGATACTTTCTGAGGTAGAGAATGTCTGACTAATTAGCAGACACTTAATTCTGAAAGAGCCATAGCAAGTTCTGTTTCTTCCCTTACGGACCAACCAAAAGAAGTTATTCGGGGTTACAGGTGTCAAATGAGGGAACCATGCAGGTTCAAGGAGATGGCTGTGTCAGGGGAGAGTTCATGAAAAGTACAGTAGAGGGGAAATATTAAGAACAGGGGGTAGATTGGGGGATACTGTGTATCACAGGGTCACAGAATAAAAGTTTTTCCACCTATGACTTCAAAAGAATCTGATTTGAGACATTTCAAAAAATGTCTTCATCACATGTAGTAATGTTAATTACCTTAACTGTGGATATGTTTGCCAGACTAATAGCAAAGATGAACTGTGATGTATTTCAAAGGGACTTAAAGATCAGTGAGGATTTTGTTTTCTTCTTTAGAAATGTGGTAATTGAGAAACTGAAGTAAATTTATCAAGGTCCCAAAGCATGTTAGGAGCAGTAAATACATCACTGCTGTGAAAAAGAGATATGGAACTATTTGAAATTGTAAAAGAGTGAGTGCTTTCTAAATACTCCAGTGAAAGTATATAGCTTTTAAATAATTTGAACTCTGGGGTAAGCCTTAGAAATTAAATAGTGCTGTTGCCAGGGCATAAATGTGCATACATTGAGAAAAGGTTGTTGTTGCTCAGCTTTATACATGTTCCTGTTAAAGAATTGTTTCCTGAAGTCTATGAAAATGTCTATTTGTTTCAGGAGATAATGTTGATTTACTTTAAGCTTTACTTAAGAGCAATTGAACGCCAGGACCAGAAGAAAGCAGCAGAGTCTATTAGGTCCTTGACTAGGGTGACTGAGGAGAGAAAAAGTGTGGATGAAGTCAGTGACAGTGTAACTGAATTGGGTTCATTCGTATGTTGCAAAGAAATTTGAAAAACTGAAAGCAAGTGGTTCTGCATCCAAATTTGAAATCCACTTGTAAACTAACATTTACCAAGGCATATTTTGGACAGTCTGAGGACTTCTAACTTTGATACTTTGATGGATTTACCTCCTAGGAAGAAGGATCCTAGAAAGACAGAATCCACAGCAGATCCAAAAATTCCCAATGAATCAAAACAAACAAACAAGAAAACCCAAAGCAAGCAAAAAACCCCACAACTAAACAAAGCAAACAAAACCCCCATAGGTTTATGATTGGAACGCTTGGATAGATTTTACAGAAATGCACGATTGCATTGGATATAATGAAAGAGTTTTAAATCTTCAGTATCCCTACTGAATTTTGCTTTTGGGGGTTGAAAAGCAGAGTGTGACTATCAAGTAGAATTTCTGTTCACTTAATAACATTTCAGGAGAGGGTAGAAAGAGTTACCATCTCTTCTGCCTTTTAATAATGTCTTTGTAGAAACTGTGGTGAAATTCTCAGTATTAGGTGAAATTACATGTCCAGCACAAACCACTTTGATATGTAGATTATCTCACTGCTACAAGACAGAAAGTATTGTACAATAGAATGCTGGAGGAAGCAACAGTAAAATACGGTTTAAGATCAGTTTTAAGTCAATGAAGATAAAACAAATGCTTCCTAAATTTGTTGTGTGTAGAGGAATAGGGCTTTAATGCTGACCATGATAAAATTTTTCAAAGTACAAAATCATCCTTGAGTTTTCCTGGGATGTGACACCTGTGTACTTACACAGACAGGATCTGTTGATGTCCTAGGAAATAATGAGACAAATTTTGGACCAGTGAGGTTGCACTGCATGTGAAGAAGATCTAATAACAGCCTGAAGGAGTTTGACGAGATGGTAAAAAGGAAGATCCAGCAAAGTTCCATTTTCAACGGGCACAGTATGATAAAAATTAAGTCAGACAGAGTACCTCAGCATCCTTTGGGAGACCATTTTGACTTCTTGGATGACTAAACATACAAAGGAGGCAGCTTTTGCCAAAGATCTAAGAATTAATAACTTTCACTGGCTTCCAAGCAACAATACTAAATGAGCTCCGTGTTTCAGCAGCTTTCCTCTCCCTGTTGGGCTGTTTTAGCCTGTTAGTTCCCAAGGGTTACAGGAAATGCTGGAAGACCTTGAGGGCATCACCATGCCTCAAGCCATGGCTTGGTAACTACTAAGCTTAATTCAAGAATGAAAATGGCCATGCTGCCATTTTAACATTTAACATTTTAGCATTCCTTGTTAATGGCTGACAACTAAGCAGGGAAGGGCCTGGCCTGTGTCATGTGCAACAAGAAGATTATCTGACACTGTTGGGTTGTTACATTTTTGTGTTTTGTGTTGCCTGAGGACTGAGTGTTTTGTTTTCTCTGAATTATTTTGCTTTTAAGCTTTTAGCCTTAAGAAGGAAATTAAAGACATATAAAGTTTTAGACAGAACCCAGTGCTGCTCATAAACAGAATCATAGAATGGTTGGATTGGAAGAGATCTTAAAGGTCATCTAGTTCCAAATTTCTGATATGGGCAGATACCTTCTACTAGACCAGGTTGGTCCAAGCCCCATCCAGCCTGGCATTGAACACTTCCAGGGATGGGGCATCCACCAGTTCTTTCGCCAATGTCTTCCAGCGCCTCACCACCCACACAGTGAAGAATTTCTTCCTAGTACCCAGTGTAAACCTACTCTCAGTTTGAAGCTACTCCCCTTTGTCCTGTCATGACATGCCCCTGTTAAAAGTCCCTCTCCATCTTTCTTGCAGGCTCCCTTCAGGTACTGGAAGGCCATAATTATGTCACCTTGAAGCCTTCTCTTCTCCTGGTTGAACAATCTCAACTCTTTCAGCCTACCTTGTAGGAGAGATGTTCCATCCCTCCAGCCATCTTGGTGACCCTCTCTGAGCTTGTTCCAACAGGTGAATGTCCCTCCTGTGCTGAGGACCCCAGAGCTGGGTGCAGCACTGCAGGTGAGATCTCACAGAGCAGAGTAGAGGGGCAGAATCCCGTCCTTCCCCTGCTGGCCACGCTGCTTTTGATGAAGACCAGGCAATGCCAGTGTAATTTTTGAACTGTGACTAACTTTGAGAAAACTGGACAAACTGGACATACATAATTTGCTTTTCTAACGTTATAAAGACCTAACACAGACCCCTGACTTGAAAAGAACTCTAAAATGAGAAAGCTCAAAATTACACTTCCCAAAGCAGATAAAATTGTATTCTCTTGTAGGTATTCTTAACAATAGAACCTTTCAATATATGATGATATGATACAGATAAGATTGTCAAACTCTCCATCATTTACTGTAGAACATTGTTCATATTTGAGCTTAGCTTTCATAACAAACAGAGAATGAACTTCTTTTTCCTCCTCTCTAGCTGAATAAATTAGGGCAACACGGATGTATTACCCTTCAAATTTTATAGCGTACATTATTAAAATAAATTTAAACTTGACCCCACTGAGATGAACACACATGAGAAGACCATCAAGGTCAGCGTGCTTGTCTTCTCTGATGCAGGTGGTGAACAAATGCCTTTTTCCTCCTTTCTCCCTCGAGCTGAAGGAGACCTTTCCCCCTCCACTGAGTCCTGCATCTGCTGTGTCATTACCAGAGCAGGCATAAAGGTCTCTGTGTACTTGACTGTGGGTTCTCACCACCTCCCTTGCTTCTTCCTGCTGCCTTCAGGAGGCTCAGAAACCCTCTCTGCCCTCTACTTGTGTCAGGTTGTGCCTCAGATACCGGACAGAGGGGACTGACAGCTCTGGGTGGCAACGACACTGGGGGCAAGCTGAATGAATTCTGCATGCAGATTGTAGGGCAAAGAAAGGGGTGCAGCAGGTGGGAAACAAGACTGGCAGCATGTCACATGCTTCTCTAGCATGTCACAGTGCCAGGTGTTCATGGGATACGGCACTTTGTCATATAGAACATTTATGTCAGGTAGGAAGTAGGGCTGCTTTGAGAAATTAGGTTGCCCCTTTCCAGAAAGTTTCTCCTTGCCACCAGAATTGCTTGGGGAAGGAGCTAATCCCTCAGATTTACACAGAAAATTCACCATTATGCTTGGAGCAACTCCTAAACCTCCAGAAAACCACAGTCCAGAAATATAGCTCAGTATCCTGTAGAGCTGAGCTAAAATAGGGCCTTTTGCTGTAATGCAGTTTTCCATGCACGGGGCAGCAGATTTGGATTCCTGCCTGCACAGATCTGGACTCTTAATAAAATTCCATCTGTGTTTCCTGCCCTCTGGGGTGAATTTCTTTGGCCAACATGAGGTCTTGGAAAAGAAATAATAATTGCTGTACCAGGGCACTCTTAAGAAGGTTGGGTATGGTGTGGATCTGGTAATGTAGAATTCTTTAAATGCATGTACAAAAAGCATAGCTCTGATGCTGCTAGATGATAATCTACAGGAATTTTAGCTATGAATTTCCATTCTCCAGTATTGATGTTTTTATGGATTAAATGGAGCACTTTTTACCATGTAAGAGTGTTCAGTCCCAACCTGAAATTCATACAGGTTTGATACAGAATTGCATCAAAATCACTGTGGGTGTATCTTCCACTTCTAGCAGCAGTCTATTTAAAGGGAATTGTAACAAAATTTTAGCTGTGGTGAGACTGAACTATGACCCATTCTCGGTCCAAGCCCTGTGCTCTGCATTTTGGACTGGGGAGCTCTTCCACTTTAATCAGACGCAGTGAGGTTTGCATTGAGGATCCAACTGCAAGGGAACAATCCTCTGCATGTACCATGTCTGCCAGGCAGACTGAGGGATCTGGACTTTCCTCTTTCAGTGGGTATCTTGTGGCTGAACTAAATGAAGTCAAGGCAAGGAGACAGTCTTTTTAGAGCCTTAAAGGCAAGTGGATGTTTTTAGTTTTCCTGCTCATTTAATTCTTGGTAGATCTTTGCAGTTCTAACTCCCCCATGTACAGCTATGGGTAAGTGAAAGGGTCCTGTCAGCTCACACCATTTCTTCTCCAATACAAATACTTCCTACATCCATTAACAGCCTATGTTTTGGAGTTTACTTCTCTCTTCTGTCATTGATCCTAATCAACGTGTGGCCTGGTCACCATGTACCTGTGAGTGAAGCATGACCATGGTTAGAAATTTTTGATCTTGTTCCTGAAAGGCTGAAGGCTAAGGCAGAATTGGCTTGTTGGGTGTCCTTCATCTCTGGAAACTTCACAGCTGACACTGAAGTGCCAGTTAAAGGCATAGGAAGGTCTTCAGTTGTTTTCCCTCTCTTGGATTTCCTATCTGGGTCCAGGGTACCCCATGTACCCTCCCTCATGCAGGCTGCTTCAGCTCAAGTCAGCTCTTCTGCTGGAGAGAAGGTGTCTGGTCAGCTGAGGGGATAGCACAGGAGGATGAACCTGTTTCTGCCCGCTCTTTCTCCCAGTGCTGAAGCATCCAGTTCATCAACCCCACCCTACCATCAATGAGGGACATTGTGAGCATGTGCAGAGCAGGACCAGGTGGTCCAAAGCAGGCTCAGGAAATTGAGCCTCACACCATAATACTGTCATGACATTGTACTGGTATCACTGGGCAGCTCCCCTGTTCAGCACTGCAGTGCCAGGGGAATGGCAATATATCACCAGAGGAAGCCAGGAGCTGAGTAAAAGAGAGATGAGGGTGGACTCTTCTCCAGTCAGTGTGTGGGACTCACACCTCAGCATTTGTCTTCATCTCAGCCCCATCACACCCTGCAGCACAGAACAGCACAGACATCCCCACGTGGCACTGTGAGCTGTGAGCCTGGATACTGACAGCAACTTGGCGTGGCACTGCAGGACTTAGAGTGAAGGGTGGAGCCAGCCTGAGAAGCAGGGTAAATTGGCCCATGCTGAGCTCCTGGTTGACACAGATTCTCCTTCAAAGCTTGCTTTTCTGAGCCTGTGCTACAGCAGGAGGGACAGTGTACAGCAGCATATATTGAAGGGTCCCTGGAGAAGAAGAAAGGGGCTTCCTGGGTCATCCTGTCTCACATTTGATTTGGCTTGTAAAGTATCACATTCCCCCATGGCAAACTACAACTACACTGAGAATAATAGCTGATAGGTTGGCTGCTTTCTGTGATGACATTTTTCTTTTTGACAGACAAGCAGATGAAATTTCATTTTGTTGAAGAGTTTCTAAGCTGTGCTGGGATTTAACTCTTATGTTTGCATTTTTGATGATGTTGAAGCTCAATAATAATTAACATTGACCCAAGGGTTGTAAAGACCATTCTTTGTGCACATTAAAATTATTCTACCCTTGCTTGTACCCAGGTATTCCAGTTTGCATACACAGAAAACACGTTTTTTTTCTAAAATGATGAAAACAGGGAAATTATTGAGGCCATTTCTTATTATGTGTGATTTTGTAAAGTCAGGTGTTCTCAGTGCTGGGAGCCCAGCTGTGCAGGCATGGGAAGAAAAACTGGAAATCACAAGGAATAAAAGCAGAGCACTGTGCACATCTCTGTGACTAACTTGATGGCAACAGGTGCTGATGTCACATGAGTTCAGTATCATGCAGGATACGTAACCCAGCAGTCATTAAAGACACTGAATGAATTAGAGCATTCCTGGACTGGCATTTTCTGAAGCTTTCTCTGCAAGAGTAAGTGGCATTGTGGCTTTTGAAAATCACAGCTTTAAAGCATCTTATTTCAGTCTTAGGTCAAAATAAACTAGGGTCTCCTTTACTAATATTAATAATTCAGAATTAACTGAAATCCAATGTAAATTGACATAAGTGATCCTTATACTGAAAAATGGGTACTTCTTCAAGGAGATTCATGACTATGTGTAAATCATTTAGGAAAGGAGTTTGGTTGTAGTGTTGCACTGCACTGTTTTGTGTCACTAAGACATAGATGACTGGAAGTGAGGCCAAATGAGACCGCAGCTGCAAAGCTACTGAGGAGACTGAAACTGCAAGTGGTCCCACAGTGGGATTTTCAGGAATACCTATTCAAATGAGGATACAAAAATTCTTTATAAAATTGGCTTTTTTCCCTCAAGCATGAAAGTTGGCTAACAAAAGGCGAGGCTACCACTATATGTGGAACATATGAATAGAAAGAAAACCCAGTCTATCTCCCAATGAAAGCAAGTCGCTCACTCCAGAGCTGTTTTTACTGAAGCTTTAAATATCCCTAGTAACGGGACTTTCACAGTACTTCTCTCAAAGAGACGCCTCTTCAGTTTAGTATGGTTACCACTGGGACAACTCTTATAAGCAAACTGTTTCCTTCTTGGTTTCATTTAGTTTTATTTGGCCAGGGAATCAACCTGATTACAGTCCCAGGAGAAGGTGGAACTATGTGCTTCTTCAAAATGAAACTGAATCTGATGCCTTGCCATTGAACCTAGATTAGCAGCTGGACTGAAGATGCTCTTTCTTTCAACCTATAGGGACCTCAAGCTGCTGGGGTAACCTTGCAGCAGAACTAAGCAGGCTTTAAAAGCTCAGTTTTGTGCCTCTTACTCCACCCACCTTATTTTGTAATAACCACTAATATGTCTTGTTACTTTGAAATGATCTTTACCCTTTTAAATTAAAGATGTGACTTTGAATTAAAGAAGGCACTATAATAATTACTTTATATCAACTATACCCTCCTTCATGGTGAAGCAACATGCAGCGTACACCAAACAGTGGACTATATATCACTCCAAATGATTCCCTTCTAGAGGCTTGTAGCTTTTGAAAATATCACACTTCTCCACCTCCTTCGCTGTCATTCAGTCAAGTCTCACAGATGAATCTTCTAAAATCTGTGGTCATTGTTCACCCCCTTCTTCTAGCTCACTTCCCTGGTCCCCCATTCATGTTGTTCTTTGGAACTGCTCTTCCTTTTAGTTGTGTGGATTCAAAAGCCAAGGTCAAAGGGGCCTTTCAGGGCATGTCTACACTGCGTGACAGTGTTATCCTGAGACTCTGAAGGAGTGCTGAATGAGCCAGAGCTGGCAGTGCCCTGGGGAGACAAAGGTGTCATTTGAATGAAAGCATCCCATCTTGACTTGGGCACTTAAAGAGATGGAGATTCACCTGTTCTTCTTCCCTTAATTTTTGCTTCTGATTTTCATTAACTCCCTGGCTGAAGTTTGTGCCTTGTTTCCCTCTCATTCTCTTTGGCCTTTTCATTGCTGTGGACTTGTCCTTTCTTCCTGCTGTGTTATGAGGTAATTTACAGTTTGAAGTGAAAACAGCCAAAAATGGCAACGCAAGGGATGCTGGGATATGATTTTCAGAACCATATAATTTGCTGAAGAATTTCAGGTCCAACTTTTACATACACTTAAAGGGTCCTTTGAAAGACTGTGGTGTTAGGAACTGACATGCCCTGAAAATTCGGGTTTCATCGTATGGCTCTTCTCTGTAGTGAGATTAATTCAGAGGAAACACAGATATGAGCCTACAGTGGACTGGCTACTCACCACTAAGTCTGTATGTTTGGGGAACATATTAAGGAGGTTTTGCCTATGTGCCAGAAGTTCCTCGTGATAAACTGGAGCGTACGGTGCTTGTGGTGGTGGGCATGAAGAGAGCTGGCTCTGCCTTTGGCTGTGATTGGTGTGATGAGAAATTGCCCTGGGTGAGCACAGGAAAATGGCCTGACCCTCCCTGACTGCACCAGCACAGTTCTGCTGCCAGCCTGCTCTCCCTTCATGTGGGTGTCTGAGAAAGGTGGGGGCTGGGAAGGCTTTCCTCGCCAGGGCTCCCTAGCACAGGGAGGTTCCCTAAAAAGGCCTTGTCAGTGGGAAGAAAATAAGCTTCTAAAACACTTCTGAAGCGTGATTTGTCTGACCTAGTTTAGGCTCCTGCTTTAGGATGATCTGAGGCACACCCTCAAAGTTCCCATTTCTCTTCATTGTCACCAAAGGGAGACCCGGTTGAAGCTCTCAGACATGTTAGAGCAGGGGACTCCCATCTCCCAAGGGCACAGGGAACAGCCATGTGAGTTGGCAAGTGCCCACAAGCTCATGACACCCTCTCTTTGTCATGGAGATGAGCCCCCAGCAACTCCAGAGGCCAGGGCAGAGGCTCCTAAGTCCCATAGGCGTAATTCAAAATGCCATTGCACTGCTCCTCAGTGTCT
This sequence comes from Illadopsis cleaveri, assembly GCA_013399915.1. Lineage (NCBI taxonomy): Eukaryota > Metazoa > Chordata > Aves > Passeriformes > Timaliidae > Illadopsis > Illadopsis cleaveri. The sequence goes on from VXBB01018440.1 coordinate 1,089,888, forward strand.
TGGCCTGGTGCCGCCAGCAGTGATGTACGTCACAGAGATCTCTTCCTCAAATGTGATGTCCACTGCTTTCTACTACTCCACTTCTTACCTCTCCTCTTTTATGATATTCTTTCCCTTCTTTTTCTCTGCATTTTCTGAAGCTGAATCTGGTTTTCATTACTTAATCCTTTGGTCTACTTCTATGTCAGCTGGTACTGGCAACTCTTCCCATTTTAGTATCTTCTCTGAATGTCATTACCATATCATTACTTTCTTTTTCTAGTCTGTAACCCAGGACTAATGCTGATACCTTCTTGACCCCAAAAGACACTTTCTTAAATTGCATACAGATGTAGATAGCTAGCTAGATTTGCTTTTAGATGCTGTTTGCTTTTCCTAAAATAAATGGTGTACTGGGAACTGCAATGATATCATAGCAACAGGGTATGATTATGTAGGAGTCTGTACTGAGGGGTATTCCAGAAACTATATCTAGATACGTATGTATTGATTTGTATAAGCGTGCACACATGCATGAATATTTGTGTTAATAATGTGTTTAGATGTAATTAAAGAGCAACGACTTTAGTAATAACCTAAGACAATTTTTTTTCCTCTTTTGCAGGCAGTTTGATATTAAAAATAAATTAGAAGTAACTCCATGGTGTGGCAGAGAAGCTGATGTAGTGACATTAGTGCTAAATAGAGAACAGCATCTGACTGTGCCTCCCAGACTCAGCAAGTGAAATAAGAAAAATTTGAATTTTGGTAGATGAAGTCCTAAAAATCCTGGCCGTGGTCAGGGGGCTTCGGCTGCTCCGGTGGGAGTAGGGCATCCGGTCGGGAGTAGGGCATCCTGGGGCTCCCCAGGCACCCGGTCCCCTCCTCGCCCGGTGCCTCCCAGACACACCCCAGCCCACCNGCAATTAAATAGAAAATATTTTTAATATGCTCAACATTGTCACACTTTGGTTTAACTGTTGTCTGGATAATCTTTCACAATGACAGATACAGCTCTCCAGCTCATGTATATTCTGAGAAAACACAGTGCTATAACTTTCCAGACGTGTGCTTGGGAGCGAGTGCATGTGCGCATTAATGCTGGCTGGAGCTCCTGCATCGCCATGATCTCCTGTGCATGCAGACCCATGTGCATGCAGACCTCCTATGCATGCAGACCCCTGCACTCCTGCTCCCACATGTGCATGGGGGGAGCCTCCGTGTGTGTGAACACGCACATCTGCCTGGCAATAGTTCACAGCAATTTGCAGGCAGACATCAATAGGTGTAGAAATTACTTCGACACGGAAATTAATTGAGATCTAGACGGAAGGAAAAGGGATGATTTCTGTGGGTTTGGAAGCTATTCTGTTTGGGGGAAAAAAAAGAAAAAAAGAAAAGAAAAAAAAAAGCATTGCAGAAGTATCGTTTTCTGTGCCTGTGGAAGGTCTGTGGAATAGACTGAGGGAACAGGGGAGAAAGTTGTCCCATTCAGTGCTGCAGGACATCACTATTCAGGGTTTATGCCTGCACGTACGGAGAAGGCAGCACGTGCATATATGTTCGCGAGTGTGCTGGGGAGAGGGGTTTTTAACAGCCATTTTAACATATTTACCAGTTCCCATTTAGCTCGTAGCTCCCACCTACGGTACATCACCTGTGCACGGCATTTACTGCCTGCCGTGGCAGTACCTCCATTCTCTCTTCTCCCCTCCGTGCCCACCCCACTCCACCCCACCCAAG
>VXBB01018440.1:1091645-1106870 GCA_013399915.1 Illadopsis cleaveri
CCGATCTCAGATTTTTATATTTCTTTCTGTTGAAAAATCTCCCAGGCTGCTGGATGTCCGTGGGGCGCGTGTCTGCCTGACTGTGTGAGGGGCTGGGGTAAGGGCTGGGGTAAGGGGGGGAGGAAATTTCAGCTGCTTTCAGCAGACGTCNGGAGATAAAGGAAGCAATTCTTCATCTTATGCCAAAAAAGAACGGATGCCCAGTGAGCCTTGATCCCTGGTCAGAACGCTCTCAATTGCTCCTGTTTCTGATGAATGGGAGCTGCTTTATGTTCCTGTGCTGTGAGGTGGCGTGGAGGACAGGTGTACTCATTTTTTTGTGTTACAACAATCTGAGCAAGAATTAACCTCAAGGAATTTTTTTTTAACTTATGCTATAGTGAAAAATCCAATTAAATAATAACAAAAGCATTAGTCTAAAGAGGGGGAGAGTCATCCTCTTTGCAGTACCCTTCATAGTACAACCAGTTAGACAACTGTGCACCAGCTGGTAAAGAGACAGAGGACCACGCCTCTGTTAGCTCTGAACTCGGGTGGGATAAGAGAAGCTCGCGGTGTGAACCTGTTGGAAACCTGCTCATTTTCTTTCCTGGTATTGCCTGGCTTTTGCTATAAGGGAACTCAGATGATGAGAAGGTTTGGGTGGGGGCTAGTTTTCAGTGTCAAAATTTTTGTGTCCAAAATGATAATGAAATTATAGAAAAAAAGGGCCACTTGGATCATTTCCCCACTCACCCTTCCTCCTTATATTTTGTGTGAAAGCCCAAATCTGCTCCTGATTTACAGAGCCTTTTTGGCTGAACCTCTTGGACTTCCTTGGGAGGATGCTGGATTTATGCAGTTGGAACTTTGAGGCAGGAACTGACCCTAGATATCTTTGCAAGGCATTTTAGAAACTTCCAAGAATTACTGATTTGTAAGTAGTGACAAAGAGCTTTGGTTCTTGTTCTGAGCACAAAACTCAGGCACAGCACCATACTGGTTACTTTCTTTATATATGCATAAATTTCAGTGTCTTTTACAGCGTAGCACTGCAGTATTCTGTTCACACACTGATGTGAGTAACTAGAGTTCCTGTGAACAGCACAGTGTTGGAAGAGGATTCAGGTTAAAGTGTGTTTCTGAATGGAGATGTGTGTGTTAGCAAACGAAGGAGAAATTTGTAGAATAATGGGGAGGGGCAAGTGATTGGGATAGAAAGAGACCCTGCGTCATCCTGTGTTTTTCCTCATGCAGGTTTTTCAAATTTTTGCAATTAATGATATGCTCACTAAAATCTGGAGGGAGGGAGTGAAGGCTCGGGGGGAGGAACACGTTGCAGTCAGCCAGCAGAGCACGTCCTGATGGCAAATACGGGATGAAAAGAGCAGAGGAGGAGAAGGAAAGCAGACAGGGAGGCAAAGTGACAGAGCAGTGGGCGGAGGTGCACGGCAAATTTTAAAATAAAGTAGGAGCCCTGGGGTTCTTTGGAGTCAGAAGAGAGCCACAGGGGAATAGGGATCATTCTGCCCATACCATCATGTACGGTATATGGTATATATTCTGATGTATCTGTTCCTTACCCGTCTCTGGGCTTACTCCTGTCCTTTTGTATTCTGTGGCATTTAGGGACGCGTGGCGCGTAGGTGCCTTGCTCGCACACATCCCTGTCTCCGCACTCCTGCACGAATCCCCGCATGGCACACACCCCTTTGCGCGTTCACGGGCAGCGCACGGCCCCGCGCTGCGGGCGCTCGCCCCGGCACCACGCTCGGGGTGCGCACCGGCACCGTGCGCTCCTCCCTGCACACGCTGCCCGGAGCCGCACGCAGCCACGCCGCTCGATTGTGGAGAGTGGTGGGCTCGGAGCCCAGCTTCGGCTGCTGTACCTGAATACACACCGCGATTGCCAAACTGGCAGTACGGCAGCTCGCTCGGGAAGGCTGATGGTACACCAGAGAAAGCTCTGACTGGGAAAAGAAAAAGACCTCGGTTTTCAGCATGTGCTCTTCCTCTGTCCCCACCCAGACCTTTCACTGAGAGAAAGATGGAGTGGGTTCTTCAGCACTGGCAGGAATTTCCTTCCCAAAATAAAGACAGCTCTCCTCAAATTATTTTTCGGGGGAAGTCCCTGGTGTCCCGCCTTTCTGGCAGCTAAAGAGCAAAATGTTGAAATTGCAGGCTTGGGCGTGGAAGAAATCTCTTCGCATTTGTGTCTAGGTGTGCCTGTGTGTGTCTGTCCTCCCACCCCTCAGTGACAAATACGTTCACACGCTCATACCTTGCAGATTATTCTTTCTTGTGGGTGCGATGCCAGTGTGAAGAGTGAAGTATTTGACTGACTGTGCCCGCCCATGAGAGATGTAGATAGCAAAGTGTTGTCATTTCTGCCTACAGCTGACTGCAGCTCTGAATCTGAGCCCACAAAATATTCAGCTGAGAGGCAGCATAACTGAAAGGCTGGGTCGAGATACATCTGAAAACCTGAGCTCAACCTTTCCTGCCGGCGAGAGATGCAGTCAGTAACACGCAGGGCTGGGCAGTGCGATAGGTGGCTAGAAATGCAAGTGTTGCATGCACTGCATACTAGAACAGATGGACATTATGGGGGTATGGGCTCAGTATTGGACTGCATGAGTGATTAAACAATAACCTGCAAGCAGGTTTCCCACTTGTGGGTAAGATGAGTCTCATTCATCACCAGACATAGACGACGGCTTCCCTCCCGTTCCATCCTCACCCCAGCGCCGGAGAGCCAGCGGCTGCAAAGGTTTAAACCTGCCACACCCATCAAATCAAAGGAGGGAGAGGGGAGTAGAGGCAGTCTGCATTTCTTCCCCCTTCCACACGAGCAGCATGAATAAACAGGGCTGTACCTCTAAAGATGCAGTTTAATGCAATTGGAGAAGGCAAAAGCATTAGGGAACAGTTCCAGCAATTACAGCCAGCCGGTGAGGTGGCTTGTCATTCCAGGAACTGCAGAGGTGTACATGAAGGAGGAAATGGAGAAAAAGAGAGAGAGGAAGATGCCTGCAGAGTTAAGGTTTTCTTGCCTCAGGATATTAAAATGTCTCAGGCTTCATTTAGGATAACTTAATTATACTGCACAATCCAGATGCTTCAGAACTTGCAAGGCGTGGTCTTACCTTTAAACACCACTGTGGATGGAGGAAAAGCAGTATTTCAAAAGAAAGGTGTCTATCCACACCCCTCCTCCCACCACTTGCCAGCAGGGTGTAAATCACCACAGACTGCTGACTTCAGGGTAGAGGCACTTCATCTGCACCTAAGGAGAGTCTTAGCCACTGCCTCTGCCTTTCTGAGAGACACAGAGCAGCTTCTGTGCTTCTTCCCGTAAACAATTGTTCCATGGAAGTTTAATTACTCCAGGTCCTCACTATTGCTCTTCCTGGGGCAATACCCCTGGGATTTTGACTGAGAAGGGTGTCTCCAGAGAAACAGCCCTCCCATCACCCTCTCCTCTGCTGCCTTTGCTGACTATTAGAGACATTGATTTCTCCTAGATCATGTAATGTAACTGTTCTTAATGGCACAGACAAGCCCCCTCCTAGGGAACTAATTGCAGGCAGAGATTCCAGTGGGAGAAGGACAGCAGTAGTGCTTAGTGGGAAAGAAACCAGTCCGTGGGTCCGAATTGTCTTTGGCCACTTGCTCCTGAATCGAAGTCCCAGCAAAAACCAGTCAGGCAGTACCCACTGGTATGCAGAGGCATCTCTGTCTAGAGGGCTGCACTGCATCTTCTCTATGACCATGCCAGGCTGGAGACAGGTGTGCAACCCAAGGAACAAACATGTATTATCTGTGGGCTTGTCTTGGCCTAATGCTGGGTCTGCCTGAATGATCTCAGAGCTGCTCCTGCCTCAAGATGAGGAAATGAGCTGTAGCTCCAGGCTCTGTCCATGCCATGCTGAGAGGGTGGGCATTGCTTGGGGATGGGGATGAGAGGGACTTCTCCTTCGGTCATGTGGCTTTGACTGACTAGTAGGAGAAAGTGAAAAGAGTTTTCACCTCAAATCCACTCTCATTTCAGGCCACCTGTGCTGGACCATGGAGATTAGCTCAGTTGGTTAAGGCATGGTGCTATTAACACCAAGGTTGTGGGATCAATCCCTGGGTGGGCCATTCACTTAAGTGTTGGACTTGATGATCCTTGTGGATCCCTTGGAACTCAGAACATTATCTCATTTGGATTCTGTGATGCTATCCCAGGATGATCCTGCACAGACATTATATTTCCCTCTCCCTGTTTCCCAGAGAGCAGGAATTTCTCACTGCTGGTAGCTGCCAAATTGCAATGCCTTCTTGTGCTAGTGGGAAGGTGAAAGAGGCCCATTGGCCCTTGCTAGATGAGGGCAGGCTGATAGTCTTGCATGATGCAAATGAAGGATGTGTATTCCTGCTTGGATTTGCTGTGCTTGTGCTGTGAGGCAGGTGCTCCTCGTAGTATCTTGTGTGCTCCAGGTGCTGTCCATGGCAGAGGGCCTGGGGCAGAAGTGGGTTCTGCCTAATCTCTACCAAGCAGACAGATATCTCCTGAGGGACTGGTGTGTTAACAGGTGAAACAACAGCTATAGCCTGAAGGTTGCTTCTACTTTTGGATGAGATAATTTGAAGCACAGGCACCAGAATCACAGAATATTCTGAGTTGGAAGAGACCCACAAAGATCACTGAATCCAGCTTTTAAGTGAATTGTCCATATGGGATAAAACCCACAACCCTGGTGTTATTAACACCATTCTCTATAAGCTGAGGCCTCTGCATGGTTGTGGAAGGCTGGTGGTGCATTGCTGACTGCCATTTGCTCAGTGCATGCATTACTGGCCCATGCATCCTTCCTTCTGTACAAGCCTCCCATTGTCCTCTTCCTGAACATAAATGACTTGTGATTCCTTTGTTGCTTTGGGCTTCCTCCTTACACAGGGAGGGCTTTTTTTTTTTGATTTGAGAATGAACAATAGCTCTGATGACAGTGCTCTAAAGACACCTGAGGAGGAGACACCTTCTCATGGCAGCTCTCTGTTTTGATGCCCTTTGGAAGTCACTATGTGATTCCTCTGTTTGCTGTGAGTCTGACAGGTCTTAGGAGTAGATTTGGCAGCAGTCCTTACCTGTCTGCATCTAAGTTTTGAAATCCCAGTGTTGAGTGTTGTAAAGAAATAACTGTATCCCAGTAGCTCTACACAGAGGAATGTTGGGCTGATAAGAGGAGGTTGGTCATCCAGAAAGGCATGGTGGAAGGGACAAATGCTTGCTGGTAAAATATCTTGCTGTGGTAGTACCAGAGCAGGTATCCAGATGAAACACCTTTCAGTGTCTGAAGTCCAAAATCAGAGTCAGGAATCCATCCACATCCATTTAATCTATAATTCCAAGATCCTCCTGAGCACACCAGGAGGTGACATGTAACCTCAGGGCTCTGATTGCCTCATGTGGAGAAGGTGTTTATATTTCCTTAGGGCTCTTTCTATCACCTGCGGGGTGTGTGTAAAACTCGATGGCTTTTCATGGTTGTGAGCACCACAGGCCAGTACATAGGAATTGGTTTAGGGAGAGCTGGTTTCTCTTTCTGGCAGTGCTATTAACCTGCTTTCTGACTTGATCTAAGCATACATTCTCTGACTGTTATGGCCATCTCTGCAAGATGCTCCTTTAATTTGGAAACTAAACAATTAGTGTGGGGAAAAGTAGGGGGTTCAGAAGCCCTCAAGTGCTTTGCTTTAGCCAGGCAAAGCTCTGCTTTATCCATCCTCAGTCACTCCTGCAGTGCTAGGATGTTTATTAGCCCCTTAACACAAACCATTGATTTTCTTTCCAGACCTAGGCTTTATTACAATGGACATGGGCCTGAGAGTAGGGCTACAACCTAGTTTTCTCCCTTCTATTCACCAGTGGTGGCTCCTCCCTGACCACCAGAGTTATCCAGCCTACAATATGTGTATGGAGTGAAGGAATAGTGTAATGAAAATAATGATTTGTTTTTAATACATTAAAAGGAATTTGTGCTTTTGGAGTTACACTGCTCCTGCTGTCTCCACCTGTTACTCATTCTGTCTCCTCTCCCCATCTGTTCTGCTCCTTGCCTTCCCCCTGCTCCCTTGACCATGCAGTCCTCCTGCTGCTCCTTCTCTCCCCAGCTGGGTCCCAGCCCTGTATTACACTGTGCTTCTTGGGAACTCCTGCTGGCAGCATCAGCCACCACTGCCAGGGTCTGGCTCCCTTCACCTTTCCTGGCACCGGTATCCAAAGGAAAACTGGGTTCCTTCTTTGAGCCCAGTTGCTTTTGTATCTGCCCCAGTTCTCCACTTGGGCAGAGCTGCAGCTGACACAAATGAGCATCCCTAGATAGAGACAGCAAAGAGGTGCATCTTCACTTCTCACCTTGCTGTTGGCTTAGGTAAAAGGTTGCCCAGCCACAGCAGCAGCTGGCAAGGGTATGGCTGCAACGGGAGCAATGCATGCAGTACAAACCAGAGTCAGCATTCCTGCTTTCCTGATGGTTCATGCTCCTTCCAGCCTTGTCCCTTGGCTTCTAATGCTACTGTTGGGTGGCAGGCTGTGCTACAGCTGTCTTGTTGGCCCAAGACAGGATGTCCTGAACCTGCCAGCCAGGGATGGTTGGCATTTACATCTCAAAAGGGAAGCCAGGATGTACTTACAGTCTCTTAAATTATGACCAATAAATGTCAGTCCCGTTCATTACTCATCTTGCATCTGAAGTTTCTTGAATTAATTCCAGCCATAATCACAGTATATCTCTATTTATAGAAAGCTGGGACATCTCACAGTATTTAGGCATTCTCTCTGGAGGATATACCTTTCTGTAAGAGCAGGTAATTAGTAAAGCTAAAAGCCTTCAAAAGAATCTCACTTACCTGGTTTGAGTGCCCCTAAAATTCAGGGGTGTAGGGGAGTGTGTTTGGATCTGAACCCCACTCTGAAGCTAGTTTTATTCCACCATTCCCATTGGAATTGCCTAGAAGTGCTACTGTGCTCTCAGGAAGTTTGGGGTTTTTATGAATTGAGATGAATTCTAATAATTGGTAATGTACAGAATAATTTACAGTTCCAATTATTCTTATAAGATTTATCAATTAGCATTCAGTTCATCAGACTATTGAGTGGAATCTAATCCATTTATTTTATTAATAGCATCCAATGACCTTATAAATCTGCAATGTTAAGTACTCCAGGGTTTGCAGGTTGGGCACCATGGTACTATGCTATGCTCTTTTGCAGAAGAGGCCAGTCATTTATATTAATTCAGATTGAAAGCAGCAGGATGTAAACCACAATGGTTTTGAGCTGACCATTGTTCTCCTTGTATCATTCCACCTTCTGTCTGCCTACAGCTTTAGGAGTAAGGCATTAAGTGATGGATTTATAAATAATTTAACAAAAATCATCTAGGTTTGGAAGGGTAGGCATAAAGAAACAGATGTCAATTGCTGATTTGCTGACAGTAAAATTGCAACCCTTTGGTTTCATGTGAGTGAAATCCACTGCTGGAAATCACCTGCTGAGCAAATGCAGGGAGGGCATCCATCACCTGCTTGGCTGTGCCTGAGAGGAGTGGTGAATCTGGGAGACAGTATTGGAATGATGATGAGGAACTGAGGCAAAGGGGCTTTTAGAAGCTGGACCAAAAGTTTACTCCCAGCAGGGACACTTCACTGTGTTCCTTAGAACTGTGAACTGTCACTTTACCTACTGTTAACAGTTTAATTCTTTGCTTGTTGTGTTGGAGAAGTCAGACTGGCAGCTTGCAACAACCTGGATTGTGTAGGCTGAGATCATTCTGTCAGAATGGAGACTTTATCTGATCAAAGATGAAACACCATGGGTTTAACCCTTCCTGCTGTTTGCATTTCCCATGGAAAACCCAAGAGAATTTCAAGTCCTACACAGAGTTCTGAGGACTGACAACTGCAACAAAAAAAACTGGTGTTTAATGTTGACTGTTAAAATTGCAGTCAAAATTGAGATAGGGATGCCACCAGTCCTGCCTAAAGCACAGCACTGGCAAATGGCCTTTGCCTTGTATCCTAAATGCCACTCAATAGACAAGCTAGAAGAGAAAAAACCCTAAGGAAAGGAAAAATGGAGCAAGGTAAGAAAAATCTCCCACCAAAATAACTGACGAACTGAAGCCAGCTGAAATCTCCATGGAGTAAACAGAAGTTGGATAACTTCCAGAGGATAGTTAGCAAAGTTAATATATGAAACAATACTTGAAGCTCATTCTTATATGGTAAAACTGGATATGCAGCAAAAAGAACCCTCCATTATGATGCCAGTGTACAAGATACTGTAGAAGATTAAAAAAAAAAAAAAATAGACAAATTAGAGAACAATGACCCCAATGGCTCATAGATAGGAATTCTTAGCAAATCTTCCTCTAAAGTTCAGTTAATTCTTACTTATGTTCGTTGTTTTCTTGCTTTGAGTGCTATGATTCCACAAATCAGGAAGAGATATCATGAGACAATGCCTTATCTTGTAGAATTTAATTACTTTTTAATCAGTGTGACTGTCAAGACGAATCTGAAACGTCCCTCAATATTTTGCCATTGTTCTGAACTGAGAAATAAGGGATTGTTCTAAACTGAAGTATGTTCTTAGAGGTGTCTGCCAGAGGCTGTAGAACTTTAGAGCTTCCTCACTTTCTAAAGTGTGGAGGTGCCTAAAGCCCTCAGACAATTACACTTACAACTATGAAGTCCCCATAACATTCATAGGCTGTTTACTGGCATGCCTAGATGATCCTTTTATAAGCCATAATCAGCTCAATACACAGACAAAATAATAATTGAGCCAGAGCGAGATGGTGAAACAATATCATCCTGACTCTCCCTGTTTATGGTGCTCGTGGAGAGGAGGGGAGAGTTGTGGTTGAAGCTTTACATCAAGCGTTGTCAATAAGGCCAAAGCATTTTATGCCCATTTTGCATGTCTTCGATAACGTGATCAGCTGCAAGTTGATGGCTAGAAGAGATAACAGGAGCCACAAAGGAGGAAGATCAGGATCTAGGAAAAGGACAGAACAATCAGGATGTACTGATGTAAGATGGTTCTTTCAAGTCATCCTAGCTTATTTACAAAGGTGAGAGAAGCAATCTCTGAACCATAACCTTTGAATGCTTTGAAGACTCATGAGGGCTGGATGAGGTGTCAGAAGGCTGAAAACAAGCAGAAGATAAAAAATTGCAGACTACCCAGTTTAACTTGCAGGATGGAGAAAAAAAAAATGGTGGAAATAATCAAATAAAGGAGATTATTAGGAGCCAGCATAGATCTGTCAAGAACAGATCATGTCAAACTAATTTAGCTTTCTTCTGTAACAAGCCTTGTGGATACAGAGGAAGTAGTTGTCATACCTTGTCATTTGTAAGGATTTTGACATTATCTCACAGTCTTTTATCATAAATGAAGCAAAGAAACATATTCCAAAGGAAGGCATTACAGCAGGGATGCAGAACTGGTGTAGATAATTTTACTCAATGAGCAATTCTCACTGGTTTCCTGTTGGAACGGAAGGTTATTGAGCAGGTTGCCACAAGCTTGAGCTGTGGCCTTCTAGTGCTTCACATTTTCATTAAATACATTGTACTTTGTATTATAATTTTAACCTGGATAAGTGTCTAGAGGAAGTGTTTTATAAAATCTGCAGATAGCATAAACCAGCTGTGGTGAGCTGGGGGAAACCACTGCAATTCAAGAAAAGCTTGTCAAACCAGGGACCTGGTTTGAACGGCATCAGAGTGAATATGAAGTGCTCTCTATGGGAATGATTAAAAAATTGCAGCCAGTTCTACATGGGAGACCACAAGCTGTCCTTCAGGAGGGGAGACAGGGTCTCTAGAGAACCACAAGTTGGCTAGAACATTGTCCTGTTGCCAAGAAGGGGAACACCATCTTACCAGGCTGTGCAAGTGGGAGCACAGGCTGTCAGACACATCTCATAAGCCTTCAGCTCTGATGGGTGCATGTAGGACTCAGCTGAATGTCCTGCCTCAGTTTTGTACTGCACTCTGAGGAAGTGTAGTCCAGTGAGAGGATGTAGACTGGGATAGTGAGAATTGCTTGAGGTCAAAGGAGAAAAGACTGGAATAATTAGGGTTGTTTAACCTAAAAGGAGTAAGGCCAAGAGTGGTCCAGATGCTAGTCTGGCAAGTGAAAGAAAATAGGAGTCATCTGTTCCTGCTGCCCATGATGTATAAAACTAGGAGTAATGGTCTTTAATGGGATGTCCAAAAAGATTGAGATGCACTGTGATATACTGAGTAAACTACGGCAGCTTCAATCACTGAAGGGGGTGCAGGAAGTACCTCTGGACCAGAGGATGGTCTAAATGGTCTCTTGTGCTCTTTCAACACTATTTCATATGATTATTATCAAATATTCACTGAAGCAGAAACTGGACCCAGTCTGTCCTCTTGCAGATCTGTGCTTAACCAGTAGGATATAAAGTGATATTACTATGAGTTCTGTCTCTGGCTTGATGATTATTTAATTCTTCCATGGAAAAAGCCAAGGAGCTTAAGCAGGAAAAGCTAAGAACAGCCTGTTCTAAACAGTCTTTTGTAGGAGGGAGGTAAGACTTGAGATCTTTTCAAGTACAGCAGAGATTGAATCAACATCTTCCATAATTTAGGGAAGCTAGTGTGTCCACTGAGATACTGAATAAATACTTATTTACTACATGCTGTCAGAGAGGAACTAGAGTTGTTTCTTTCAGTGCAGGGGTTCAAGGCTTGGATTCAAACCAGAAGATACCTCCCCAATAACCAGAGCAAGATGCCTAAACCCAGACTGTTTAAATGTCACTCTGTCTTCAATGTTTGTTACAGCTGGGTTCAAAAGGCATTCACTTGGTGTATTATGGTAGTGAGGTGCCCAGTTCTACCCACATTTTCTAGCAGATTAAGGCTATGGTTTCAGCAAGACATGTCACCTTCTTCCTAGTCTTAGCTCCAGCATCCATCTCCTGAACACAAACATCTGCTGGAACTCCACACCGACGTGCCCTGTTCATCATCTTCACGGGACAATTATTACAAGAGATTTGTCAATTGGTGGCTTCTTCTCCCTGCCTGGCATGAATTGTCTCAAAGCATTTGTATGGCAGTCACTCAGAAATTCCCAGCCAGAGTGCTGTACTCCTACTAGAAGTCACTTTCAGTGCTTAATCTCCTCTGCTGCCAATATGATGCCCTAGTGGTTGCTGGGAATATAGAATTAAACACACTGAGATATAATTCACCTTCTCTGAATGTGTCCTCATGCAGCAGAAAAGCTATTGCTGCATGGGAATATAGAAGAACTAAAGCTGATATATGGTATCTTCCAGTATCTCATGCTAAATCCATATAACCCTTAGGAAGATAGCCTATGTCTATTCCTGCGTCTTTTCACAACACAAGAGGGGGAACAAGACACCCTGCCTATAGTCAGGATTACCCAGCTTCTGGGAGATGAGATAAATTGCAATAGTCAATAACAATCTTTTCATCTACATCAAACTTTGCTGGGTTTTTCCTGTTTGGACAAGAATTTTCTTGGTAGGGGTCTTCTTCAAATAGACACCGTGGTTTTTTAATTTATTTGTCTGTTGAGATTAGAGGAATAAAGCTTTGAAAGCATGAAGAATTTTGCAGCCATTTAATAGGTAACAGTTGCACCTTTATAATACAGAGGAGGAGAATGCTATGATTTCAAATGATGAAATTTCTTATTTTCTCCCTTTTTAGTTTACATTTAAAAGAAAAGATTAAACACCTTTATTAAGCATACATTTAGTTTTCAAAGTCAAACACTTAGACTACAGAAAGTTAATTAAAGGGGTTGCCTATCCATCTTTAATTTGTCTTCTTCATGAATAGACTTAAAAATGTGGTTCTTAATTATAAGATCAAACACTAGTACCTTTTTGTTTTCAATAGGATCTCTGTCTCATTCAGTGCACAGAATGGAATATACTTAGGGACTGAATGAGTTTTGCCATAAACGAAGCTGATTTCTATAGGTCTCCTGTTTCATTTACTGCCAGTGATGAAGGTTATGTATTGAATTGGGCAGGGGGCTGTTCGAAAACAGAAGAATGGTCTCATATTTTGGCAATTGAATTCTGCCCTGAAGAATTAGGCTTTTTCCTGCCTTTTGTCACAAGTTCCTATGTGACATGAAAAGGCCACATAAATGAGGTTTTCCATGGGTGGCCACTAATTGGTGTGTTCTCATTTTCTGGGTTCTCAGCTTGAGACACCTGGGGTCTGACTTGCAGAAGTGCAGAGCTGGTATTGTATGGAGGTTTGCTGTCAACACACACAGAGCTGGGGAAATACTAATCCGAGGCATCACAAATTGGGGACCCAAAATTTGTTGTTGCTCTGGCCATTTTGACCTTAGCCTCTTTTTGTTTGATTTTATTGTCTGTAAAATAGAGATAACAATCCCACCTATCTCTCTGGGAGAATATCCATTAAGTCTCGTGAAGCAATGAGATATTATGGCAAAATAGCAACACAGAAAAAGACCGTGAAGAAATCAGTATTCTGAATTCAGTGACGGGTTTGAATGGTGTGTGGCAAATAGGGCACTTTGCTGTGCTTGAAATTAGGATAACAGGAAAATACTGAATTGCTACCCACTTTGTGTGCTCTGTCCTTTGTAGTAGCTGAGGTGGGGGATACTTTCAAGGAAAAAAAAAGATATAATAAAGACTATCAAAAGGCATCTGCAGGAGGAAGTCAAAGTGAGATTTCAGTGGTAGTCTCCATTTTACATGTTCTGCTTCCACCTTTTAACATGTGCCCAGAAAGATGTTTGTAAGACAGTACAAGCATTTTTACATGAGTAATACATGAGTCACATTACTTTTGACTTGTGCCTGTGAAGGATAGGTTGCAAAATAATTGGGAAAAAATGGGCCAAAGCTGTTAGCACTGAAAGTAGTACTACACTTTTCATTGATATTGGAGGATTTCAGCTTAGATCCTTAAATCAGTCTTGGAACACTCTTTTTTTTTACTCCATTTGTATGTGAGGAAACTAAGGCACAGAAGAAACTGGAATAATCTGCTGCAGTAATTCTGCCTGTTTTCTCTGTATACAGCCAATAGCTTTTAAACTAGCATTCACATTCCTTCTGAATGAATTAATCTAGAAAGGACAGAAAAAGGATAGGTTTGTCTCTCTCTTCTTCCTCTCCCTTCTCCTCACCTGCAATAAATTGAATAATGAAAATAATTTGTTAGCTTTATTTGCCAGTCATTTTTTCTGTGTGTCTTTGGGGTGGAACATGTATCTTCCTACAGGACTTCATGGGAGGTTCTCATAAGGAAGAACTGACTCTGAAGTAGTGGAAGCAAGCAGGTCCATGCTATCATAGGTCCTGTATTCTGAGCTTGTGGTGTGTTCATGAAGTTCTGGGTTGTTGCCCTGGAGGATCTCCAGGTGGGGAGGTTGTGCTCCCAACAGGGTTTGAATCATAAGCTCCACACCAGGATGTGCTTAAGAAAGAGATCAGAGCCTTCAAACTGCACCTAATCCTGAGCCTGAGAAGATGCAAGAACCTTGGTGGCACACTGTCAGACACTTTTATTGATGAGAGCCTTCTCCAAATCTGAATATGTTGTTGCTATTGTGGAGACCATGAATATTTGTATTGCCATTCTCAAATCTCTGGTGTATAAGATGGGACACAATTTTCTGGTCAGATACAGGCAGAGAATTTTTCCTACCATGGCTACATATGATAGCTGCTGAACTGTTGTGTTGCCTCCTAAGCCTCTGTGTCCATGGATTATCTCTAGAAGAAAGTTACTTCTCCAAGGGGTGCACAAAGCACTGGTGCAGAGCTGACAGTCAAGTCAGAGTGATCAGGAGATATTTCATAGAGGCAGTGTAGGTGGCCAAAGGGAAGATCTTGTTCACAGGTCCGGAGGAAGGACACTGTCCCTCTGCCACTTAAGAATGGAAGTGGAGAGGCTGTCAATGTAGGGAAGAAATAGACCTTCTTGCCAAGTGAAAATGTGTTTGTCTCTCTGGGCCAAAGCTGATGCATGTTTGCCAGGAAGGCAGTGGAAATGTAGATCTTGTGTTAGCTTTTGTGAGATAGCGGGGATTTTATAGTCCCTACTATTCCCAAACGGATGGCAATTTAGGCTAACCTTGCTGCAACTCTTGTGGAAATGTGCACTGCTACAGCACAGAAATGGAGGAGATGGCAGAAAAGGCACTGAACTATGTCCAGAGATAATTTTATTGAAAGTATCTGTGATCGTGGGACTTCATTGGCTTATTATCCCTCTAGAAAGAGAAGCACTGACCACAGCAGATAATACTCTAACTTGTAAGCATCTGCCCTGGAATTGAGAGAGCCTTACCAAGCTGTCAGCCTTCCCATCTCATGAAGTGCAGTAAGTGGCCCCACTGGCAGGGCTTGCTTGCTTCTCTTCCATGGTTCTGAACTGTCCCTGCAGAGGGCAAAATGTGCTTCTTGTTGCTCTGCCTTGTTACAGCCACCCAGTTCCATCTTTCACATATGATTCATTTTCTCTCGGATTCACGCACTAGGGTATCATCAATGCTCAGATCCCCAACCTGTAATTTTTCAACTTCTCTTGAGTACTTGCTTCTAAACTCTTCCTGCTGTCAGGTGCAGCAGACAGCAGAGGATGCTGAGTACCTCTGAGGGGTAGCATACAAAGCAGTTCTGCTGTTTGGAAATCCATTTGTGAAAGCTGAGCGGCACAGAAATGCCTGGAGAAGTTAACCAGAATTGGAGATAGGCACAATTTTTTAAACAACCACAAGTTCAAGTACTGTGGTGTAAACAGGAGGTCCTTTTACTGCCAGTGGCAGTGAAATAGTGCTCAGTTATACAGAGCATGAAAAGTGCTAAACAGGATTTCTGCCATTCCTTTGCTCCACTTTTATCAACACCCTGTGCTTCTGCCCTGCAGCAGCCCTGCTATTCCAGTTCTGATGTTCCAGGGTAGCTACAGAACTGACAAATACTAGGCAAGGGTAGAACTGATCCTTTGAACAAAGTAATTCTCTGTTCAGTAGCTTTTTGTACATATTAAATGATTAAATCTTTAGGGGGCTTTTCCCTGATGCAGTAATTGTGCATTCATTAAAATGCCAGATAAGATTTACTTTTTTTTTTTTTTTTTTTTTTTTTTTTTTTTTTTTTTTTTAAAAAAACCCCTTTTTTTTCCCCC
>VXBB01018440.1:1107613-1173757 GCA_013399915.1 Illadopsis cleaveri
GGAATTTTTTTTTTTTTAAAAACCCCAAAAAAATTTTTTTTTTTTTTTTTTTTTTTTTTTTTTTTTTTTTTTTTTTTGCTAAGAAACACCCTTCATTTTCCACGGCTAATCCTGCCTCACCTAATTCAAGGATGGACAATTTGTGGCTTTGGACCCAGAGGCAGATACTGAGTGATTGACACATAATTCCCACAATGGAAGCACAGAATCACAGAATCATTTAGGTTGGAAAAGACCTTTAAGGTCATAGAGTCCAGCCTTTGTCTGATCAGCACCTTCTCAACTAAACCATGGCACTGAGTGCCACATCCAGTCACTTCTTGAACACCTCCAGGGGTGGTGACTCCACCAACTCTCTGGACAGCCCATTTCAGTGCATGACATCCCTTTCTGTGAAGAAATTCCTCCTCGTGTCAAACCTGAACCTCCCTGGTGCAGCTTGGGGTTATGGATATATGTTGCATTACTGCCAGCACACTACTGATGTTACGAGTGCTTTTTCATCTGTATCTCCATGTGGGAGGAAGCTCCCAGGGGCTGCTGAGGCCACCAGTTTCCTACAAGCTCTGAGACTCAGCTAGACGCTCGGCCTCATCCCATCCCACACTGGATGTTGGCACTCTGAGGAGCCGTTGCTTGTTTCTGCCTGGGAGCTGCTTGTTGAAAAATCCCACACCTTGCCTAAGGGCTCTGGATAGGGGCTTGGCACCTCTTGGACATTGAAAGTTGTTTTGGGTTTTTTGCTGATTTTTGTAAGATGTTGATAAAGCCAAGATGTTTGAGCTCCCATGATGTAGTTAATTACATTTTAGAAATGGAAATCTGGGTAAAAGTTGAATTATACCACATTGTTGGGAATGGAAATAGATTTAGGCTTCAGCAGCAATATAAGCCAACGTATGTGTGATAAAGACCATGGAGAAACTATGTTAGAAGAAAGTTATTACAGATGCTAAGGCAAATGTAAAAAAAAATAAGCCAACACTGGGAATGTAGTTGCCTGTGCAACCTCAGTATGGTCTCCTCTTGTGAATGCATTTCAGGACACTTTTAATAACAGGAACACATTTTTCTTTTCAGGGATTCTGACTGCATTCAGGTCACACAATAGACAGTGCTCACTTAACGAGCAGTTATTCAATATTTTGAATTCTCATAATAAGTCAGTGTGTGACCCTCACAACTTTGCTTAATAGTATTCAAACCTTGTTCTGAAATCAGAAATACTAATTTTCTCCTGAGCTGTCTTGTGATTCTGAGCACATCCCTCATATCACTTAGTAAATCTTTGTAACACCCATGTGAGATAACTGAGTATTTTCACTCCATTTTTGCAGGTGGACAGCTGAGGCACGAAGAGTTTGGTCAGCAGGATGCCCTAGTTTTATGTCCTGAATTTCAGAAACAGAGGGCCTGATCTTTATTCATGGTTTTTGTTTTCAGTTGCACATATCTGAAAACATCTCCCATTACTGTCAGCTGCAGCTCTGAGTGCTCGGCACTGCTCCAGATCAGACTCAAGGTGTCTGAAGTCAGCCACTCAGAGATGCAGAACTTGTCACTTGGAATGACCCCATGAAAAGCACGGGCCAGGATAACAGAGGAATCAGCAGCAAAGGTGGGCCAGGGGTGTAGGACAGCCATCTGTCAGCTGCCTTAACCCTGGGATCCTCTGTTCTCCTTTGCCAAACTTTTCCCTCCTGCATTTTAACTTTCAACTTCCAACTGCAAAAACTAGAACCAAGATTTTAGAGTAATCCCTTTATACCCCTGAGTTTCCTAAGCTCCAAATATCCAGATTTCCTACTAACGCTTTAAGTCTTCTTTAAGCTACTTTGTTTTACTTTGCAATCTCACAGCAGATATTTACAAGCCTTTTTCCAAACAGTGGCAGGGTGGTATTAGGTAATTTACAGAACTGCCCTAACAAATAAGATTTATATAGGCAGGAGCCTAGCAGGATTTTCAGAGAGCCTTGGTGCCTAATTCGCACTGGTTTCAATAGGATTAAGGCAATGAGGCATTTGTTAAGATCCCACCATTCATTCCTTAAAACCTGGCCCTTTTATTCTTCTTTGAGTCAAGTTTATAGGGAACAACCAGAGCTAAAGCATAGGAATGTATACTAAAATGTTAATAATTCGTGGTAAAATTCTGTGAGAGTACAATCTGTAAAGCAGGCGTCTTGGGGGAATATGTTATATTTTCTTCAGGCTTCAAAATAATTGCTTCTGCAACCAAAGCAAATTACATGTAGAAACCTTTTTCTCTGCTTTGCACTGAAATCAAAATGTTAGTCACCTGAAAGCCCCAGCAGGTGCAATTCTACATTAGTATCCTCAGATATTCTAAGGATCAGGCAGATTCCAAAAACTTAGTGACTCGTTTGAGAGAGTATAGAAAGTGTTCGTACATTCTTTCTGGAAAGGCTCAAATGAGTCCTGTTGAATTTAATCTGTTTGAAAGTATTCTCTATCTAGGGTAATTTCTGATTTAATTTCAGTAGGATTTAGTGGATTCATTATGCAAACTGACTTCAGGCAGTGTATTCGTTGCAATTTGCTCACCTACTCCACTATGTTATATGTGTGTGTTTGTGACATGCAGGTGGTGATAGTTGTACAATATGATTTCCTCTCCCTGACCAGGAAGGAGGGAAAAGAAAGAGTTACAAACAAAGAAAATAAAATTAAAGACAAATAAAGAAAAGAAACCACCATACTCCTGGGCTAAAATTTTAGATAGATAATCATTCACTGTGATGGAATTTGCATGGTTTTTGCATTGTTTCTATTTTCCTGGCAGAGGGACCGGTTAATATGAAAAGTATAGTACAATAAGTGACGTGACCTGGCCGCGTAATGTAGACATTTGCCTACCATAATCTGGGTTATTTGAGCAAACCTATGATTTGCTTGACTCCAAAGGTGTGTCTCATGAACAATTTGGTATTTTTATTGTTAATGGGTCAATAAATTGATCTGGCAAGGACCAACCTTGTCCTGCGACTTCCCGAAGAAGCAGAATCATGACTTTCTACCAAAAAATAACACTGTATTTAAGTGGTGCTAGGGGAAAACAAGCTGGCTGCTGTAGTGTCTGAATTGTTTTTCCTCTGTAAACCAGCGTGCTGCCTATGCCCTTTCAACACACTCCCATTGTCTTGTTGCCCATTGCTTGTTTCATTGCTTTCTTTCCTACACCACAAGGGAGATCCATCCCAAGGATGTAGAAATAATAATGGTTGTCAGTGTTATAAATCCTCATACATTTGGTTTTTCTTAGAGTGGGCACCTCTTCCTTCATCTGGAAGGAAGGAGGATAGGAGCCCTGATGGAAATTCTTGGACAACCACTGATGAGGGTTTGACATTCTTCTATTTCCTCTTACTTTTCTTGGCTTTACATCCCCAGAAAACTCCTAAATGTGCTGAATAGTATTTGAGGGGAATTGAGAGGAAATAGAACAGTCAGATTTGGGACAGTGTCAGCAATCCAACCTGTGTGGATTGCTAAAGTTCTATAGGACATGGCCATTCGTAAGTTCCTTTAAGCTCTTTTTCCCCCTTTCTTTATCCCCAAGTGCTTAGCTATTTTCAGCTCCACCTATTTTAATGGCTGCAGCTTTTCCTCCTGCCTTTGGGAGTCTGATCCACACACTGATTTATTTTGAGCTATATTGCTAATTACTATTTTTGTAAGTATAGTGTTTCATTATTCATTGAAGCTGGGGAGACATTTTAGTAATTTCTCAGTAGAACAAATGTAAATTCAGTAATCAAGTAAGATCTCTGGTTAGGGTTTAAGAGGGCTAGGAGGAGTGATCTGACAAAGAAGCTAGTATGAAACTGAAAGCTATTGATATATGAAGGAGTGTTACTAAGAAAACAGAAACAAACTAATGTCAGCATGGACAAGATGCAGGGGCTGGCTGAAACGCTGGGAGGAATTCTTTAGTTCACTGAAGGAATAAACTTCCACAGGAACCCAGAGAGTCATTTTTTGGGGCAAATGTCCAAAGACTGGTAAAAACCACTCCTGCAGGGTGGATGAACAAAATCAGCCATGCTGCACTGTACAGGGAGGGTCTAGCAGACCCTGGAGATTTTCAATTATTTCCTCTTTAGTCTGTGACAAAGCTTCTCAGTGTGAACTGGCCCTTACTAGGAGAAGTGGAAACACTGTCCGTTTTCTGGTGTTAGATCAACTGTGCAAGCTTCCCAGTGCTTTCTGTCTGGCTTTGCATGGGTTTCTGAGGGAAGAAGGTTCCTATTCCAGAAACCCTGGAAATAAGTCCTTCTTAGGATGAGAACCCTATTTCCATATCTCACCTGCATCAGAGGAGAAAGATGTGGAAGTAGCTCTGTGCACCCTGCCTGTCCAGCAATCCTAGGAGTCCTTATCAGGGTCCCTTTTCCCTCAGCTTCTCTGCCAGGGGCCCTCTGAGTAAAGCCCCCCACAGGCTGGGCTCCAGGGGTTTCTGGATGTAGAGTACAGTTCTGCTACAGATGCACCAGTTGCAGAGTCATCTAAACTGTGTGCCCAGGGAAAAAACATTACAATATGCAGTGCTTTGAGGCTGCTGACATGATTCCTGACTGAAGGATGGAAAAAAACTGGAGGACCTTCTGACCAAGATACTAAATACTTATTGAAGCCCTTTTTAAAGAACAACTTTAAAATGGGAAGCCTGGGTGGTGAAAAAATTGAAATAAATAACAGTTGTCATGCAGCAGGAAGATTAGGAGAAGATCTGGATGACTATTTAAATGTGGCTGTAATATACTAGCCCTTATAAGTGATGGATCCAAAGACTTGTGGCTTTTTCCCTAGCACATCTATTCAACATGTTCCCTTTGGTTGGGGGTCTTTATAGCGCTAAAATAACAGGGTCCACAAAGGGGTTTTTGCAGCAGGCACTGCAGGCTTGCCTCCCCCTCCCCCCTTTTCAATAGAATTGAATACAGTAAAGGAGCAAAGGAGGAAACAAAATGGCTCAAAGCCACATGTGCATTTCCCATAGCTCAGTGCCAGGATCTAGAAAAAGCGATTAAGCCCTGAGGTTACTGAGTCTTGTGTTCAGGATCTTCCCAGTCAAAACTATGCCTGTACCCTGGTGACAACCCACCTGAAGAGGGGAGAGGGGAGAGAGGAGAGGGGTATGGCACAACATTATGCCCTCAGGACTGTGCTACTCAGGAGTGACAGCTGCAGTCACAGGCCTGATTGATCAGTGCTTGGGAAGCACTGGAGTTACACAAACCAGGCATGGTCTCAGGCAGTCAAGCCCAGATTCTTGGGTGAAAGAAGCTGTGTCATACATGTCCCCTCTGGAGACCTTCTGGCAGACACTTAAACCCCCTTTTGGGATGTTCTCATCCTGCAGTGACAGGAGGAAGTAGATAAGAGCACGGCTTAAATATTGCACAATGCTTTACTGAGCTACACACCATGCATTTGAGGTCCTTGCAGAACTACAAATGTTTATTTGATTATGTTCAGAGTCCTTCTGGAACTTAACAATGTCTCCATTTGTAAGTTGTTTGGAGCAGCAGACCACAGAGATCTTGTAAAAATTACCCAGCAAAATCTCACTGCAATGCAACTCCACTTTCATCATCTGACATTGCTTTTAGTGCTGGACTTCAAGCAAGATTTCTGTACAACTGTTAACAATTTAATAGGTTGGGATAGAAGGAATAGAAGAAGGTGGTCTGGGTCTTTTCACACTTTTCTGTGAGTCAGTATGTATGAGCTCATAGTGGGACCAGTGATCTGTCTCCTGTACTTGTTATCTTAAAAGTAGGTCTCACTCCTGTTCTCACCTGTAGTAGTGCCTAGGCAGGAGGGAGATATGGATAGCTCTCATTTCTCTGCTTCTACTTAAAACATGTATGAGAAATGAACACTAAATATAGGCCAAGAATAATTTCACATAAGGCTTTCTGTAAGGTCCCTGGTATCCAAGACATGGAGTTGCTGTGAAGAATTCAGATTCATAAGGCGGGTCCATGTCTTACCCACTGCTTGCAATGAATTCATACACAGGCTGTCACAACAGTCCTGTCAGAAACCTTGTAGAAGATCTGTAGGGCAAGTATCAGCACTAGTGCTACTGAAGTAAAGCTGGGTGGAGACAATAGCCAGGGCAAGCCAGGGGTACGCATAAGGGCAATCTCTGTGTCAGTCAAGCCCCATTAGGCATGAAGATTCACAGCAAAAATCAATAAACTGAGCTTCCATGAAGATCAGATCCAGACTCAACACCCTTATTCTCTACCTTCCAGCAGCTAGGCTGATATCCTGTCCTAGTGAAGCTAGGCTGGTCAGAAAATCCCATGGAGGGAGAAATCATCAGAAATGGTCAGGAAATCCCATGTAGGAAGAAGCAGAGCCAGAAGGGCTACTCCTGGCTGGTTAAGGAGAGGCCATGCCAGTGAGACCTGTTGAATCCATCAGAACCAGAAACTGAGAAAAAAGCCAGCTGCCCCAGTGAGAAGACAGAGTCTGTACCAATAGGTAGAAGCCTTTGCAATGGATTGCTGTTCTTTGGGGATACAATATCATGGCGCACAAGGAGTTCAGCTCTGCAGTGGGGTTGTGGGATTGGCGTATTTGGAACTAAAGCTGAAGAGGCTATGGGAGAGGATATCTTAGACAGTGCTGTTTTAAAACCCATCAAATTGGGGAGACCTACAACTCTGTTTTTTTGGGCTTTGCTAAGAGCAGCTCTGATGACTTGAAAGATTGTATGGTGCTCCTGAGGGAATGGGAAGGCTGTTGGCTAAAGGTGACGCTTGGGGCTAGGCTCTCTTTCAAAACTGGAAAAAAAAAAGACAAAGGTTGACCAGTAGGTTAATGGAACAGTAAGAAAGGCAGTATTTACTTTACTGGCCTTGCCAGATCGCAATCAAAAATCCTGGTTTCTGCTTTCTTCAGCTCACCCTGTAATTTCAGCTGGGATACACACCTTTGTCCCTCCTGAAATTTAATTGCTGTGTGTGACTGAGGGCACAGGAGGCAGCCACAGGGTTTCACCCCAGCTATAGCTGCAGTTCAGCAGAAGAGACACCTTTTCTTCTTTGTGCAGGTGCTAGGTACAAAGCTGTGGTGGTGTCACTAAGGGCAAGTCCTGCCTGACTGACCTAGTGGTTTTCTGTGATGGAGTGACTACTGCAGTGAACAGGGGAAGGGCTACAGATGTCACCATTTGGACTTCTGCAAGGCCTTTAACATGGTCCCAATGACATCCTTCTCTCTAAACTGGAGAGAGTGATTTGATGGGAGGATTCATCAGTGGGTGTGGACTTGGTTGGATAGTTACCTCCAGAGGGTAGTGGTCAACAACTTGGAGCCCCTGTAGACACTGATGACAAGTGGTGACCTTTAGGGATCCATATGGGGACCAGTGCTGTTTAATATCTTCCTCAGAGACAGTGGGATCAAGTGCACCATCAGCATATTTGCAGGCAATACCAAGCTGAGTGCTGTCGACAGGCCTGAAGGATGAGATGCCCTGTGTTGCCATGGAGGGAATGAGGTAGGAGCAGGACATAAGCTTCTGCTTCCTGTGGAAATCATTCTGGAGACCCTGCATAAGCCTGGACTCTGGGGAATCTCAGCAGCTGTCTGCCCAAGATCTCAGGGGAGCAAGTCTGAGCAGGAAATTAGCCTCTGTGCCCTGGGTGAAGCTAGATCAGAATCAAATGTGTCCAGCTCTCATGGGGGCAGGCACTCTGAGCCACCAGAGGCTAATAACAATTCCCTAAAAAATTTTGTGGAGTCCAAAACTAAGCAAGCAAGGGAAAAAATAAGAGACTGAGGGAGAAAATGTTGGAAGGGAGAGAAATTGATAATACTGGGTTTCATTACCTGTTCGTGGTCAGCAGGCTATGGATTCAGAGTCTGAAAGTGCTACTTGAAAATAGTCCACATAGCAGCAACCATCCTTGCCCAAACTGCCCCAAACACAAGCAAACAAACCACATAGTTTGAGCTTAAAAAGATAAAATTTCTCCAAAGTCCAGTGACATCCAACCTTGCATTTCTACCTAAGCATATCTACATCAAAAATCATCTATTCTTTGAATGCACTATTCTAATCAAAGCATAGTTCAAGGGAAATTTTTCACCTGGTCCTTTTGCTGAATTTCTTCAATATGGGCTATTTTGGGAGTAGATTTACACTGCCACCTTGGATACCTTCCTGCTTCTAGGAAGCTTTCTAGGCTTTGATCCCTTGATTTGGATGCCTCCAGACTGGTCCCTTCTGGAGTGACACAAGTATTTCCCTCCAGAAAGGAGACTGGACACAACTGACAGTACAGTACACACCAGAATCCAACCTTAAGCAAGAAAATTGTGCCAAACACTCAAGACCTTTGACACAGTCCCCACAAACCCTGTGCCCTGGAGTTCCCTCATACACTTAGGCCACACCCCAGGGTGAACACACAGCTTTGGCATGAACTATGAAAGCACGACCTTCTCAAGTTCCCACCCAGTCCGGTCTCTGACACTCTGGGTGCTTTGAATTGAAAGATGAGTGAGTGCAGCCCGTGCCCCACAACCACCAAAGTGCTCCATAGAGCCCAGACCAGACCCAAGGCAAGTATTTTCCCCTGTGATCTTCTCTGCTTCAGAAACATGAACATCATCCTGAACATCACCCACTTTGTGCCCCCTTCAGGGGCAAGGCTCTATTTTCCTTTCACCCAGTCTGCAAAGGCAACATAAGCAGTAGTGAGTGCTTTTTTTCCACTTAACTGCTGGAGCTCTTGGAGCTTCAGGGTTGACCACCAGCTTAAGAGAAACAGGGTGACAAACAGAAGGGAGAGTCATAAAACAGGTGAGGAGAGTATGGATTTATTGAGAAGGCTCACTAGAAATATCTAAATAGGTCTAGCTTAGATTGTCTTCTACCTCTCTTTGCAGGCACTGTATACAAGTGAATACCATCCATCCATCTGCCTAACTGTCATCTTATTTTAATCTAGGCACCATAAAATAGAGGGGAATTTTTCTACATATAAGAGGATCTTGTAGAGGAAAGGGTGGAAACTCAGTTGTTAGAGGATTTGAAACTGGAGAGCTGAAACGCTGCTAGTTATACCCTGGGGAACAATCCTGCCTAGGCCTTCAGAGGGATGAATTAACCTTTTCTTTCTCAAGGTTGTTTTACCTACTATCACCATAGTCATCCTGGGAAAATAAAGGAGCTCTGTTTGTTTCCTCGCCTTGAAGACAGGTTGTGCTGACAGGTGCTATCCTCTAGCCAGGTGTCTTCACACCATTTAACTGGGTTAAAAAAAGCTGTTCTTTGTGCTAAATTGCTTCCTCACTTCCCAAAGCGTGAAAACCTTTTCTCTCTTTCACGTGTCCGTGCTTCACTCCTTCTGGGGAGACAGCTGGTCTTTTTTTTTTAATACATTCTGCTCCTTAAATGCTGTCTCTGAGACAAATCAGGTCATGTGGAGCCAGGCCCACAAAAAATGCTGAGGTGACTCAATCCTGGGAAATCATGGGGAGTTGGATGCCTAAATTTCTTTGTGAGTCTAGGCCCAAGTGGCCCTGAATAACAAGAGTAACAACATACATTGTGTTCTACTCAAGAACAGAGCATGGCCTGAGATGCATCTAAACCACACAAACAGCACAGGTGTTTGGGT
This sequence comes from Illadopsis cleaveri, assembly GCA_013399915.1. Lineage (NCBI taxonomy): Eukaryota > Metazoa > Chordata > Aves > Passeriformes > Timaliidae > Illadopsis > Illadopsis cleaveri. The sequence goes on from VXBB01018440.1 coordinate 1,117,281, forward strand.
GATTCAGCACTACTTCACCTAAATAACTGGAGGAAAGGTTTCCACACATACTTTAGCACAGATGTCATGAGAAAGGAATGACTTTGGGCCCTTATTTCTTTGCGTGAAGAACACAGTTTTTTGGTTTTGCGTTTTTTTCCAATAACAATCATATATCATATTTCCCTTGGGTGAAATGGGTTATCGATAAATGTCAGTGGTCCTATGGATATCCAAGCTCTGGCCAGTATCGATGCCTTGTCTGGTGAAAGGTGTGTAAGTCCTAAATCTGGGCTCCCAGCACACAGTTTTCAGGATACTGGGAGATGGTCACATGTATCAAAGGGCTCTGGGATTTGGTGTCATGTTTAATAGGAGCTCCTACCTAAGGACAGAAAGGAGCAGGACACCAGAGTGATGGCTGAGCATACAGCAGCCTTATCCTAGGATGAATATTAAGGATATTGATACATGCTACATATTGGAGGGCAGAGAAACACCAGGAAAGGAGAGCTAGAGAGAGAAGCAGAGGAAGCTGTGTAATATTCAAACACCTTTCAGTGAAACAGTAGGTTATTTCTTGGTCTCTCCACCCCAGCATTCAGAATACAAAACATTGTGATTATTTTTCCAAGGAAAGGCAATGAGATACATGAGAGACCAGTGGACTAACAGCAAGCAAGGACCAAGGCACCCAGTCCTCTCCTTTCTTTGTCTATATGTGGCTGAAAACACATGGAACATCTAGAAAACACCTAGGTTCTCCATTTCTCCTTTCCTGAAATACCAGCACAGGAGACATTTAAAAGGGTCTGGAGGTTATAGTAATACTTCCTCAATTCTCTGACATAATTTGATCACCCCCCTCCAAGAAGTGAGTTTGGAGATGGAATATGTAAAAGTGGCCAGAGATTAGAAATCTTCTTGTCATGGCTCCAGGAAATTTCTACATTCCTGGTACCTAAGAACTAACCTCTGCCCTATCTGTGATTTTACATTAATTTCTTATCTCTAACTCTCTCAGCTACATGATAGTAAGGAAATTCTCACTTACAGGAACAGTCTGCCTGGGAAGGGATGTCCTAGAAACCTGTAGGTGTGGCAGACAAGCAGATGGGGATGGTGAGAGGATCATCCCTCTAGGACTGGAAAGATGCTGTGGGCTGTGTAGATAGGGAAATAAATGTGTGTTTCATAGTGGCAAAGCTTTGCACAGTGGCTTCATCTGGTATGTGAGAATGGTCTGAATAAAAAGAGTGGACATGTCTGACTATGTCCTTTTCTATATCTGTTTAGCTCTTCATCCACCTGCCTCAGTGATACCTTTTTGCCATTACAGTATCCATGACTTAAAACTAAATGAAACAGAATACATTTGCTTTGTGTAAAATGGCTATACATTGCATGTACCCTAACAGAATCATGAATATGTCAGTATTAAGCATTGGTGTGAGTTTACTTTACACATAAATGTGTAAATGAAGGGGAGGGGGATGGTGGAATACTATTATCTGAAACCTATCCCTACCAGACCTGATTCCTGGCTGGGAACTCTAGATTCCATGCAAACACCAGTAATAATAGTCACTTTATGCTAGCCACAATACTACAGCCAAGATGTCATGAACGCTTGGGAGATAGATAGACAGCTTTCTTGTTTTCCACTGAGATGGTTTTGAATGCATCCTGGCAGGGCTGACTCACCCTTTTAGTTTTCCAAGGAAGACAAATTGCTTTCCAGGAGCTTCTGCTGTATACAGGTTATTTTTGAGCGCTTCCTTAATTAAGGTTTATCTGCTGTGCACATAATCCACAGATGAAAAGCCCTTGGGGCGCTTTTTTTTTTGTGTGTGTGAACAGAAGTTTCCCCCTGAACAACCTGCCTGTTACCCAACCCATTGTTACACAACATGACATACATACTTTATGGATACCGTGTCCTACCCCAGAAGTAGCTGCAGGCCAGTAGCCTGAAAAAAAAAAAGTAATTTCAAATGCCTGGGATGCTTTATGGGGAAAGTACTGAATAGAAACAGAATTCCAGAGGGCCACAGTTGGCAAAGATGAACTATTAGTGCCTTTCTTTCATCCACGATCTTGAATTCCACCTCTGCTCCAGTCTCATGTTTCTTGTCTTTTGTATCTGAAATTATGCTGAAAGCACTCTACTGGAAATACATTTTGCAGTTGCACAACTTGGGACCTGGCAAGGACTCAAATGGATGTCTTCCCAACTGGGAGAACAGGACAATGATGTCACTGGAATAGTAAAGGGGCATTTTAGCTGTGCTATGCTGTTGGTGCAGGTGAGAGGTTTTGGTCTGACCTCCCTGGAGAGAAGTGCCATCTCTCTCCCATCCCTTGCCACGTTGGGGGCTGACAGGGACACAGGGCCAACCCTGTGGCTCATTGTGCCCTGGGCTCTGGCTAGCAGGGGGAGGAGATAAACCTTTACAGGGCTGCATAGCCTAGGTAACAGGGCAGCTCTGGAGTCAGAGAGTCAGGCATGCAGCAGTCCACAACCTGTAATAACTGTCTTGATTGGTGTAGGAAGTATGTGAGATGTGAGAGCAACAAAGCCAGTGGCAAGAGAGATCCTCTTCAGTCAATGTTTTTCTTCCTTCTCCAGGGATTAACAATTTTGTCACATTCACTAATGGTTTTGCAAGAATCAGGCATGGGGACTGAACCCTTAAGGCCTCCTAGTTATGTCTAAATTGTCTTTCCAGTCTCCCAGTCTTGCTGCTGTTTGAGACTAGCCTCAATTCTTGGGGAGAAGGAGTCAAAGCTACAGCATCCAAGTATTATACAGTTCTCTGAAAGAGTACCAGTCTATTTTCACGTTGCTGTGGCTACAGTGTAATGCTGGCATATCCAAGATCTCCTTAAACCAGCTAGTTCAGGTATGAGCAGTTAGGTTGCCACAGCAACACAGGACTTACTGCAAGCTGCAAAACTTGTCTAAGGAACAGGATGGATAAGCCTGTGTGGAGCTCTGCACTATCTGGGTAGTTTAAATGTACTTCCAATTTGTTTCCACCTCCTTGTGCTGAAGTAGGCTGAAAAGCTTACCCAGATGCTGAATAACAATGTTGAGCTAGCTATGCAAGACACATGAGTGGTTGCAGCCTGCTGGTGCCTGTATCATCTTTGCACACAACCATCACCTGCTCTCTGACAAGCTGTGACAAACATGAAAACCCACTTTCCATACTGTGTCATTTATTGCACTTGGGGAAGTGTAGACATAATGCTCACCCTGTGATTGGTGCAACAACCATTTTGTCCCTGGGCATGGTGAGAAGCACAAAAACTCCTTGTGCAGAGTTATGTGTATTAATGCCATTTACATATTCATTCACAGCCTTTTTCACCCCCTACATAAGCATCCTGTGCCCCTCCCATCTCATTTCCTGCCCTGTACAGACCCATCCACACCCCTGCACAGCTGTGTGGAATGGCTCTTTGCCTTGATGATTTGGGGCTGTTTGGTCCTTGGCTACCATACCCACTGAAGGAATGATGGGCACCAGTGCTAGGGTGAGGGATCTGTGCTCACTGGGGACCCCGTGGGGCATAGTGGGACATAGGGGGCACCATCCCTGGCATGGCAGTGGACACCAGATTGGTTCCCTGGCTGAGCATCACTCCCATGTTTGCTTGACCATGTCTTGTGCTGTGGAAATGATCACTTCCAGCCTGTTTCCCAGGAACTGCTGCTGCTGTGGCCACTCTTCTTTCACCCTCTTCATAGGCATGATGTTTCCAGTGGCACATCAGCAAGTTGGAGTGGCTTCTCCTCCATTCTTTCCTGCCACAATTTTGTTGATCATGTTTGTACGTTGCCCCCTCTCTCTGCTCTTCTGGTCCAGAGCCTTTCCCCAGATGGCACATCTCAGTTACAATGGCCAAAGGAGTGGTTTCCTCCTCCCACACAGGAGTAAATGCTTCTATCACTCTCATTCGGCTCGTTTTCTTTGTTTTGTGACCTGAGCCAGGGATGGAAACCAGGTGCAGACAGCAAAGAGACCGGTGGTTCTGCTTCCACATAGGTCTTTTGAATGCTTCCCAATGGGACTATTAATAGAACAGTGTCCTTTCACCAACATGCAGCTGAGCTGTTACTTGCCCAAGGGCTGCTAAATTATTGGGGTGAAGCGTGGTCTGTCCTGTAGATTCAGTGAAGGTTTATAAGCTGAGCATTATCTCTCTGCACCAGACCAGCATGAGGCACAGGCTCTGTTTTGGTCCCATTTAAGACTTCAATGCACGATTTAAGTCTAAAAAACACGGGGAATGCCTGTTCTTTGTTATAAGGCTGAATTCCCCCCAATAGTCAAAGAAATAATGATAGCCAGCTGAAATTGGAAAAGAGTGATATTAATCTGCCCATTAATCCTTCAGTGAAACCATGAGAGGAGAGCAAAGGCAAAATTCTTGGAGGGCTTGTGGGCAGGGTATTTGTAAGGAGTACATCCTGTGAATATCTGTGTGTGTCCATGTGGCAGCACGGAACTGCAGTGGGGCGGGCAACAATCCTATTCTCTGTTGGCAATCCCGAGCCAAAAAGCTATAAAAGACAAAGCACCTGGTGTCATTAGAGTCACACACCTGTGAAACAAGGTGTCATTAAAAAGAAACACGGACTTGAAAGCAGAGGTGGATTTGGAAGGGCTGTGAAAATCTCCCTCAGGAGAGTGTTTTGAAAATGAGTAGGGGAAAAAAATTGGTATATTTCAAAATGAATGGAAAAATAAATCATGGGAATAGAGACAACCCAGCTGGTGAAAGCCTTTCCACACAGCCAAGATGCTCTCAGCATTGCTGACAGAGATGATAAGAGGCTTTAAATTTCTTTTACAAACCTCTGGCTGGAGACCAATGTCTGTCCAGCCTTAGGATGAAATTAGGGCCACCTGGCTCCAAACCTATACCAAATGGAAAGGCTGTTTTGAAAATTTTCACTGGTTAGCAGGAGGGGAACGTGGGATATTCTCAATAAAATTAGAGCATCTGCTACATATGAAGAAATCTTAACTTCTCTCCCTCTTTTCTCCTCTGCCCTCCTCCCTTGTTCTTCTTCAAAGGTTGAAAAAAATGAGGACGGAGACCAAAAGATCGAGCAAGATGGCATCAAACCAGAAGATAAAGCTCATAAGGCAGCCACCAAAATCCAGGCCAGCTTCCGCGGACACATAACAAGGAAAAAGCTCAAGGGGGAGAAGAAGGGAGATGCCCCAGCATCTGAGACGGATGCCGCCGACAAGAAGGAGGAAGGCCCTGCCGGCGGAGCGGCCGAGAACAAAGAGAGCGAGGCTCCTGCTGCCACAGAAGCAGCCGGCGCTGACAGTGCCCAGCAGGAGGAGGGCAGCAAAGACAGCAGCGCGCCGGCGGAGGAGAAAAAAGGAGACGGAGCCGCCGACACGGGCTCAGAGCAGCCAGCCCCACAGGCTGCCACTCCCGCCGCCTCCTCGGAGGAAAAGCCCGCCGCTGCCCCCGAAAGGGAAAGTGCCACTAAAGCTTCCACTGATAACTCGCCGTCCTTGAAGGCTGACGAAGCCCAAGACAAAGAGGAGCCTAAACAAGCCGACGTGCCTGCTGCTGACACCACTGCCACCACCACCCCTGCCGCAGAGGATGCTACTGCCAAGGCAACAGCGCAACCCCAAATGGAGACAGTGGAGAGCAGCCAAACCGAAGAGAAGACAGGTGAGTGAGTGCCTCGCTAGGGAATGGGCCTCTCCAGAAATGGATACCTGCCTCGCTCTCCTGGGAGCAAGAGCTGGTGTGGGAATCAGGTCGAGAGTTAACAAGGGAATCCCCTTGCCAGTTTTTAGGGGTGGGGGAGATTAATTTCATGCTTAATACCCTCTTTCCTGCTTCCAAACAGCTTTTGGGAATACTGCAGCTCCTGCTAAGGTTCCTGTTCCTCTAGATGGAGATTGCCATCAGCCCTTTTCCCCATGGTGGCAGGAGAGTGTCTGCCAGGGGGAGGCTTTGAGGGAGAGCTCCCTAAGCTCTGCATATCCTAAAGACTGTGATGAACCTTTTCAGTCACACTAGCACAGACAAGCTCCAGTGGGAAAACTTGGCCAAGTCACTGGAGGCTTTCAACTTTAGCTGAAAATCTCACAAAACAAAAAAGCTCTCTTATTCTGCAGGAGACGTTGCTGGTGGGATGGTTCTGGCATCAAAAGGTTCTTTCTTCCATCTGCTTGTGTGTGGATGAGATTCTTAGTACAACCACATCCTAGTCAGGATCATCTTATTATCAGCAGTGCTTATAGCTTCATCCATATCCATACTTTATGGTTTCTTCTTGGAGTAACCCATGCCAGGCAAGCTTGCATGAAGCTTTTAGATGTGTCAGCTAGTTCAAATATGGGTACCAAGAGAATCTGATAGGGAAAGGAAAGATTAAAGGCCCTGACACCTCAGTGAGTGAGGACAGAAGAGAGGGTTGAATACCAAAAGTCACTCTAGAAGGTGTTTTCAATTCCTCACTGTTGACAGAGTGCAAGTCTGGTTAACCAGTTCCCCTGGGAAAGGGTGAAGAGTTTTGAGAGACAAAAGTGGACATTTTTTGACAAATATCTAGTATTTACAAACCAGAAAGAGGAGTTGATTATAAATTGTGATACTGAGCTGAGTAGAAAACACATCAAAGATCTGAGGATATTTTTCTCTCTTTTTTTCTTGACCATTCTTATTTTATCAAAGAAACAGAACATAAGCAGAAAAAAGAAAAGGTAACATTGGAGGTAGGCTCCACATGAAACTCAATTAAGAGGCAGTACCAAGCAAAACTGGCCTTCACATTCATGAAATACTGTGTTGTACAGGTCAGCCTGCATTCATTAGCTTGTTGGGGGAAAATTTTGCATATCACCTTGATGTTCATAAGCAGCCTGATGTAAATTTTAGAGAGCCTCAGCACCCAGTCTTGTACTTAGATATTTCTCCATAATTTCATTTGGCCCACTACTTCTCCTCCACAAATTGCAACTCTCACTCTCCAATTAGGCTTCTAAGGCTCATAGCTAACCCGGGGCTTCAGGCAACTCTATTCCTGCTCAACAAATATAGACAGATAGGGAAGAACAGATATCCATAAGGACAGATTAAATACTTGGAGAGGAGCTCATGCAGGACATTTGTGATTTAAGGGATGGACAAGGGGAGCAGTCTTCAAGAGCGTGAGTCTGAACTGATTGTACACAACTACAAAGGGTTGCTGGTTTTACTTCTGCTTATTTAGAAGTTTCTAGTAATAAACCTTGAAATTGAGTTGTCCATATTTGCTTTTTGTTGTCCAGGTCTCCAGCCATTTGTTCTTACTTTATATGATGAGTTAAGTGGCCACATAAATGTCATGTGATTAGTGAAGTATAATTTGCTATGTTGCATGCTGTACTTGTGCTGGTTTTATACTTGGGCAAAGGTATAAACATCAATGGCAAGAATGGGGCAGGTTGAGTCAGTGATTTGGGGTCCTCTGTACACAGGATAATGGATGCTAGTTCCCTGTTATTTAAGACCTGGATGCCTTATTCCTAAGCAAGAATGATTCGTCTTTGAATTGACATTCCATTTTTATTCAGATTAATCTGCTCTAATAGATAGAGGTAGGACATTTATAGTAGCAAGCTATTTGATTTTAATTTTCATTTATTTTGCCTGTTTTGAGTTGTCACTCATGAAAAAAATGGTTTATTTCTACACAATATTCTGAATCATTTTCAGATATCCTCCCCAGGCTCTTGTTGGTTTTAACATCATTTGAAGTGGCCAACCATTCATGGACACATCATTTCAAGTGGCCATTTAAAATGCACAATTTAATATGCATTTGCACATGATACTATTACTTATGTAAACATCTAGCCAACAGAGGAAGCTGGAAAATCTACAATCAAATACATATTTAAAAGTGAGTTTTCAGTGACCAAGTGCTCAAGACCAGTATGTGCATCCATTTGTACTTACTCAGTATGCATGCAGCAACCCTCAAGCTTAGCAATGTTTGCAGAAAGCAAACATGGAAGGTGCGTGGCCAGAGTCAAGCTGATAGCCTCTTTAAAATGTTAATGAATATAGATTTTTCTTGAATTCCTATTCCAGTATGATATCAGCCTTCCAGCCACAAACCTGAACAGCTGGCTAAGTGACCCCAGAGTCATCCAAGAAAGAAATGCAAAAAAGATTAAATAGGTCTCCTTGCACATCTCTCTGAGGATTCCAGGCTGTGCTCTGCAATACACTCTATACCACAATGTCCACAACAGTAGGAAGCTGCTTTCTTCTTAAAGAATATTCCTCTGAAGAACGTCATCACAGTACAAAAGTACCCACAGACAGGATGTATTTCCTGACAGAAAACCTGTTTTCTTTTTACCATCTTCATCCTACTACTCTCTCATATCTTTAAACTTCTCTATCTCTCTTGTTGCTTACTCTTTTCATAAACTTAAACACATTTCCCAGGTCTCAACCTTTCTCCCAGTCTTCCCCCCGCAAACACAGCACTGGTGGTTGCTGGTGTGACTGCGATGGTCATTCATGAGGATGGGGACATCTGCCACTTCAGTGCTCCTCCAGCCCAGGACAGATCCTCTTTCAGCTTCATCTGTCCCCTTGGCCTTCAAAGGTCACCTCTTATTGTTTCTGTGATCGAAGACTGGCACGGTAGTGTGCAGTGTCAGGCTGCCAAAAATAAATCAAATTGGCTCCTGGCCAGTGTCATTGGTGGGCTGGTTGCCATGGCATGCTTGGCTGCTACTACCCTGAGGCGTGCTGACCGTGCTGCTTTGGAGTGGTGGTGTTCATCTGCCTTGGATTTCACTACACTGGCTGTATCATGCTATCTGTGGATACCTGCCCTGCTGCAAGCACAAGCAAAAGGCAAGGGCATTTAATTCATACCCAGGAGAGATTTTTGCCTTTATCTATGGGCAGGACAGAAAAAGACAGGGTGTGGGGAAAGGAATAACTAACCAGATAAAGAGAAGTGCACAGTTTTTGATGCTTAATATTTCTGGAGTGGGGGACAGACAGAGTGGTTTTGTGTACCAGTCATTAGTTCCCCTGACAGCTCTCACCTCTCTCCTTGTTACTCAGTTCTACATGCTCTATCTGTCTTTTGGTAATGGCCTAAAAACCAGCTTCAGACAACTGTCCTATATCCAATAGTAGTTGGTCTGGAACCCCAGGCATTCCCAGTTGTGCAGTAGGGCAGTTCCTAAGCAATCCTCAGTGTATCTAAAAGAAAAGAAGAGATGGATTCCAGCCTGGGTAAGGCATGAAATGAGTCAGTGGGCTTTGTTCAGTGGCAATGAAGGACAATCTCTCAAACCTCTTCATGTCTCTGGTGGATGACAGGAGTGCGAAGAAGTTGTCATCTGAGCATCCTTGTCAAGACTTAGATTCATAGGTTTTCTTTTTATGATCCAGCTTTTGCCTCTTTGGTGTTGGTGTTATGCTTAGAGAGGCTCCCTTAGATGCCAGCCTACTCAACAGGACAAAATCCAAAAGTGATGGGGGGAATTTATACATTACAACATTGTTTAGTGCTGAGACTTGTTCTAATCATGGTTGCATTGGCATAAATCCAGAGAGTCTCCATGAAAGTTACTGGAAAGAGTCTGGTAGTGCAGCACTGAAATGAGATCAGCATCCAGCACAGCAGACTACGGAAGAAGATGGGCTAAGATGTCCTCCTGGGGAGGAGAGGAGGTGAATGTCACACAGTGTTAGATTTGATTTGTACTTTCACAAGTTCTCAAGTCTCACCTCCAAATTTGGTTGGCTCTCACATCAAAGCACTCTCAGATTGTCAGGTAAGAATACAAAGCCCGGAAATGTGAAAGAGTAAATTGTGCCTAAGGAAACAAATGGATCTTCTTTTGTTGGGAAATGAAGAATGCTTTTTCTGCTTCATGAAATAGCTTTACAATGGAGCAGCTTCACAGCTGAAATGAAAAATCGTCCAGGTGACAAGTGCTTTGCATGTAAACGGGCTAGCAGTTCCCCCAGGGCCCTGTATCCTGCAAGCAAGGAGCACTGGGAGGTACCATCTTCACTTCCTCAGAGGGAGCAAATCCCTGTGGATCCTTTTTCATGGTTTACACTTGAGTCAATTCTTTGTTTTCAGTTCAGTCCCCATACTGATGGAAGGACAATGCTTGCTGCACTTTGGGAGCACTGTCTGTATAAAGATTTGGAAAGGGAGACTTCTCTATTGTCTCGTGCCAGCCAGAACGTGCAGCCTGCACTATGCAAGAGGATTGCAGCTGTGTGACTTGGAATTTCAGTCTTGGCCCACGAGTAGCTGGCATGAGGAAGAACAACCTCATTGCCATTCCTATTTCAAGGGAGCTTATCTCTGCTGCTACACCTGGCAGCCAAGGAAAGCAATGCAGGCACAGTAGTCTTCCCATGGCTGCCCCAGAGGGAACAACTCTAAGCAAGCATGGCAGCATTTTCTTGTCTATAGTACTACTCCAGCAACAAAGTAAGACTATCTAAATGCAGTTTAGGGTGCCTGACATGCTGAAGTATGAAGTCTGTCTCTATTCCTCAGCTGCTCTGAAATTTTAATCTTTGCATTGTGTCTACATGGGTATAAACATTGCCTGTTTCATACTTGGGTTTGCATTGGTGCAAATAGCTGTGTGAGGGGCACGGTGGAAAAAGTGGAATGTCACAATTTCCCTACACACAACCTGGCACACGTGCAGGATTTCCTCCTCTATTGCAGTGCAACACTGTCTCTTGTCCCATGTGTGCCTCAGGTCTGCTGTTTCCTAATGAGATGCAGCTTGCCTCTAGGGGTGGGAACTACACTAGTGAGTCAGTGGTGAAGCAGTACTTGACCTCTTTTAATAAAATCATAGATGACATTAAACATATTTACTGATGAAAAGGTGTGGACCAACTCTGGAAAAGGCCTTTTGAGGAGAGCAGGGTTATCATTCCTCCATACCTACGAGGTACCAGTTTTTCTGGAATCTCAGTAAGAAATGCATGGACACTCAAGGCTGGTTACTGGAATCACTGGCTTATTTTGTGAAGGTTGCCAGTTATAGGAAAGGTGACAGCAATCTTTCTTCCCTTCTAGTGTTGGCAACTACAGCTGTTGCTCTTCAAAACCACATATATGGTTGACATTGTTTAGTGCAGTGCCTGCCTTCGTCACAGTATGTGCCACGCTGTACAGTAGTTGCTCATGCTAACACACAGCTCTCTACAGCCAAGACCAGAGGTTGAACTCCACCTAGATTTTGCTCCAAAACACTCTCATCACAGTGTTTTCCACAGTGGCCCACTGCATCTGCATTCAGATCATCTTCAGAAAATGCTCCATGGGAGGAAGCCTTTCTGTCATAAATTATAAACAAAATTTCTGCTGAGAAGGGCTCAAATAGCAGACCTGTGGTCAGTCTGAACAGACAGACAATGAAATTTAAGTGATGGCTGTTTGCTGCCAGTGTCATCTCTTTACACTAGGATCACACAGGCTGGACTTTTCAGATAAATATGAGCTTGCAGAGTATTACCTGGGATTTACAGCTCCAGGGAGCTGAAATTCAAAAGCAGAAATACTGACTCCCTGGTGCAGATGACTGCCACATGCAGAGGTAAAGGATTTGGAAAGTTCACCAGGTCAGCACAGTCAGATTAGTTAGACATTGCTCAAGACCTATTTAATAGGTGCATTAATACTGGATTATCAATGTCAGTGCAGTGATCGTTTCCAATCTCTGTGGAAATTTCTTGGACTCTGGCATGGTGAAGTTGCACTCACAAGGATCCATGCAAACAACTGGTAGAGGAACACAGAAATTGCCAAGCTAGGACAGAGCTAATACCCATTTGTTCTACTTCTCGCCGTGGCTAGCACAAAGCACTGCTATGGGCAGATCTAGGGTAAACTGCTTCTGTACTGCTGGGACTCATCCCTGTCTTCTGCTGTCTAAGGTTTGGTTTAACAGGTGAAGCATGATGTATTCTCTCTTTTGATGCTAATATAACTGTGGTATTATATGGCACATATATATATATGGGGGGGGGTGTGTGTATGCACACAAGAGATCTGATTGACTAAGTATCAACAGCTTTCCCAACTCCAACCAACTGTACAATGGCCATAAAGTTTGGTGACAAATTGGCCACCATTGCCTTAAATATCTTTCTGTACTTGTGCTATGCCACAGAAACAGCAAAAGCTCGTGATAGCTCTACCTCATGCTTTTGATTATGGTATATAGCATCATACAGTATGCATTTATGCACAGAGGGCAGAGTATCACAGCCCTTGCTGTTCCTCTCTTTCCTGAAGAAAACAGAAGCAATGCTTTCAACTGCTTTTTATATGAAATTATTCTCATGCTTTTTAGGGACTCTGTTGCTTTTCTCTGCACTCCCTTCAAATCTGCAAATCTATTTCATGAGATGGACTGACAGATACTCTTCACATTAGTCCAAAAAAAGCTGTAACTTTTTACATGTTTCCAGAGAGGCATTATTTCTTCTGTTTTGTTCCTCATCCCAGCCCTTATGCACACCAACCTCTTTCCTTTTTGCAAACAGCTACTGAATGAGCACTGATGGCTGCAATGACTCTTTTTGTAAAGACACTACTGAAATATTTTATTTAGCCCTATGATGATCTGTGAAACTGGGTAATGGCCAAGAGAACCAAGGAAAATGTAAGCAGTGACAGAAGGCTTACAAGTCAAGCCACTTGCATCAGCTCTGTGGGATACCTTCCACCTCCAGTTCTGGACCTCCAATAGACCTGTGAAAGACCATATTACACAAGCTCAATTTGAACAGGCTTCTAGGCACAATATTTCTCAAGACAACATTCATGCTGCAAGCTTGATTAAAAGAAGGGCTTCCTCATTTCCTAGCTCTCTTCTCTGGATATCTTTCAGGCAGAAAATAGACAAGATATTAAAAACAATGTGTGTAGGAAACCGAAATGATGGAGAGTGCTGCTATCAGGGAAGAGTCCAGTCTGGTTTTGCAGGTTACTAGAACTGTGACTTCTTTCCTACTTCTGAATTCCCTGCCAAAGCTTCCCTTTACATATCCTTTAGCTCTAATGGCCTGTACCATGTAAACAGTTTTGGTTATATCATCACCAAATGTGAATTTGATCTGTGCAAATGTTTCCTTTTTTCTTTCTGCATCCTTAGCGACATCAGTGTCAGCATGGGACACTGGAACAGAGTGGAAAATCTCAGCTGAAGTCCTGGCAGTCAGGAGTCCACCTTGGACACCTGCCCTTTGCTAGGCTGTAGTGTAGTCAGGAAAAGAACTATGGAAAGCTGGACAGGGTCCAGGGATGTAAAGGAAAATGCTGTTCCTCTAATGACCAGAAAAGTGAGACTCAGTGCTTCATGCAAATAAGTCTTAGATAAAGGTCATAATGTCCCAATTATCCAGTGTTCAAAGAACGACAGACTTCCCCAGCTGTACCTTGAGGCAACAGCAAATGAGTCCTCTTTTCATTATGAAAGAAAGCAGAAGGTGGAAGACACTATTCAACCTCTCCATCTTCCTTCAGCAAAACACAGTAATTGGTAATGGTAGTAATGATAACTGGACATTACCTGTAACCTACAGGGCTTAATGAAGAAGAAAATCTCTCTGACATTTGGAAGAGCAACCAAATCCCAATGCTGAAGTGGGTGCAGTGGTACAGAACCATAGCTGATAATGCATTGCAGGTACAGGGAAAGGGATAGAAAAGCAGGAACAACAGCTGTGACCATTATGCAGGAGCATTCCCAGTGCTGCTGACTTTGACAAAACTGTCTTAGCAGCTGTGGAAAATGTTTCAAAGACTTTACTTGATAATCACTTGAAGAGATGGAAGTTGGAATCAAGTAAAAGTAATTTAAAGTTGGGGTGGTGGCAAATACTTTAAAAAACATCTTTGATGCGCTTAAAAGCTTGGGGTATACATTGATTTGGAAATGACACAAGTCTCTAACAGGGAGGTGTGAATGAAAGCTTGTGTGGACTAAGTCCATAACTGTCTAATTTTCAAATGAAAATGTGACTCCATTCCCTTACTGGGTGTGGGCTTAGAAAAAAAAGTATGTATTCCAGTTTAGGCATCCCATGTTACCTATCCTGCTCAGGTAAGGCTAGGATTTCACCTGTGATTTCACCCTCAGTGTCACAAGCAGTTCAGAATATCCTCCAGTTATTGGTGCTGAAACAAGGGATATGTCATGGAAGACCAAACTCTGGGCTTGGGTTTGCCCCTCTTCAGAAATATTTATGAGTTGAAGTAGTCTGTCTTAATCCTAGATCTGGTCACAAATGGTCCCCACGTTTCTCCTCCTGAAGGCACTCAGTGCAATCTTACAACACTGGTCCTCTGCTTTCCCTTGTTGTCAGAAGGGATGGAAATCCCCCACATCCATGGGCTCTTATCAGAGGGCTACTGTGAGTTTATCTTTGGTAGGGCTGCTGCAGTTCATAGGAGCAGCAATTCTCTCTGGCCCCTTGTCTGCATTCACAGTCCCTTATGCAACTGGTATAGCAGGAATCCAGGTGGTGAAAAGAGGTAACTTTATTGCCAAACAGTGAGGAGGCATAAGTGTCACCTTGATCTTGCAACTCTGTTCAAACACTGCAAAGGGGTTTGGCACCTGCCTTTAAGCTTATCTTTGGGGCTGAAGATATGTTTCCACAAAGCCATCCCAGCACTGTTGCCAGGCCTTTGTTGGGAGACTTACCAGTGCGGCCAAGCATGGTGCCTGTTTGGACTAAACTTGACCTCTTGCCCATGACACAACCTCTCCCAAACACAGCTGAGGCCCACCAGGAAGGCATGGGGAAGAAATGCACAGCACTGCTGCTGAGCAGCAGACTTTGGTCTCCAGAGATGCTAACTCAGCACTGTTCACTGCACACAATGAAGAGACAGAACATGAGAAAGAAAATGGTTTTTTGTGCCTCAAGATAGAAAGCTTTTTCATTGCTGAAGCCAAATGACTACAAGAAAGGTGGATGGAATCACTGGTTTTTACATCAGGGAAGAAGGAGAAAATTCCAGATGCTCCTAACTGGTGTAGCATGCAACTACTTCTTGGCATCATTTCTAGCAAAACACATAGACGTGGTTCTGCCAAACAGAGGAGTGAAGCCTGATCGCAGTTCAAACCACAACCATGCAGGGCCTCTGAGTCCTGCTGGACTGGAATTCTTCTGTGATAATTTTGTTTTCATTAAAGAAGTCTTTAATTATTCAAACCCAAGCATATTATATACCATTGCCAGGAATTATGGGGATTTGTAGAATAAAGTAGTAAGAAAATCTTTGCCTGCTTTTAGAGTAGCTAGCATGTGAGGGTCAGGTCATCCCTGAATGGGACAGAAGACAGGATGGGCCTCATGCTAGGAAGCTGAAATCCAGTGAGATTTGCAAGCCATTGGGCTGCTGGACACATTTTCCCCTGATCCCTCCTGCTAGAGCTATCCCACTTTGTATAAATTATTTATTGTTTGCTGGAGCCAGGATGTGGCATTTGGTCTCCCCTATTCCAGATGAGTGCCCTCACCACTAGTCTACAGAGTCAATGTTTTCCTCTGGCCCAATAAATATTTAATGGTTTATGGAAGTGGAACAGCTCCAGCAGGAGAGGAAGAGTAAGAGAGACGTGTTCATTCACATGGATACCTCACAACATCACTCTGTGACCAGCAGGCAAGACCGGGGCCAAAGACCTTTATAGCAAATAAACTCAGCAGGAGGAGACAATAAGAGCACAAAATGGTGGGGTGCCACTTCCTATGCCTCAGTGCAATTTCAGAGCAATGTCAGAGCAGCTCAGGTCTGATGAGTTCATGCCTCATATCAGGCCCTATTCTTGTGACCACTGTTGTCAAAATTACAGTGCTCAAGCCAAAATTGTGGGCTGCTCCACCTTGGCCAAAAATGTACAAACTCTGCATATGGAAGCTGTGGTAATTGGCAGCTTCCATGGACCTGTGCAGAGCTGGGCTTCATGGCAGACTTTGGCTGCACACGAGATGGTGGAGGAGCAGCTACTGCTTGGTCCCATAGCTGAGTCAGGGCCAAGGAAAATGTCCTTTGATGAGGAACAGAAGCCTTGTCATTGCAGACTAGCTCAGCAAAGGGCTGTCTTAGCTCCCTGTAAGGAGCTTTTTTTCCACCATAGTGGATGGTACTGAGGAGCTGTTGACAACTTAAACATTCCTGCTGCTCCAGAGAGGTGGTGCATCCCGGCTGTGGCACAGCTGGCTGTGCACAGGGCATGGGGCTGCCTAGCTGTGCCCCTAGGTGGTCTCCCCAGCATTTGCAGCTGTCCCACCGAGTGCCCTCATGTCATGGCCGAATTCATTATCTGCCTGATGGAATTGTTATTGTGAAAAGCCAATTAAACCGAGACGGCTACTCTGGGACAGCTGCATCGGTTCACTTGGCGCAGCACTCAGAGGGTTCAGAGACTTGATACTCCCTCTCCAACTGGGAGGAATGGCTCTCAAAACTGGTCAAAAAATAAAATAAAACAGAGCTTGCCAAATGTGAATTAAAATCAGAATCACTGATGCAAGCTGCTGCCACCTTCACAGAGAAGACTGGTGCTGGCAATAAGAGCACTCATGAGAGGTTTTCCAGACAGCTCCTTCCTTCCTTCCTCCCTGCTATACAGCTTGGCTCTTTGAAAATGGCCAATGCCAGGCTCAGGGCTGCCCTACACCTCCTTTTCCCTGGAGCTGACCACTTACTGAGCAAGCATCACACCCCTCTGGTCACAGAGATTTCTTGGGGCAGAAGGGATGACTTTTTTTGGTTACCTCTTGCCTTAAGTCAAACTAGGAGCATCTGGCCTTTATATGATCTGGGGAAAGTGTCCAGCTGCCACCCAGTTTTGCAGGACAGGTGCTGTGACTCCTGATCTTTCCATCCTCAGAAAAGCAGTTGTTAAGAAATCCCAGATAAGGGATTTCAAGAAGAGGAGAGAATTGCTCTGCACCAGCAATGCCACTGTGATGTCTCTAAATGAGGTTTTTCCCACAAGTGTTTGTGCTTCAAAATGCCTCTTGCTGTGTGTGGGCTCTCAAGCCTCCTCCTGATGAAATGAAAAGCAGAGGCTCCCAGGAGTTTCCCTGGGTACAGCATGAAGCCTAAACTGCCTTCTGGAGAGGAGTGCCTGTGTTTCATCCTGCACAAAACACATTGGGATTCTATGGGTGTGCCAGCCGTGCGTTTGAGAAATATTAGTAATTTCTTTGATGCAAAGAGCTGGTGGTGTTGATGTTGCAGTTGCTGGGGGCAGTTATAAAGAAGATGGCTGTGGAAAGCCTGACAACAGGCATTTAATTAATTTTAGCATCCAATTTGCAGAGCCTTGGTGGATGATGATGGACGGGAACAAACTAATGATCTCTAAATGAAATTTCTCCTTCATTTAAACTCGAAATGGGAGGATGGCAAAGGGAAGAAAAAGAGACATTTTATATCCTCCCCTTGATTGTAATTCCCTGCCTTCAGCTAGATCAATATCATTTCTGCTGGAGATGGAGGCTGCCTCTGGTTTCCATGGCAATGTGGTTGTTGGAGGCTTGCAGGCTCCATGAATCCCCAATTTATCAGTCTTCTAGGCTTTAATAATGGAGACCAGCAGTCAGGCAGCTTATGAATGGCACATGTCTTTTGGGCTGGGGGAAGGGAGGCGGGAGCATAGTTTGTAGTAAGGGCTGCAGCAATTTGTTTTCCTGCCACTGACAGCTGAAGGGGGAGGAGTGCGAGGGGAGGAGCAGCACATTAATTCTGGATGCACTGAAGGAATTTCTAGACCATTTTGCTGCAATTTCAGAAGATTTCCTCCTTTAGTTTCTTTTCCCCAGTCAGTTTTGCCGAGGAAGGGGTGGAGAAGAGCTTCACAGTCAGTCCTTTGTGAGGAGGTGGGAGCTGTACATGGAGAACCCAAAGGCTCTACCACTCTGCACGTTTCCTTCCTCTTCTTAACCCTCTTTATTTCAGGATCAGCAGTGCGTGAATGCCAGCAGTCTGCCACAGTTTCAGGTTCATTTTCATCCCCCTACTGATCTTACCACCATTGCCAGGCTGCTCAGCAGAGCTGTGAGATGGGCAGACCTCTGAGGCCCTGATCTATCTGTCAAACTTCTGTCACTTGCTGTGCTATTCTCTGTGCATCTGCTTGGCCTCTCCAAATTCAAACCTCCATCCCCAAAGTGCTGTAAGCTTCATTCCCTGAATTAATTACTTTGCTAGGAATGTCTTGCCTGTAGAACAATCACTATCTGTCGCTTTAGTAAGGTTCAATTGGCCTATATCTGTTCAGGGTATTTCCATTTCTTCTTATCTTTCCTCTGATTTCCCTCCTATAGTCTCATAGGGCAGTTGCTCTAAAGAAGCTAAAGAATAAATGGATGTGTCTTAGAAATACCTTGTTCTTCTGTCCCCTCACATGTCCTCTCTTTCTAAACCATCCTCCAGCATTTAAACCAGCAAAGGAGAAAAGATGGGTGACACAAAAGAATGCTGTTGCATGAGATGGGGACATCCTGTTTTCTAATACAAGAGCAGCTGTCAACAGTTATATTCCACAGCTGGAAAGAAGTTAAAACCTCTGTATTCAAGCTCTTTGAATCACAAGGTATTTAAGGAATTAAAGACTACCCTTTCTGGTCTGCAGGACCTATCTGAAATCAACAGGGGCAAGGGAGAAGAGGAGTAAAGAACACCTTATGGGTAATTTTTCCTAAGGGTTTCCTCAGATGAAGTAATGAACGCAGGAGATGGAGGGGCGGGGCTGGTAGCTTGAAACCACTCCTGGAGGGAGTCCTTCTGGTTCATCAGGACAACTGAGCACCTGACTGTTCATCATATCAATTCTGATCCCACCTGATGGCTGGGGACACCCTGCACAAGTCACTTCCCATTTCTCCCCTTCAAGGTCCCTGGCTGTGAACATCATGGAACCTTGGTAGAGGTCTGTTGAGGTCACAACACCTCTGAGGTCACAGCACCTTTGATGCTGTTTGGTAGGAGGCCACTCAATGCCAGTGTAAAATATCTGCCTCCAAGGCACTCTTGTCCTGAAAGAGCTCTTTTACCATGCCTTTGGCCATTGTACTACACAGCCTCCCACTGGCCCACCACTTTCTGGTGTGACAGAGCATCCCCACAGAAGCACCGTGACAGATGACACTGCTGCCAGGTGGGAGCACCCTGTCCTCCCTGGAACTGCCTTTGCTTGTAGTGGGACAGTGGCCAAGGGACTGGCCTTGCTAAAGGAGACCTTGCTGTCTGAAAACATAACCACTCTGGTAGGGCTTTTTCCAGTTGTAGCTGGATCAAAATTGTCCAGGTATGGATACAGTAGGCAGGAAGTTTGGGATGAAAGTGCTGGTAATAGGCAGCAATAAATGAACAGTCAGCAGTAGGCATGTCGTTTTTCTCAGCTTCCATGCCTGGCTGCATCCATGGATGTAGGAAAGAAACAGAAGTAGAAGAAAGAAAGAGAGCTGCTTCTTTCCCGTTCTCCAGGATGGAAGAATATTTGCAAACGTAGCTGTAACAGGGTTAACACCTCACATTCACGAGGAACATCCTCCCTTTTCTCTCCCCACCTTCTTCCTCCATCACTCCCATTTCTCTGGAGACCTCAATGCTCTCTCCCTCAGCCAAAGTTGGGGAGTTTCCGTGGCAACCTGGCAGCTGGTGTCTAGACACTGTGAAAGATGCTTTGCAATGGATCTGTGAGCCTGACTCCCCTCAGCACCCCCTCCCCATTGCTGCACACCCTGAGTATCTCTCTCACCATTCCCTCCCTTTCCATCTACTGCATGCATGGATGCCAATGCAGGCTTGGATTTCCATGGTGGTGCTGGAGGAGGAAAGGCATGGGGTGGGATGAGAAGGAGTGGAAATCCCTAAGCCACTGGTTCTTCAGTCCGACCAAGCACAAAGGCAGCTAGGGCGACAGAACTGTGTCTGGCTGTCCTCTGAGGATTTAGCAGGATCAGAAAAAGAGGCAGCTGTCCAAGCTTGGACTGAAGTTACCAGCCAATGGGACTTGCAGAAGTTGTGGGTTTTTTGGTTTTTTTTTTTCCTCACTGCTGGGGCAATTGAACCATTCTTACACGGTTCTGGAAAAAGATGAGGTGGTACAGGAATAGGAGGCCCAGGCTACCATGTATTGGGGCCATATTAACATTTTTGTTTCAACCTTAACAGGCTGACTTGCTTCTTTCCAGTAATTACTAGGTGACTTCCCTGGACCTTCGGCCTGCTACTTGCACTGGGGACATTCCTCCCCCCCACCTTGTTGCAGGGTGTGCCAAGGGTTTGCAGATCTCCCAGGTGCCATGTGCTCATCAGGACCCCCAGGGCTCACAGAAATCAGTCCCATGGGTCTGTCTCTACTGAGCAAGGGATTCACCAGGGATTTGGGAGAAATCATACAAGTCCAAACCCTGGACCAGACACAGCCACTTACCTGAAATACCCAATTCCTTCATTTCTTGGTGTTTAGCTGGGACAGCATAAGTCTACCAGTTTTCATAAGGATCGAATCAGAAGGGTGGAGGATTTTAGCTCTGCATATGATGCATCATAGGGCTGACTGCAATAGGCTAACATGGATCAGAAAAAGAACTATATAAGCAACAGCTCTGAACCTGAAGTGTGTCTTGTTTCAGCAGTCTCAGACCTACCATCATCTGCCTGGAATAGACTTCTGGCTGGCTAGAAGGACAGATGGATTGGGACAGATGAATCAAGCTGTGAAGCCTGGATCCAAATCTGGATCCAAATGTCATTAAAACTAGGAGATGCTCAGGGCAGGAATTTTACATGAGGCTTTCCAGGGCTCCTTATCTACAAAAAAAAAAAAAAAAAAGTGGAGTCGTCTCTGGGTCATGTGAGATTTGCTTATAACAGGACAGGAAAACCCAGATTAATATTTGGGAGCAGAGTGACGACCGGATGAGGAACAGGCTTTCAGTTCCATCTCTGCCCAAGCTGTAGCTGGCAAAGGACAGAGAAAGGAGGAAGCACAACAAATGCTAGAGAGAGCAGTGTCTGAGTAGATTTGGACAGTACTTCAGTGTGAATGCACAGGAGAGTTCTAGCTGCACAATCAATATCAGCAATAATTATGCAAACACTGAGAAAGCAGAAAAAGCAAAATCTCTGCATCTGTATTAGAATCCCAGAGTGTTGTGCAATTTCTTGTCTCTTGGCATTGGCTGTGGTAATTTAAAGATCTGCAGTGGAACAGAGAAAAAAGGAAAACAAAACCCAAGCCACCAGTGACAAAAAAATGATCATCAGAGAGGTTGCTGCTGCTGTGGTCATAAGCTGATGTCTGCTCTGATTTAATTAATCTTGGCAAGTCAGACGGGAGCTGGGCAGGTCCCAAGAGACAGTGTTTTACCCGGAAATCCACTCAACCTAATTTCACTAATGTAGGGCAGTGGAGAGACTTGGAGAGGAGCCTGCATGCTCATCCATTAGAGCACAGCATCAGCAAAGGCAGCTGGAAGCACCACCATCCAGCAGAACTGCTGCTTGCGTGCCTGCCTCAGCCTCACAGCAACCAGAGCTGCATATGTTCCAGGCGTTTGCTCCCCAGCAGGGCTCGCAGACATGACTCTCACCCTTTCCAGGAAATAAGTGGAGTGCTGAGGAGCAGGAGCTCTTTAAGACCCTATTGCAGTAAGGCTCTGTATCTCACTTCCCTGTTGTTACCCTTCCATGAGCAATCCTGTTCCCCAGCAGGTGCCAGCTGGAGCTATAGGTATGGAGCCTCTCTTTTGATACAAAGTCTTCAGCTGGGAAGCAAACACACATCAGCCCCTCCCACCGTGCAGCTCTACCCTTAAACAATTCTGCAGTAATGGCTTAAGGTTTGTCCAAGGCTGCCTAAAAGGTTTCTCAACTTGACTGCTCCATCCAGAGTGCTAAAATGGAAGTGAGAACAGTGGCAGCTCAGCTCACAGATAGATGCCTGCCTCTTTGGCAAAATTATCTTATGCTGTAAGATGCTCTGGACTGCAGCATAGATTTCCAAAGATTGAAATAAAAAAGCAAACTAAAATCTGAAAGCTAACAGGGTGGGACCACAGGACTGGAGTAACCACGAACAGTGCAAGTGATGACTGGTGTGCATTAAAAGAACTGTAAGGGTGGTGATTGCAAGCACAAACTAGATTGGTTTTGTTGTTAGTTTGAGGTGATTTTTTTTCAGCTTTCTGACAGAGCCGTTTTTGCTTTTCCCTTCAGGACTGAATTTGATTTTGGCCTCCCCTAAAGTTTTGTGGGTTTTTTTTTTTGTTTTGGTGTTTGTTTGTTTGTTTGTTTGGTTTTTTCCTTATATTACAGCTCTGTCTCCCCTCCTACTCTCTTTCCTCCACTCTCATTTTGTAAGTTTGGGTCTTTCTTTTTGCTTTGTAGCTGGAGTGCTCTAGAATAAATGTGAATGTCTCCACCTCGGTTTGCTGCAGGTGTAGATATTCCAAGGCTGCAACTTGTCCTAAAGTAGGCATCCAAGTAAGACAGGTTAATAGAGTCTTAGAAATGTCCTATTTATTTCCACTAGTTAGCAAGGAAGGAGAGTATGAGAAGATCAGCTGCAGATGTCTCTCTGTAGATGTCTGGGGTTAGGTGAAATGTCCATCCACTCTGACTTCAGCCTTCTCATTTCATGATGTCACCATGTGCACATTGATGCTGCCCCAGTCGAGGCCCACCTGAAGAAAGAGCTCATTGCTTCCTGCTGGTTCTGTCCCTTGCAAGTGGACACAGAGGGCTCTGATTGTGCAGGCAGGAGGGGATCTCACAGTGCTGGCATGTTCAGAAGGGAGGCAGCTTTAGACAGGTGGAAGTTTGGCTACCCAGGATGAAATGTTTTTGTTCCTCGAGCAGGGGATGGCCTGAATTCTCAACCACTTTTTTGTCACCTTTGCAACAAAGTGCAAAGTGAATGAAAAATGCCCAAACTGTGCAGTT
Organism: Illadopsis cleaveri; assembly: GCA_013399915.1. Classification (NCBI taxonomy): domain Eukaryota; kingdom Metazoa; phylum Chordata; class Aves; order Passeriformes; family Timaliidae; genus Illadopsis; species Illadopsis cleaveri. The sequence continues at coordinate 1,140,283 of VXBB01018440.1, forward strand.
CTGGCTGTATAATGGTATTTGTCCACTGCAAACCCACTGGTACGATATCCTAGAGTTCAAAAAAGTGGAAAATCAAGACTAGTATTGGGTAAAAAGCAGTGTAGGAGATATCCTCTCTGATGTATGGAATTTCTAGGACAGCTATCTACTAATCTCCCTGGGGATACCTTGCCCCCCTTTGCTGGGACACTGAAAACAAGGCTGGAGAAAGCCCAGAAAACATTCTGCAGCAATAGCCTGCATCAAACAAACTGGTGAGTCAGATAAACTGTCTCACTTCTCCTCCTGAATCAGAAACTGCTGTTAACTGGCCCTGATGTCACCGGGGCTGTGATGCATTGCTCCCGTTGCACAGAGCGAATCCTCTTCTTTTTACTGCTGTGGTTTAGCAGTGCCACAGCTTGAAATTTATTTTTTTGTGCTGAACTCTTTTTTCCTTCATGATATTGCTTCTTGCTAAAGTTCATTACTACATTATTGCACCAGGTTGCTTCTTTTCTCTCATTAAGATCGATTAAGCACTGGTAAAGCTGGTAGGAAATAAGACAGAGCATAGCAGGGTGTAGCATTACACAGAGCGTTTCCCCTTATTGCTTCAATATCATGCAAGAGAAAAGAGGGAGAGTGATACACTGAATTTTGTGAAAATTCTTATTCAAAAAGCTAGAGTTCCTGTTTGTACTTGGGACACGCACAGTCCAGCATTTGAGTTGTATGATCCCTCTCTGTTGACTTGAATGTGTGATGAAGTGACCTTAAATTGTTCCTGCTGCTCCATGATCCCAGTTAGCCCAGCCTATGGCAGAAATTAGTGCAGTCTCTGGCCTTCTTTAGCAGAGAGTCATTTGCCTGCCACTGTCTGCTCCCCAGAGAACATTAATGGGGACAGTGAGGCACCTCTGTGCAGTTCCTCTGCCAGCCAGGGATCTCTAGGCGCCATGGGCACTCCCTGGAAATTAGATTTGCCACTGTGGTGAGCTAACAGGGAATAGAAAATGGCTGAAAATTGTGTTTCAACTTGCCTGCTTATTCTAAGAGCAAGGACAGCATGGGAACATTGTGAGCTAACCAGCATCACTGCCAGCTCCTCCACCTTGAGTGTGAGCAGATTTCCTGCCTATCCCTCCTGGAGAGCTGTCAAGAGCCCACCACTGTAGGACCCGGACCCCACTTTCAGCTGCTGATTAACAGGGCATCTGTGTGTCTTGGTAACACAGCAGATGTGCAGGACCCCCACCGTGTCTGTCTGTCCCTGTGCTTGCTGTGTTATGGGCCTGTCTGTTGTGCTGTCCTGAAGGACCTGTGGGACTGCCAGCTAAAACTTGTGCGTATTTTGGTAGGAAGACACAAAAAGTTTTAAACAATTAAAAGCAACGTCAGGATTGGTGCTCCTGAAGCCACATTACATCTCTTTGTTGCTCTTTCACTCATCTTCCATTCATGTGAGGAGAAACCCCCAGAAACTCTGCCTTACTAGGATCTGTCAGAGCCTTGTAAGAAATCAGACTTTGCTGCTGGCTAACTATAATCTTTTTGCTCAAATTTAGGGGTAGATGGTTGCACACTGGGACTCTACGCTCAGCTTTGTAATTCAATGTGTCTCCTGCTATGAATGCCTTGAAGAGCAACATTAAAGGGACTCTCCTCCCTCCCAGTGATCAAGTCATTCAGGAAAATTAAAAAAGTAGGCCAAGCTTTGCCTCCCAATGATACTTGTTAGGATCCTATTTTAATCAGTAGCCTATTTTGTCTCTGGTCTGTGGTGGTAGCTGTACCAGATATAGATGGAGTCCTTGAATAGCATCCTGCTTAGCTGTTCTCTGTCAGGGCAAGGAAAGTCCACAGATGTTTTTGCTGACAGGGGTTTGCAGATGCAGTGGCTGAGGCCATGGGGATGTTCCCACAGAAATTTTTCCTTCTGGAAAAACAGCAGTCAGAGTTCACTAAGATAAAATGTATTTGAAGGTCCAGAAGCAGAGCCTTTAATAAAGATGATTCAGAATGGAAAGTTGCACACAACTTAAAGGTGATTCATAAGTAAGTGGTGCTTAGGAACATGTTTAAAACCTAGGCTAAAAGAGCTGAGAGGAAGAGGGAAGCAGGAATGTAGCACCTACTGCCAGTATTGGAAGCAAATACAAGTCTGCCATCTGATGGCATCAAATGGACCAGGCCAAAATGAGTGAATGGTGTGAGTAATGAAAGTTTCACATCCCAGTTAGCATTCTCATGAAACATGGCTATGAGGATGTTAATCCTCACAAACTAAACACTGGCAACTGAGCATCCTCATTGTTAGGCTGACAGCACAGGCCCTGGTGTGATTTTTGTGTACACCAAGTAGCTTGGCATCAGACAAGTCCCAGACACAGCTACCCTGTTCCAGAGAAGAAGAGCGTTTACTCCTATGGACATAAGCTATGTGGTGCCAGTTGGCCTAAGGGCCAGGGAGCAGTCCCTGGCCCATTTTATTTACTGGTACAATGTAGTTTGATAGCCCATCAGAGAAGCCAGGAATTGTGCAGGGAACCCACAATGCTCTCTGAATGAGATGGCTACAGGTATGTGTCATACCAATGACATGTGGTCTGTCCCACACCACCCAGTCCTTCAGTGCTTATTTCTTTTCCCTATTCTTTGTATCCCGAATGTTTCTTTTCCCTGTTCTTTATCCCAATGCTGGATTGCTGCCTGCTTGACCTCTCCATGGGCTCTGTGTGTGTGGGACTGGGAGCCAGTGAGGAAAAGGCAGAGATGGCAATGGAGCAGACCAGTTACTACGTGCACTAAGAGACTTGTGCATTATTCTGTCTTACAGCCCTGAAGCCCAGGGTCCACCACCACCTTGTCCTGTAAAAAGCAATCCACACAGTACATGCACTGTTTCTGAAAGAGGCTGGGAACATGTTAGTGTACCCTGATGAGAGCTGGGCAGTAGAAACTCTGAGACAAATCTGTCCTGCTGCAATGAAGGAAGCATGGGCTAGATAAACTCAGGAGTGAGATCGCTTCAGCTTGAGAGGCATTCCTTTCATTTGCCTTGTTCCTCCTGGCTGCCTCTGCCTTCCCCTGGGTTCTGATCCTCAGTCTAGTTCATTGTGGGATAGCTCCTAGCAGTAGTTTTAACTTCTGATGTGAATGGTGTGCCAGAACAAGGTGTCTGACTGACAGGCAGACCCAGCTTCCACTTATACTCACTGCTTTCCCTCAGGGCAGCTTTGTTTTTGAAAGGAGAGACCAGAAAACTGGAGAAATGTGGCAACCTCTGGAGGAGGCTCCCATTCTTGAAGGCTAGAGATATTTCTCTAGATCGCTGTTCCGTGTGAGAGAAGTCTGAGTTACAGGGTACAAAATTTTTCCCTCTGGGGCTTGCAGGCTCCAAGTGTGTATAGAGTTTTTTCTTTGTGACTCTCTTCAAGTCTCGGCCGGGAGTATCCATACTGTAATTGGGAGACAGTGATTAACAGTGGTTGGCACAGTCAGTGGGTTCTGTAAAAGGGTGTGTGATCTAGCTGATAAGCCAGGAGTCGAATCAGTGCCCCTAATGAAATGAACAGTGGTTGTCTGGCACATCAGCAGTGAGCAAGGCAGCTCCTTCCAGTGGCACATGCTTTCTGGCTGAAGGTGTTTTGTGAGAGCTACATATTTGCCTGCTGGGCTGAACCTTGGCATGTTCTTTCCATGCTGCAGAAATTCCAGGGATTTTGAGACCTGGGTAACTTTGGAGAGAGAGATGTATGAAGCCATGCAGTCCCTCAGGCTGTGTGCACGTTCAGGATGCTCTAGATCATGGCTGACTAACGCTGGACCATCTCTTTCCCCACTAGATGCTGTAGAAGAAACCAAACCTACTGAAAGTGCCCAGCAGGAAGAGGTGAAAGAAGAAGAGAGCAAGGCGGACCAAGAAAATGCCTGAACATTAAGAAATGACTCCCCATTGCCCCTCCCTCCCTCCCCCTATCCTCTATCCTTCCTTCCCACCCCAATCTCGATTTCCCCCCTTCCTGCTCACATCTGTGAGCCTGTCTGTCCCTCTCCCATTACCACTTAAACCCTTTTTCTCTCTGTGTGGCAAACATTTAAAGAAAAAAAAAAAGCAGGAAAAATCCCAGTCAAACAGTGTGGCTTAAACATTTCTTTGTTTCTTGGTGTTGTTATGGCAAGTTTTTGGTAATGATGATCCAATCATTTTGGGAAAATTCTTGCACTGTATCAGAGTTCTTTGACCTGGCGCGTGCGTGTGTCTGTCTGCCCACTGCGAGCGCTCTCTCTCTCTCTCTCTCTCCTCTCTCTCTTCTCCAAGTGTGTGTGTGTGCAATGTTACGTTCATCTGAGGAGTCCAGACTTACTTAAAACAAAAGAGGGGGGAAAAAAAGGTTCTTTTCTTCCTTTTTCAATGTGATGGAATGAACGAAAGAAAAAAAAAAACAAACAAAAGACCAAACACAACAAACAAATGAACAAAAAGGAATACTAAACCCCAGTTTGTTTTCAGAACTAAAACAACAACTAGAAAATGTGCCAATTAGCATAATGCTTGGCTCCAGGCTCCTTTTTCAAACTGAACAATAATTATAATAAATGAGAATAATTATCATTAACACCACTGTGTCGCATTTTTATGCTGCTGTACATCCTGCTGGCCTGTGGTCTTTGGTGGGCCACTTCTTGCGTGGTCCAGCTGTGCTCCTTGGCCACCAGTCAGTGACTGACTGCTCTCCCTGGCACTACTGAGGGGATTTTTAAGGGGAGCAGGCTTGGATTTTGAGCGAGATGTTACACTGACTAACATAAATAAGGAAAGTAGCAAAATCAGTTTTAGTAATGATTATTGAAAGCATCCCTCTAGGAGACCTCTAGGCCCTTTTTTGGAGAACTAGGGTGACCTTGGAGGGATGAGCCTGTAGAGGGACCAGTTTTGATCGATGCCCAAGTTCTAACCCCTGCTAAGGGGTGTGCCAAGGGCTGTGAGGGGACAGGGCCCTAGGACCTGAGCTTCTCACCACAGCAGGATGATGCTCACCTCATTGGGCTGGAGTTAAAGTCCTTGAGTAGCATAGCATGGCCCCCCAAAAGTGTTCTGTTTGGCAAAATAAATTGGGCCAATTATTATTCGATATTTATTGAATAAGTAGCACACGGGCAGGACGAGGCCTGGTGGCCTAGGAGCCAGTTGGTGGCACTTTGAGAAATACCTCATTCCTGCTCCTGCTGAACCCGGGATGCTTCACCCAGGTCTAAGGAGTGCCAAGGCTTTCAGCTGTCATTTATGGCTGTGGGCAGAGCCCCACCTCCTAAATCTCCACCACTGCTTCCCACAGGTTGTGGGCTGTTCCCTGGTGCCACCCAGCCTGTCCCAGTGGCAGACTGACAGACACCAAACCCTGAGCCTGTACAGCCATCTGGGTCTGCTGCTGTTTTTATGAGCTGTGAAAGCAAACAGTTAAAATACATTTAGTAATATCTGAGCTTTTATAAAAGCTAATTACTGCTCTTTCACTGCCCTGGTTATTTTCATGTGCTTTCCCAGCAGGTCCTGCATGGTTTCCTGGCCTCATTGGCAATGACAGCCAGAGTACCCTGCAGCATAACTGTGTGATGCTGCAGGACCAGGATTAAATTGTCCTCACAGCAGGAAGACCAAAATATGGGAATGCTGACAGCTCCAGTGTCCTTTGGTGGCCGATACCTCTTGGAGTGGCAGCCCCATGGCCTTCAGAGGGCTGGCTGGTACTCGTTGTCCTACTCCTTTGTTCTCCTCCATCTCTTTGTTGGAAATAGGGAGAAAAGATGAACAATGTCTCCTCAGAAATGATCACTTTGAACGTAGACTGCTCACTGGAAGTGCCATCAAAACAAGTCAGGACTCATTTCCATGTGCTTCCTGGCATTCTGTAGAAATAAGAGAGAGAGAGACAGGGAGGGTATTTTCTAAAGAGAGGGAAAGAGAGAGTGGGAGATAGATTGGACAAAGATTTTTAAAAACAGGGATTAGAGAGATGAGGGGGGAAAGATTTTCGAGTGGATAGATGGATGATAGGGAGAGAGAGGGGAGTATAGCTAGAGAAAGAAAGATTAGAGTGCAAAAGATGAGAGAGAGACAGGAAGAAATTAGATAATATGGAGCAATAGATGATTGATAGAGATAGTGAAACGTAGATAGCTAAAGTAGATTAGACAGACTAAATAGGTAGAAAGATGGGCTGACTGACAGATAGGTATTGTGTCATACTTCATAAATGATATATATGCTAATATTCCCATGTCATGATGGGTGGTAAACCCTGAGACACCTTCCAGCCTGACCTCAATTCAGCAAATGTAGCGCAGACATCAGGCATTGCTTGGAGCGTATGTCAGGTCTCACCACGCCGCCCGTGTCTGCCATGGAAGCAGCAGGGTATGGATGGTGTTTGGGAGGGAGAGCTCTGAGGGACACGGGGTGACGCCTAGGGAGGAGAGGGGTACACTATGTTTGCTGTTCGTAGCACACAAGGGGCCCAGCCCAGCGCAGACACTGCAGTCACCCCGTGTCTCTAGCACCGAGTTGAGAGAACTGAGGTTCAGCTCTCAGGATTTGTGGGAGAGGTGTTTGGGAGGAGGCAGGAAGGAGGGACCATGGTTTGTGTTTGGCCTTATCTCCTGTCATTACCATTTGAAAAAGTTTTCTGTCTTGCCTGTTTCTGCAAAGACCATGTGGTTTCCCTGCTCTTCTGATTTCAGACCCCAAATTTTTCATCTTGCCTCCACTTTGCTATTACTACTTTTAACTTTATAAGGAAAACTGCTTCTCATGTCTTCCTGGACATAGGCCTTCCTCCCTCCTCAAAAAATGAAACAACTTTCTCTCCCCAGGGACGTTTTACCTTTGTATTTCGCATGTTGCCTCCCCCTTGGCTGATGGTTGGGGCATCATGCGTGTTTTGTCACCGTTTGTAAGAACATACTTTGCCATGTTGCTTAGAGAACAAAGGGTTGGGTTTTGTATTTTGTTTTTTTTTTTCCCCTCACAAAAAGAATGAGATATGTGGTTACCAACTGCAAACCTAAATAATTTAAACACTAATTCCTCTCCCTTGGTTCCAGTTTAAAATTACTGGCTGTAACCAAGCACCCCCTATCTTTATTATTGTACCGTGTCCTGATCCTGCCAGAGAGTCAGGGCAAAGAGAGCGTGAGAGAGAGCACAGAGACAAACCCTGCCTTGAGCAGGCAGTGGTTTAATGTGTAATACACAAGATTTGTATAGGAAGCTGGGCTGTCTTCAGGGTACAGGAAGAGAGCAGAGAAAAGCATTTAGATTTCCTTGAGTTGCCTCTTCAGCCAGATTTTCAAAGGGTAAAAGGAAACGCTATAAAGGATGTAGCATGGGACGGAAACTGGAAAGAGAACAAGGGTATTTGAGGAATGATTTTTCTAGCAAGACATCAAGTGAGCTGAAAGCAGTAGAAGAGGCAGGAGGTCCCAGAAGTAAAGAGTGGGGCAAAGAGTCATCAGCAGAGTACTTGAAGCTTTTTTACTACTCCTGCTGTAACAACCAACAGGAATTCCCCAGGGAGTATGTATTCCCTGAAGAGGATAGAGGTTTTCCTGGGGGTGTCTGTGGTTGTTATTTTATGGAAGAAAAGGGAAGGGCATGTCAGAGTGATTAACACTGGGAATATGGTGCCTGACCTCACCATGCAGTGCTGTGGGAATTCAGGGTCCTAGAGGGGCTTTTTCCATGCCCCTGTCATAAGATATGCTAGTGACCCACAGCTATCCTGAATGCTCACACCAACTGTAGGCCAGCTCTTGACATTTCACTACTACATTTCACTAGACTAAGCCTTGAAAAAGTGAAAAAAAGGTCCAACATAAACTCCCCATCAATGCAGTAGATTGCAAGCATGAATTTGGTCTACTTTGCAATGCTTCTGGCATCCTGACTGTCTGCACGGATAGCAGATGAAACCCCACAACCCTTGCAATAGTTGCATCAGCCAAGGAACTCTTCCGTGAGCCACATTCCAAAGGGAGGGGAAGGGCATCCTGCTGAGATCCCTTCAGATCCAGGGTTTTCCAATCCTAAACCCTAATGCAGTCCCATGAGAGGTTTTAGCCAGAAGGAACTCACCCGTGGTGACCACATAAACACCATTGCTTGGGAGACATGTTACTCTAGATGAAAGAAATAGCCATGACTGATGGAGAAGAGTTTAGAAAAAAAGGAAGAGGGAATTCATACCAAACTCCCCACAGGAGTTATTTCTTTTTTCCTGTGGTCTCCAAACAGCAAACTAGCACTTGTGACTTTCCATACTGAAGGTCTGCTGTTTGTCATAGATGTCTTAGGAAGGAAATGGAGTGGCTGTGGTTTGCAGAGGTGGAGGAAAGGGTTTAAATGAATGTTTTTGTGGTTCCTCTTGGCTAAGAAGTCTGCTGGGTGGTCACCTGCAGCTCAGCTGCACCAGAGATGACGTTGAGGGTCCTCTTCCAGGCCTGTGCTCAGATTCCCTGCTTTTCTGCATTGCCACATTAGCACTTTCACTGGATATTTAGAGCACCTCAGGACTGGTTCTCCTCTCGCTCACACTGGGGTAACTCAGGAGTCGCTCCACTGGAACCAGTGGTGTTAATCTGGTGTGAAAATAATGCGAGAGGAGGATTCAACTCCTCGGGGCGGTTTTCCAGGTCCCCGAGGGGGAAAAAAAAAATCAATGGGAGTTACATGTTTAACTGCCACTTGTGCCTGTGAAAGTCTGCCCCTTAACTACCTATATGTATATAGGGTACAGTTTTCAGAATAACCTAAGTGACGTGGGCACTTGAGAGCACACATTTCACTGGCTTTCAAAGAGACGCAAGTTCCTAAGGCCCAGATGCTGAAGGATGTTCAAACTCGTCTCTGCAGCGCATTTGGAGGTCTCAGGCCTGAAATTCTCCAGTCATTTCCCAAAGTGGAACTGAAGATCATGAGTCATTTAGGTGGTCCTGAAAGCGCTACCCTCTATCCATTTTTCAGGGTGTTGATCTCAGGTCATGTGTGAGCCTGCATTCTTACCTACAATGCTTTATTACTACATTCTTCTGTTGAGCAATACTTGGAAGAAGAGGTGAAGGTCGAGATTTGCAGAACAGGCTAGTGACCCCAGTGGCTCACATCTGGAGTGCCCAACTTGAGAGACACCTCACTGGGGTCCAAGCCACAGGTCCCCTGTATGCTCTGAACATCAAGATTCATGTATTACACACCCAGAACCACTGGTCACTTCTAAAAAAACAAATCCCAGCCTGAGACCTAGACTACTCTCACAAAAGAAAACCCCAGGTGAACTGTTCACCCAATAGCTTGGTTTTTCTGCTCATGCCTGTTCCCAATGAATAAAACAAATCCCTGTGCATCACCTAAGCCCTATTTTGAGGAGTTCCACTGGCATACAGCTGAAGTAACACAGTAATAAATCGGGGCCTGAAGAAGGTGGCTACAGCCTAGAGAGTATCAAGAACTGTGACGTGTCTGGAAGCTAAAAAGAGCAGAACTTGACAATTAGAGCGGCCCATTTCCGATGCTCTTGTGTGAGGATCTGGAAAGAGTCTCTCACTCATTGTACTTGTGCATTATGAATGTGTCCATCTGCAGAGATCTAATGTACACATATGTCCTGAATATTGTCCTAAGGTTGCAAGCTTCAAAAATGAGCAGAAAACATTCCCAAGAAGTGAGAATAATACAGATGTCTGTATTTGAAAAATTGGTTCAAATAAAGTCTCTCACTTATAGATTTGTGTAGTTGTGTGCAATTATTTGCTCCTGGAATAGAAATTTCTTCCTTATGTAGGACTTTGATTCTTTTACGAAAAGATCTCATTTCATTCTCCCTTGACCTTCTCAGTCAAGTCCTACAAGTGTGGGAAAAAAATGCTTTCTACTTATTCCGTCTGGGTAAAAAGCCATGTTAAATTGAAATGGTGAAGTAAAAAGCCATAGAGGCTGGTATGTTTTTATTGTGCGTAATATCCATTGAGGTAGGATATCTAACTGGTTATGGTCTCTTGTGCAAAAGTCCTGGGTTTTTATATAACGTGACACAGACATCCCCACGGACGCACTGACCAAGGAAAGGCCTGTGGCTGTCTGGGCACTGCCTGGAAACTGCCTGGAAAAGGCTGAACGGAAAAACACTGTGCTTGGGCACCACCAAGCTGCAAAATGTCCATGGCCGTATCTGGGCCTGGGATGTTCTGAGTCAGGGAATCTGCTTGGATGTGGAAATGGGGGACACCAACCAGTAATGGTTGGACCTCTGGGGATCATCCAGTCCAACCTCTCAACCAAGCCAGGGTCACCTAGAGCAGGTGGCACAGAAGCCAGAATGTCTCCAGACAGGGACAGTCCATGACCTCCCTGGGTAGCTGTTCCAGTGCTCTGCCGCCTGCAATGGAAAGAAGTTAGGTAACCTTGTGCAAGCTTATCTAAAGATTCCTCCTTGGATTTAAATCTTCAGTAGCTCACTGGGAAACTCCAGAAGTTTTTGAGATAGAAATATATATTTCAGCAGCTAAGAAGCCCCACCAATTATTTCCCTCAGTATCAAGTTTGTGCCAAGTGTAATGATATATGAACAGAGCAGGAATTGCTGCCTGGGCTGTGCTAGGCTTCTGATTTAATCCTGAGCTGTATCTGACAGCAGCTCAAGAGCAGAGCTGAAATCAAGCATTTTTGTCACATCTATTCATCCCAGGAAGCTTTGCAACCACTGTTTAGAAATCACTTGCAACTCATCTATGAAATATAGCAGCTGGCTTAGCAAGGGCCCAGAAAATTCCTGATGAGGCTCCAAGGAGCTGCCTGGGAAACAGAGCAGACCTCAGCACCTCACATGGGTTCTGGACAAAGTGCCAATTTACAAATGACACAATTAGATGTCTGTATTCTTGTATGTAATCATCAGTTGCCTCGTGGCTTCTCCAAAAGAGGCGTGGACTACATCTTGTGTGCAAACAAATATTAAACATTCAAAATCAAGTGGCTTCAATTAGCCACATCACTAGATTGCAGGGATCAGCCCTGGCAAATTGGCTTTGCTTCTGTGGGGCAAAACACCTCTAAAAGGACACTCAAAGACCTCTCTCCAAGTAAATGGTTGTCTTGAGGTAGCAAGGCTGCCTTGCACTCTTTTATGTGCTGCACAGCAGAGGGGGAGGGCAGGAGCTGAACAGCTGAACAAGTGGCCCAGGGCATCTGTATCAGCTGAAGCTCAGCTTGATGTAAATCTCCACCTGAGACTTTCTAACAAGGCACACAAAGTTTGCCCTGCATGATTTCCAGAGTCACATCCTTGCCACTGCAAGAAGAAATAAACTTTCTGCCTGAATTGTAGAAAATGACCCATGACTCACCTTGGGTGTTCAACTTCCCCAGTTGCCCAGGTGAACTCCCTTTGGATATCTTACCACATCCATGGACTACACCAGCAAACTTTCCCAGTTTCTGAGTGAGCAAAGTGTTTCCCATTCCTTTGGTGGTCCCCTGACTTAGCCCACTCTGGGCTGGGGGAGAACTCCTTTCCTTGGGGGAAACTGCAACAGTAACTTCAGGATTTCCTGATTTTTGACAATGCCAACAGCTTGACAGCACACTTGCCACCTTCACTACTCTACTGAGGTTGCAGGCAAAAGACCATTGTTTCTCATAGAATCACTTGAATTTCTAAGTCTGCTTTCCTTTACCCAGCAGGGAATATGAAGCACTCTGTAATCACATTTACAGTCTCCCAATCTGCAACATTTTGTCCTTTTTTACCAGTATACAGAGCTGGCGTCAAGTCTGAACAGGGTTACTCCCTTGTTGGAGATGAGCAGAAAAAGCAAAAGGAAATTATGCGCTTCTGTACCTAAGATCCCTTTTGTTTATTAAAAATGAAATTATTTTTCTCCATGAAGAGACACTTTTATATATTAAAGAGGAAATAATTTTCCTCTAGCTTGGCATGAAACTGTGAACATTAATAATAAGAGAAGCAAGGAAGTGAAAGCCCATTTATCTCAGAGGAACACCACTGTGGCTGAGAGGCAGGGTTTGCAGAGAGGTGGTAGCTTGTACAAGACAGACTGGGGTACTTGGGTCTCTGTAAATGCATCAGCCTACTACCCAAACTACAAGCTGTATATAGGTAGAAAGGCACTGCTTAATTTAATTATGGTAGTTGATTAAGCAAGTTATGAGTAAAGTGTAATTAGCACTTCAGGAGCAATGGGTGGATGCTAAGCTGAGAGAGAGAGAAGATTCATTATCTGTGGTGAGAGAGAGGAAGGGTGGTACAGGTCATTGGCGGCTGGATAACAAGGAAGAATTAATTGGGGTGAACTGAAAACCACTGGTCAGGCCTCTCCCTGCTGAGCCCATAATTATGCTTTTCTTACCTTGAGGCAGTCATCTTCTGAAGGGTTTTTTGGCCATCCTTAAGACCCTGAGTCAGAGAGGAAAAAACAGTTTCTCTTACTGGAGGTGAGGTGTAATGGAGAGGGTTCCATTTTCCCCCTCTACATGGGGTGTCCCCCATCCTTGGCCATTTATCTGTGTACAGTGTGTGGCTTAAACTTCAATGAAGCCTCATTCAACACCTGCTGTGCACCAGCTCATTGTTTAAGTGTGGGGATGCTTTCACTGTGGGTGCTGTGGGGCAGAGGCTCCTTCCTTGTGCTTGCCCAGGTCCTGAGTCTTTCCTTCTTGGGTCTCTTTCCTTCTGAGGCAGACCTGAGTGATTTAGGAAAAAGAGAGTGAAAGCTAAGAAACTGCCACAGTTCCTGGTGGCCTAAGGGGGTGCTGGTGTCCAACAGCAGACATACCTTGAGCTTTTGGATGTGGAAGACCAATGCTCCTGGAAAATGTGGAGAAGGGCAGCTCTGTGAGTGATGACAGGTGACCTTCTTTAGAAGTCACTTAAAGATCAGGAGACAATTCCTGTTTGAATGCCAACATCCAGCAAAAGGGTGAGAAGTTCCTGCACGCTGGCACTTTGGTTTCCTCGACGCCACTGCTTCTCAGTAGCAAAGAGAGAGAAGACCTACAGCTGTGGGTCATCTCCGCCAGGCTCTTCTCCAGGCATGACAGCCAATCCTGGTGCCAGACACTCCACAAAGCATGTTTGGCAATCAGGGCTGGAAGAACAGCGTGCAATGCAGGATGCATGGTCTGGAAAGACCTCACATGCTGACTGGTCTGTAGGACAAAGCCAAAGGTCAATCAACCATCACATCTCACATCCCAGGGAAGGGTTCTGCCTGCCCCAAGGAATGGGCTGGTGGCTGGGGAGGGCTGGCTCTACCCGACCGTGGCCTCTGGGAGGGCTGGGCCTGCCTGCCCATGGCCTCTGGGCTGTTGGCACGCGCTGCTTGCAGCCCCTTGCCGGCGCACAGACCATTAATAAGACTTTCCAGGCTGTCACTTCCACGCTGAATCCTTTGAAAGCTGCGCTCCTCTGGGCCCATTAGAGGGAGGAACTGTCTCTGTTGAAACATATGGGGCTGTCAGGCTCTGTCTGCTGCTCTGAAAGCTGCCGCCGCTCTCACTGTTTGCTGAGGGGGCGCAGCAGCTGTCTGGAGGAGGCTATGATCAGGATGGGGACTTGGGAAGGGGCAGGGGGAAGATAGCATGTGAGCTGGGAAGGATGCTGGTCCACAGTGTGCTGGTACCTGGTGGGCCGCTGTAGGATATTGGGATGCTGGGCAGCTCAGGGGGAGTCCCTCATACTATGAGTGTGATAGGGGGAGGAGGTACACCTGGACAACTGGGTGGTGAATATCAGGGGGGTATGTAGGGGCAGGCTGAGGCAGCAGGAGACATGGCTGACAGCAGAGATGTTGGACTTGCCTGGGAAAGGAGAGGATGGCAGCAGTGTTGGGTGACTCTATGGGGACGCTGCAAAAGGGAGGCTTTGGAAAGCATCATGAGGTCACACTGCGCTGGATTTTCTCATTAAGTAGCACATCCACCCCCCAGCTCCATTTGCAGAGACTGAACAGGATTTAATGGAGTCCCTTGACTTTTTCCTCTGAAATATTCATAGGTTTTAGCAGTCCATTTCATGCTCACCTCCCTCTCCATTAACGAGCATCGAGGAGGGACTGGGTGGAAAGTAGGCTGCCGTGGAGCCAGGGAGACAGAAAAAGGGACCTGTGCCTCTGCCCAGGGACTGCTGGGAAGCAATCCATTCCTGGGCTGCTCCGTGGCCCTCTCACTAGGCCTGCAAAATGACTGGAAATGAGCCCTGGGCAGCATGCACAGGGAGGTGATTAATACAGCGGGAAAGGAAGGAAACCAATTAAGCAGAGCTCTGTCTGGAGCTGCTGCCTCCACCCCTGTCACACAGATACACCCACATCTGTCTCCCTGCCTGTCTTCATAATGTGCAAGGCCAAGAGCTCTGTAAGAATTGCACAGGCTGACAAAAATGCCTGGAGGCAATTAATTCCCTCCTCGCCTTAGCACCAATGCTGTGCTAGGACACAGAGAAAGTCCAGAGCTTGCCTGAGACAGCACAGAAGCACAGGAGTTGGATTATGGATGCCCCATGTAGTCTAAACTACTTGGGACAGGAAGAATCCCGCTGGGAAGTTTGGAGAAAGGGTGTAATAAATAATGTGATTGCACTCGGGTGTATGAAATGTCCCAAAAGATCGGGGCAGGTGGGATCTCAGAGCATCTTCCAGACCTGTTAGGTACTAAACCAGGGCTCTAATAGTCTAACTGATACATTCCCACCAAAGCCTACAACCAAGTATCTCTAGGATTCTAGAGTCTCTGCTCATGTCAGGGGAGAAAGGAGTCCCTATTCATGGCAGGGGTGTTAGAACTAGATGATCTTTAAGGTCCCTTCCATCCTAAAACATTCTATGATTCTATGATTTTGGGGGTGGGGAGAGGTGCAAGTCTCACAACTTTGTTCCAGAGTCAAACCTTTTTTGCAGCAGTCACACTCCTAAACCACGCAGTTTAAAGTCCTAAGAAAATTTTTATCAAGGACTCCATAGTAGAACCTGGATAGTGCTCTAAGAAAACAGAGTGATCCTCCTGTACTATCCCTGCAAAAAATATAAGAGATGCTCAACAATGGGCTTCCAAGTTCACTTAGCTTCTCTCTGCGTTATTGCTTTGAAAAACGAAAAGAGCAAAATCTGCATGCTAATGAGTTGTTCACTCTGGCTGACAGAGACAGAAAGCAGGATTATAAATGTACCATTTCCTGTGGTTCCTCTCCGCTGGATTAAAAACCAAAACAATGTCACAGATGCATCAGCACCTATTAATTCTTGCTCTCAAAACACTCACTAGTCAGGCTGCTTCCCCTTCCCTCCCATACACCCATACACGCGTGCTTGCGTGTGTCCTGGGAATCAGATGTTTATGCAAGTATTTGCAGGATGTTCCACATCTCCCTGAAATGATAATCAGCATGCCCAGAATCAGCTTAATTACTAAGCATTCAGCAAACACCCACAGGCTCTTCCAGGGCAGCTCCACGCAGCATCTTCATGAATGAGTCTGCATGTTTTCCCTCCACTGCCACACACGGCTCCTAATCAAGAGCTCGGGCCCTCACAGCTGAGCTGCTGGGTTTTCTGCTTATTTATTTGTTCACATAAAGAAATAAGAGGGACGTTTGTAAAGCAGCAGCAGGCCATGAGCAAACACTGAAAGTGTCACAGGGTGAGACTTGGCTACCTCTGATTTTTTGCAGCAGTCTCTCCATGCAGGATAGAGATGTGAACGATCCCACTTTTAACCGGGCCAGATCAGAGATTTAAACATGCCAGGTCCATAGTCTGGCAATTAACTCTCTCTGTAGAAAAGACCAAAAATCAAGAATCTAAGTACCAAAAAGTGTGGAACTATGAAGTTTTGCCATCCATGGGTTGCAGCCTGGCACATCTGATGCTCAGCAGATAGGCACTTTCTAAAGAAATGAAGGACTGCTTGGTTTAGCTGAGGCAGTCAGAAAACACACAGCTGAGGTAAGAAAAGAAAGCAGTTTCTGAGGCAGCAAAGTGCACTTCCTGTAAGAAAGAACACCATTCATTGCTCTTCAAAACTTTTCTGAAGGATCTCCTGGACTGAGGTTGTGGGCATCTACAAAGATCATGGCCATGTCTTCCCTTTTAGTCAGTGCATGTTCTATCAGCCCCACAGCAAACAATCCCTCATGTAACCTCTCAGGTGATTTCACAGAGGTGCTAAGCACAGGCAGAAGAAAGATTCAAGCTTCTCCTCATCACTCTGTAGTTGCCATCTGTGAGTCTGACAAGGTTTGGACTCTTCAGACAACTGTAGCTGACTTCATTCCCTTTCCTGTGGCACTGCACTAGCAAAACCCACATGATGATCCTATCACGTTGTTATACACACTGGAAGTATTTAGGGCTATTAAGACCACACTTCACTAATTTGCCACCTTTTTGTGGAACTTGGGGACCACAGAGCCCAGAACCAGGGAACCCTTTTCTGTCTCTACTGTGCTTGTCATCACACGACAAGAAATCTCCATTTAAAATACAAATCCTGGTGTCAGAGAGACATAATCAACCCAGCATTTGGATCTGAAACAAGGGGGGAGTTCACAAACACAGGCTCACTTCTCCACCCATGCACATTTACACAAGGAGATGTGACTTTTCCTCCCTGTTCATAAAGGAAAATTTTAACCATTTTGCCCAATCTTTCACATCCCAATTCATTAACTATTCAAGACCCTGTGTATGTTAGGCCTTTGCTCACACAGGCACTTGGCTGTTGGTTGCCATCACAAGTAAATAAGATGCCCCAGCAGCATTTGGATGCCTGGACAGCTGGCCAGCTCTAGCTGTTCAGGGTTGATGTTAGTATTGCCAAGACCTAAGGACTGTTTCACATCGCTGGTGATGTCTCCAGACCCCATAAATCTGCCAGCCACAGCATCAAAGCATTTCTATCACCCTGCACCAGGGAGCTGTCAGTACTCTTATCAGTGCTATCTGCACAACCCCTGGAGCACCGTAGGAAGGATAATTATGACAACAGAGGGCTGTGAAGGCTTAGGCCCTCCAGAAATTTCGTGGCACCTTCCTCCTGGTTGGGCAGCAGGGCTCTGCTGCTTGCCCAGGGCTGGTGGGAAGAGGCTGTGACAGAACACACAACTGAGCTAATCTCTCAGGATTTCGGGCAGATCAGATCAGTAGCTGCTCTGCCCCAAAGTATTTATTCTGCAGGGAAGGGGATGGGAATAACACATACCTTTAAGCCTTGTTAAAAATGCATGCCATGAAGACAGCTCTCCTCTTAGGCTAAAACTGTCTCCAGGGACGATCTCTGGGGAATGCCTGTGTAAGCAGAACACCCACCAGGCAAGAGGTTTCTCAGGGGGCGTGTCTGTAGGTGAGCGCCCCGCTAAGTGGGATGCCTGGGGAGAGAGAGCGCGTTCCCACATGATGTGCTGCCTGCCTCTGCCTTTCCCTAAATGGCGCATCCTGTGCTTGTGGCTCGGGATACGCTTGTCGCAGAAAACTCTGCACATGTAGGGTAGGATGTTCTTTTAGTTCTTCCCTAGCCAGCTTGTAAGATCAAATTTTAAACTGGAAACACCTTTTGAGCTCACTCAGCTGCCGGTCAGTACCAGCTGAGCTGTGTGCCCAGAGCCTTGGGACTGCACACGGGCACAGCCAGTCACCCCTTACACCTCTGGTAATATCCAGGTTTAAATGCCACTGCCATTCAACCGGCAGTGCAGTGACACAGCCACCTGCACCGGCCAGCCTTTGCCACGTGGTGACACAGTAGCTGGTGTAATACGGAAGGAAAATGAGGATTTTAGGAGGCCTTGACATAGGGAAGGCAAAACACTACTGAATCAGTGACTGGAGGTGCATGCCTTGCTCCCTGTTGGGGAATAGGGGAGTCAGGGGCAGCAGCAGGTTTTGGAGCTGGGACAGCCAGAGAGCCCTGCAGCCTGCATGGCAACCACAGCAAAGCCTCCCTGTGCTGCTCAGAACCGCTCAGCCCTGCTTTCTGCTGCCGCTGAGACTGCTGGAGGGGAAAATTCGATTTGCCTTTTGTTCAGCCAGCCTCACGGAAAGCCTCACTCAGAGGCTGGGGGAAAAGCAGAACCTGCTCACGGTGCCTGCACTGGAGTATTGGAGTATATATATCAGCTGAGAGGGACCCCAAGAGCTGAGCCTGCTCCTCTCACAGCTGGCTCTGAGAGCTCATGCTAGGGTAGAGGCACTGTGTCCCTGCCACAGAAACATCAGCCTCCCTCAACAGCTATGCCTGCTGCTCTGCTTGTGGGGGAAAAAGCCATAAGGGATGGCAGAGATCCTTGGGACCTGTGCCCTGCTAAACGAGGCTCAGGACCTGTGGTGCATGTGTGTACTCACTTGGCTGACTGCAGATGCCTCCCAGATACGCCCTGCCCTTGTCCCATTTTCTGCCCACCAGAGAATATCACATCCTGACAACAGGCAGCTAAAGAAGGGGGCAGAGTGCCCTCCTCCTTTCCTCGCATTACCCATACTCCATTCTGGCTGGTCACCTCAAAGGCAGCCCCTGTAACATGTTCTGTCTGAAAGGCACTGATGCTGGAGCAGCATTTAAATTTATGTTCCCATAAAATATTTTTTTCCATAAACCCTTTTTTGCATAAGCCATGGGACAGATTGGAATCTGACATGTTCAGCTGTCTCTGGTTGAAAGGAAGAGCAGAAGTGACAGGAAATTTTTAGAAGAACTATATTAAACTCTGTGTAGGATTTTGATTTAGTAGTAACAGTAAAATGAAATTTCAGCTGATATTCCATTATCCTGCTTGCAGTGCACTCTAATAACATCTCCATTCATAAAACAGTTCAGTTCCTGTCCTTTGGTGTTGATCTATTTGTTTTGCTCTAGAGCAGTTTCCAACACACAATGAATTTGCCTTCCTTCATACTTATGTACACAGGAAAGGGACAACACCTTCCCACGCTGCCAGCCTCGTATTTGCATGTTGGATCCTGAGAATGGATCTTCCCAACAGCACATTTCATACGGGTGACCCTCTGCAAATGTCTTTGTGAACATTTGGCCAGATGTATTTCTTCCCCACCTTCTGGACTAGAGATGTGCACTGTGAGCAGATAGGCAACGAAAAGAGAGAAAACACAAAAAGCTGGGCTTGGAAAGGGTGGGGGCTGAGGAGGCAAACACATTTTCTGTTTCCACCTGACCACGTCCCAGTGACCCATTTCAAGTGCGTGACTTGCCTGGTTTTGCAGAAATCACGGTATGCAGTCTCACCGGAGGGTTGCAACGCCTCTCCCACTGAGCCTGGCTTGAACTGGAAATCTTTTGTTCTTTTTGGCTCTGCCCTCACTCATACAAGTCAGGCTGTACAGCCAGCACCCAGGCAACTGTGAGGCATGTGTGGGTACAAAAGCAGAGGTGCCATGTTCTCTTCCCACTCATTCCTGAAAATTTCATCCCTTCTCTTTGGAATTTATAAAAATGGGCCTCACTTTTTCCTGGTATTTTCTTAGAAACTCTGCAAGGCAAATGCAAAGCACTATCAAATCCCAAAGGTATCATTTTACCCCTACTTTCTGGTGGCATTTTAGATAAATCACCCTTTAGAGTGGGTTCAGCCCTATTTGTGTCCGTTTTCCACGCCCTTCCTATCAGATACTGAAACGCCTCAGCATCCTTCCCTGTCTCCCAGCTCCTGCAAGACGTGCAGCTTCTTGCAGGCAGCCTCTCTCTACACCAGCATTAAGTTACTAAGCAGCTGAGATAAAAGGTTCCCACCTTCATAAATAATCAATGTGGGCCAAATGGCTTGTGCTTGCTCGACAAACTCATGCATGAGAAACAGAAAGAAAAGAGACAAACACTAACCCATCGAGGAAAATAATCACACCTCATGCAAATAAAGGTGGAAAGGAGATTCGGAAAACAGAGAAGCAGGAGAGTAAGTAGAAAAGAAAGGAGCTGAGCACCCATTAAACACTTGTTTAGTCTTTATTTGCAAAGTATCTGGAGGCTGGTTTTGATTTAGCTAATTTACTCATTAAAAGGAAGTTACTAGAGCAGCCTGGTACCTGCCAGTCCCTTCCCATGCCTTTGATGGGTTTGCCCATGGTCATTTGCTGTCATTGGAGGGATGTAGATATGCAACCAGCATCAGGGGGATCAGTGAGCCCAGCATCGGGGTCCTACTGCAAACACAGGGTGTGCACTGATCAGTGACAGCCCAGACAGCCTTTTTTCAGGGCTGCTGTACAAAGGGCAGCTCAGCTAAATGGGCTGTCCTGCAAATTCAGTTTCTGAGGTAAGATTGCCATTTTAGAACAGAGGAACTTCAGGTTTCCAGAGTAGATGTCACACCTGTCCTTTGCCTCTGTGGCACTTGTCAAACACAGAGGCCCATCATTATGTGACATGGGTGAATCCCTTCTGTTTGACAGGTTCTGTGTCTAATAATTCTGCCATGGGAGAGGAGCTCACTAGCCAGCCCAGCAGACTCATTGGTGTTGGTACCTCAGTGCTGATCTTCATCACATGGGTGCCTGGTCCTTAAAGAAAGTGTCTGTGCTGAGAATCAAAGTTGCACAGTAATGACAGAAACCTTTTTGCATGGCAGAGCTGATGGTGAGCACAAATAGTGTCCCTGTGCTCTTACTCTTAGGGTAATCCACAGACATTGGTAATGTGCATGTAAAGTAAAAAAAACCCCAAACCATTCCTGCCTGATTCACCACTGAGTAACCTCTCACTCCAAGCTGGTGCCAAACTTTTAAAGTGAGGCTTAATCCAGGGCAGTGAGTCAGGTCTGGCACAGTTAACTCAGAAGGTGCCAGTAAGGACTTCAGGCAGGTACGAGCCTACCTCTGGTACGAATCCCTACTCTTTGTAAGCACTGGACAGAAACTGCTGCCACAGTGAGAGTCCCAGGCTGTAGACTTCCAGTTCCCTAAATTGCTGCACTGCTTTGACTGAACACAAAACTCTGGCCTGGCTGTCAAGCCTGTTCCTTGTTCATAGGTGAGCCTGGTGCTGGTACTAGAGGCAGAAGGATGCATGGAGCACTGCATCGGCTCCCTCCTCATGACATACACCTCTTCACATCCTTGACAAGCTTTTGTCTCTTAGGGCAAGAGGATACAAGATTACCAAACAGCCACATGTCAGAGGCAAAGCAAAAGACTGCAATGGCATTGCCAGTGCTTTGGAGATGAACAGAGTTAAGCAATTCTTTAATTTAAAGTAATGAGTTTAATTTAATGCCCAGCCGACTGAGAAAGGGGACTATTCCCTCTGGTATGCAAGCAAAAATCACCTCACACAGCCTTTTTCCTTGTGTCCCAAGCCAAATCTCCCTGACCTTAGCTGTGATCAGACCACCCCAACTTCTCAGACTGCTATGCAAAACTGAACACAACAGATTTTGGCTACCTACTTGAGTAGTGATGAGTTCCTGCTCCTGTTCACCTTCGCTGCAGTAAAAAACTGCTGCAGATACAAATTAATAAAGGTGTGAGGGAGGATAGCATCAAAGCAAATTCACACTCCTGCTCTAAATATCTGTTTTCTTAGCTCTAGTATTTATATAAGAGCAAGGGGGAATCATTAAAAGGGCAAGAAAGGAGAGCTCCCAGAGTACAGGCAGCGAGCAAGGGAGTGAGTGAGAATGCTGGATTCCTTGGGAGATAAAGTTTCATTGCTACGGCATCAATCTTCTGAGCCTCTCTTTGCAATTTTGTCTCATTCGATGCCTCTTGAAATGAGTTTCCATTTGTCTGTCTGGTGCTAATTTTCCCTCATTTGCCACATCAAAGCCATCATCAGAGGCACAAAGTGCCTCCAGTGCCTTTTTTCCCCCTTCTCTTCAGTCATTCTCCTTAATAGCTCTTGGTTTGTTAACTCAGCTATCACTCAGTGGCAATCAGATGCTGTTAGTCTGATCTAGCTGCCTCTGGATGCCCCATCCCTCCTGTTCCCAAGGTCACATTGCTGCCTGGGGTGGTTGCCTGGGGCAGGGGCCAGGGAGGAGCTTTAGAGCAATTGCGAACTTTTATCTGCAAGTGTTACAGCCCCTTGCCAGAGATGTTTGATATCTGTCTTTATTTCCATTTCAATTAGCTAATGGGGGTAACAAGTAGAAGAGGAAAGGTTTGGACAGCATTGAAAATGTCCTCTGAGCTTCTTGAGGTCTTTGCCCTCAAGCTGATTCAGGTTTGCTTGGAGCCAGGAGTGAAGTGCGCTCACCTCTGCCCGCAGGAAGGGGATCCGTCTCTGCAGGCAGCAGCACAAATCCTCACGTCTTTTTCAGAGCCCTCTGGTCCTCGAGCACTCCAAGACGTGTATCTCCCTAGGGAGGTGCCCCACTATATCATCCTCAAGCAGACAGCAGCCCCAGACTGCGCTTGCACAGCTGTTCCTCCCTCTTGCTGCCAGCTCCCTCGGCAGTGAAAGGCCTGGCTGGGCTCTGCTGCATGATCTGCCCTGCAAGGAGAGCACACACTGCACCTTGTGCTGGGCACCAGGGCCATGGCAGCTGCAGCCCCATCCAGCAGCGTGGGAGGCTTGCCCTGATGCCTGTCAGCAGCTCTGCTGTGCAAACAGCTGCCCCAGAAAAGCCTTGCAGAAGAGCCCTGCAGCACTAGCAGCAGGAGCAGATTGTTCAGGAGTGTGGCACGGTGCTCATCCCTTTGTGTGCTGTGGGTGGAAACTCCAGCACTGCTCCTGCTCTGCCTCAGCCACAGCGAGAGGCCACACTCCTGCAAAGGCACTGGGGTGCAGCAGGGGCTGTCACCAGCAGCTGCCTCCAGCAGTGAACCTCTGCACACCTTCACTGCTGTGCCACAGGGAAGAGCTTGATCAGAGGCAGGAGGCTGTGCTGAAGGTGTGCGAGGTTCTGTGGTGGGAGGAATTGCAGGCTGAGAAAAGTGTCATCCATGGAAAGATGTGGAGAGCCCATCCTCCCTTCACTAGACAGACAACCAACACTCAAACACTGCTGCTGGGAAGGGGCTTGTCTTGGCTCTGTTACACAAACCAGTACAGTCAGCAGCCAGTAAGACAATCTGGGAAAGGTTTTACATGACTGGAAGTTCTCAGGCCACTCTACAATGTGTGATGGACCCACAGGCAGGCAAGGCAGCCTTTATTTCAGCAGGCTTCCCAAACCACATTTCAAAGAGGATGCACAGTCTTAGCTCAAGCTTGCCAGCAGCTCGTGGGTGCTCTGGATGACTGCTCAGTGTCTGTTTTCCACAACTTGTGCCAACTGAAGCCACATCAAGTGAAGAATATATTCCCTACAGGAATGTAGGATCAGGACTGGAAGCCAGGTGCACTGTGAGGGACTGAAGTTCTGCTGGATTCCTGCACTTGTATCAAGTGCCTTGTGCATCCTCACTGACCCTCTGTCTGTGTGGCATCCTTGAGAGGCTCAGATCCAGTGCTGATTTCTCTGTCTGGGAGGACTGCATTGCAAAATGGGTTGCAAGCTAAGGAAACAGCCTGGGAGGCTGGGCTCCAAGAGATGGAAAACCCAGATTCACATGCTGAGCCAGCAGAAGAAGGTGGGATCATCCACTTCTATCAGTGGCTTCCACAAACTCTCTCACCACTAGTACTGCATCCTGTCAACTCAGGTATCAGGGGACTGCAACCCTAGAATCCTGGCCACAGACCTGGATAAAAACATCAGCACCCAAAGTGAGGCAGCAGCAGATCAATGCTGAGGTGTGATTTCCAAACCAAGCCTTGGTGCTCTCCAGCCCTGTAAAATTTTGCAGCAGCTTTCTACTGGCAGAGTAACATTATTCCTGGTAAGCATTTTGTAATCATTTGTAATATTTTAAAATACCTAAACTCAGATTTATCATCAAGGTTATTGGAATGTGTTACAACTGTATTATGTTTTTCAATTAGCCTTCCTCTTTGTGATAATGGTTCCAACATTAATTCCTCTAGTTTCCTGGTCAATGCACAATTTTTAAGTTGAATTGGAAAGGTGACACTTTTGAAGAGGAAGCAGTAAATGTTCTACAAACAATATACTCTGAAAGTATTAAACATTAGAAAGCATTATGTAAAGCTCACAGTCTCCAATGTGTTCTCAAGTTTTTATAGATTCCACACCTGCCATGTGTTCGTAACACGGACAACAAACCAATAAAAAGGTGTTAGGTATAAATATTTCTCTGGAAATCAGTGGAATTTCCAGCTTTCAGATGAAAGTTCAGTTTGTTCTCAGTCACTTTGCAGATGACACTGAGTGGGCAATGTTGATCTGCTGGAGAGTAGGAAGCTCTGCAGAGGGATTCTGGTCAGGTTGGATTGATGGGCTGAGACAGACAGTATGAGATTCAGTGAGGCAAAGTGCTGAGTCCTGCCCTTGAGTCACAACAACCTCAGGCAGTGAAACTGGCCTGGGGAAGAGTGGCTGGAAGGCTGGCCAGCAGAGAAAGATCAGTGCTGGTTGACAGTGGCTGGACATGAGCCAGCTTGTTCCCCTATGGCCAAGAAGGACAGTGACATCCTGGCCTGTGTCAGCAATAGTGTGGCCAGCAGGAGCAGGGCAGTGATTGTCTGTACTGGGCACTGATGTGGCTGCACCTTAAGTTCTGGTGTTCTATCCATCACAGTTTATCTCTCTAAATCCAGCTCTTTGCCGACTCTGACAATGCCTGCTTTGGATAGCAAAAGCCAGTCTTGGCTGAACTGTAAGATATTTTTATGGACACACATTTTCCCATAGCCTTTGAGTACCATAACCCTTAACTAATTTCCAATTGCAATTCAGCAGTGCTTGAATAGAATTGAAGTTCCTCAGTGAGAAAAGATGAAAAACACAGTCCCCAGAACATCTCATCACTTTTCTTACTCTTCTGGAAATTTTGAGTTATGGTAAGTGCTAAAAATTCAGATCTTCATTTACTGGTAGGTCTGCATCACTGCTAATAATTTCTTATGTACATTTTGCAGGGAGAATGGGGTACATCTAATAATTGCTCTTAGAGATACAAAAAGCTCTTCATGGTGGTAAAATCAGGAATTAATGTTAATGAGTCTGTTGTTAGCAAGGAGTACTATTGGTGTTATGCTCATGCCTCACCAAATGCAAAGCTTGTTTGTTAAGCAGATGCCAGTGTTAACAGCCAAATTCTCTTCCCATGGATAACTTAGTGTTAGTTAAATGTACCATTAAAAATAACCATTTAAAATGTTAATGAAAAGAGGGGTTGTTCTTGCCAGGGTTTATCTTGTCTTTTTTTTTAGCCTCAGCTTTAAGGTGGTGGAGGTAAAGAGGCCAAGACAGCTTTTCCAGGTGTGTTCAGAGCACACACACTGAGGTGAAGCCCTGGCAGCACTGGTGTCATTCATGTACAGCACCACAAACCTGGCCTGCTTCCACCTCAGTGACCAGCCCTGAAAGCTCAGTGCTGACCTTAACATCCACAGAGCACAATGGTAGTCCCTGCCCTGGCACTCTCCTCACCAGCTCTGCTGTGATCCTCCATGCTGCATTTCCTGGCTCTCCCAGTGCCATGGAAGGGAACGATGGTGATGGAGGAGGGCTCATAACCCATCACTCCTCTTCGGTCTCAAATAGCAAAGGTGTGGTAAGTGCTGCTCTCCTTCATGTCCACCATCCTGCTTGCACCTCGTGCTCAGTGATGTACCTCTGCTTAGCCCACTGTTTGTGCTGAGCTTCTGACAGCTCTGGTTTTATTTAATTTCATACAATTCAAGAAAGATCCGTACTCTACCGGAAACCAGGCTTACACTGTTCTATGCGTTATGTTCCAGAAACAAAATTAGCTGTAACTTTTCATAGAGTATGTCCCTGTTTTGTGTGCAGGTCTCAAGTCTATGCCCCAGTGGACTGTAAACTGGCAACAGGACAGACAGTGGAAGGTGACACAGAGGCAGTGAAGGCAAGCCATTGGTGTGGGCAGAGCAGACCCAGAAATAAGAAGCCCTGGTTTTTCATGCTCCAGCAGTGAGTGAAGATGAGACCACCTCCCTTTCAGAGCTGCAACCAGGCTCTCCTGCAACCCAGGCTGAGTCTGGCCATGTGCAGCATCATGTTGCTGCCCTGGTGTTGGGTGCAGGCACATGCTGCCCTGTGCAGTAGCACAGTTAGCTGTGTCCTTGGGGGCCACCAGGAAACAGAGATTCTCCCACTGGGAAAAGGACAGTGATGCCAGGCTGTGACAGTCTGGTGGCATTTGCATGACACACTCCCATTATATTCATTTGGCTGTAGATATCCTGGGTTCTCCAACCCTCACACTGAAATTGCCCAGGTGCTGTTTTCTCCTTTGACCAGGTTTTCCTGCTTCTTGGTTTCTTCACCCCTTTGGCTGTGTTTTCTTGCAACCTTGCCCAGGCTGCTGTGCTGCCCTCTTCCTCCTGCTCCCTTCTAACCTATTCCTTTCATTCTTGCTTGTGACCATGGCACAAGACTCCTGCCCCTCTTCCCCTTGTCCTGGTTGACCTCATTCCAAGCCCCATGCCTTCTCCATTCCCCTGCTTCCCCACTCCCTCCTTGTCATAAAACCTGGCCTCTCCAGTGCCGAATCCTGCTTTTCCTTGGCCAGCATTTCTGCCTCCTTGCCCACCATCCCCCTTCCCTCTCTCCAGCATCTCCATCATGCTCTGTCTTTTGGTGCGACTGTCCCGTGCTCGCTTAAGCAGCTCAGCCTCATCCCATTCCTTCCATCAGCTTCCTTGTTCTTCCCCTGCTGGGACTGCAGCCTTGACCCCAACCTCTATCTGCGCACATGCATACAATCATGCAACTTAACTAATTAAAAAAAAACCCAAACCAAACAAGAAGTAAGATCACAGAAGAGCAGAGCATTCATACATGTAAAGAAACAGAAACGAGATAACAGAAGTTAAATACATTGAGAAAAGAAAAAATAAAAAGCTTCTTCTTTTTAAATTCCATCACTGGGTTTTGTTCATTTGTTTTTTGGGGTTTTTTTGATTGGTTCTTTTACATACACACTTGAGCTTTTAAAACTTTCTTTCACAGAGCTAGTTTCAAAACCAAAACAATGGCAAAAAATAAAATGGCCATTTTCTCGTTTCGTTAAAGAGAAGTTCAGCTCATGTCTACAGTGCTGGGGAAAAATATATATAAAGATATAGATATATATATATATTTATATGTATATAACACTGTTAATGAGGAGAGTTCTAACCACCCCACCGTGTAGCAAGAAGAAGGGACTGGCCTTCATTCTCAAGGTCTAGAGGATGAATCTTGGCTCCAGCTGGGAAGGTTGAATGATTTTGGGAGGTGACGGTGGCACTGCGGAGGCAAGTTCCTGCTCTGTGCCCCATCCTCCCTTTCCTGGCACACACGTGTGCTCCCACAGGCACAGGCACAGGCACGCACACGCCTTCTCCTGGCTCCTCAGGAGGTCACAATGTAGCTGTGTGTCACAGACAGAGCCAGTGCCAGCAGCAGGTGGCTGAGTGCCCACGTGGCTGTGCGTGATGGAGGGTGGGGAAGGAGCGCCCCGGGAGCGCTCCTGTGCGCGGTGGGGCTGGCGGGCCTGTGCATATGCGCCTGTGCGTGGCTGAATGGGGAGCAAATGTCACAGTTCTGGAGAAGGACAGCCCCGCCTGGGACGTGCTCTCCTCACTGCCTGGCTCCTAGGTAGGCCTTGCTCCTCGTCTCCACCCATGAGCCCTCTGTTACGTACAGAAAATCCACATGCCTTTCCTCAGGATGCGGCTGGAGCCACCGTGATGTCACACTGCTTCACTCACTGAGGCCCATTTTTCTGCATGCTGAGCATGCCCTGGGAGGCCGGGAGGGAGCTCCTGACAGACCATGAGGACAGGCAGGGAAAGAAGGGCCCTTCTGGGATGCAGTCTCTGCCCCTTCCCCAGCTGCACTGCCCAAGGAGCCCTGCTGCTCATGCAGCCCCCACCACCTGTGCTGCAGTCACGTCATGTCCCTGCCCCCTCCTTCTCCACTGCCTGGGTACTTCTACAAGGCTTGGGGGGCAGTCTGAGTTGCTGTGGCACCAACCAATGCAAGCCTGCAGTAAGTGAAGGATCCTTGGCTTCCCACCTGCCTGGGCTGATTAGGAGAGCTGCTCCCCTTGCCCAAGGCCTGCCTCGGCAGATCTCCTCACCTCACTCCATCACCTTGACCCACAGAGGTACAGAGGACCATACCAACGTGCTCTCACCAAGATGAGCTCTGCTCTCCCATTACGGCAAGTGAACCAACAAGCAAGCACCATATGTTGCCCTAATGGGATCCAACCATTAGGCAAAATTTGGGGGGCTCTGGGAGCTGCCCGGTCACTGTTCTAGCAAGTTACAAGAAGGTAAAGTGAAAGTGGTTTTAGTGCTGTGACACAGCTCTTAGTCAGCAGAGTCATGCAATTAAAAATAATCATCTTCTGGGCATCCCACTGGAAATGAAGCCACTCTAAGATTAGTGTTGAGGGGCTATGGTCTCCTCGCTGGTGAACCTGAGAGTTCTGCGCATGAATGATGGACAGCACTCAACCCTACCCTTTTCCACTGGCATATCTTGGAGATTACCATCCAGCTTCTCCATCACTTCCCTGCCTCAAGTTTTGCTCTTCCCGTAGGACAGTTTGCTCCCGGCATCCCTAACTCAAGAAGTTTTGTGTCCTTGGGTCAGAGAAGCAGCAAGATTGTGCACCATCAGGAGAGAGAGAGAAAGAGAGATAGAGAGAGAACTGGTCATCCCCCTGGCACCCCCTCTGTCATGCTGTATTGGTCAGCCATCCCCCATGTCAGTTGCTACATCACATCAAGCACCATGATGATATGGGCTGCAGGTCAGTGTGCTTGGAGGAGAGGAAGCAGAGGTGTGAGGGGTTAGGAGGAGAGGAGGTGTTTCCCTGTGCCCATAGATTCCCTCACCAGGGAAAGGCGAAGTGATGAAACACTGCACAAAAATTGAGCTGAAATATCATCTGCTGGTGGGGCTGTGAAGGATTCTAGCATAACTCCTCTGACTTCCCAGATCCTCTTGTTTCATCAGGACTTTCTGCTGCTCCCTCAGATTCTTTCCAGATGTGTAGCTTCCACTTAGCCTGGAGGCCACATGGCTTTTGATGGTGGCTTTGTCCATGCTGTGTACTTGGACTTTCAGAATGAGGTTGCTCAGACAGGTGGCCTGGGGGCATGCTCTGGATGCACCTGGAGCTAAGAAGAGCTGGTGGGGCTTGGATGTTCTTTGACCACAAGTGTGGTGAGCAGCAGTGCACGAGCAATCTGCCCAAGTGGTGAACAGTCAGTGGTGTGAGAAAGATGTGCAGACAAAGACTAACTCTTGACACAATGCATGTCACCAATGAAATCTCCATGAATGGCACGTTCACATGCACTCGGGGCTAGCATGGGGCGACACAACTTCACTGGTGAAGAAAGCGGGTGCGGGGAGGAGGAGAGGGTGCGTCACTGAGCAACGAGCCCGCAGGTGTGGGGCTGCAAACAAACAGAAATGGACACAACTGCCAGGATACAGGTGTCGGCTGGAGCATCCCACGGCGCCCTTCCCAGCCATTCAGAGACAGGCCTTTGCTTCGTTTTCCATCTGACCAGGCTCACGCTCCAAGCAACATGCTACAGTCATGCATGGAGTTCACGTGGCTCGGGGTGGCTGCAGTTCCCCTGTCTGGTTCCTTTCAGAAAGACTTGCCTTCACCCCTCCTCTCGGTCATCCGAAAAGGGTTAGAAATCTGCTAGCAATTATGGGGCCATATATGAAATCTAAGATTTTTGTTCCTCTGCTTGGACGTTACCAGACACCTCATGTAACTCTTGTAGTATTTACAAACCAGTAGAAGAAATACTTTTTTTTTTTCCATTTTGTTCATATCTTTTTATAACACTAAATGTTAAATCTCCATCAATCAAACACAATTACACTGACAAGCTCGAGGAACTGGTGTCCCATTCCAAACTCCCATCTTCCCTGGTCCCCAACCAGGTGAGAGGCAGCAGGAAGCAAGAACACAGCTTTTTGGGAGGTGATGGGAAAGACAGCAATGTAAACGGGGAAAAGAGATGATGAGGAGAAGCAGTTTCAGAGAGAAGAGCCTGAGACATGAAAAAAGCCATTACAACATCTCCATCAGAGAGTAGAGGGGAGAAAGAATGGGAAAAGGCATTAGACCTTGCCTGTGTTTCCGGTATTCATCTGGGCTCACCTCTTGACAGGTGCTTTGAGCAGTTTCTCAAATTCAGGAGAGCTTGAGTTCAGCTTGAGTTTAGGACAAACAGGGGGATTTTTACAGCACCCTGTGAAGCACACAGCAGCTCACAGGATTAGATTCTTGGAGAAAATCAAGCTCCAAACTACCCATGATTCCCCCAGCCCTGCTAGGAACAGACAGTGGCAGAAGTGAGGTTCCCAGCACTTCTGCAGACAACAGGCATACTTGGTGTTGGTGGCTCTTCTCAGAGAGGTCTCCAATTAATTGGCTTTCACCCTGTTTAACAGCCATGCAACAAAGATAAAGATCTGCCCAGGGCCAGCAGGAAAGACTAGATCCCAGCACTGGGACTGGGGCCATTTCCCCCACTTATGGGCAGATGGCTTAAAAAAAATGGATGCCCTGCTTTTAGTGAGATATTTCCCTTTTAACCATACCCCTCTGGGCCTTGACATCTAAAAAACATCCCCTCAAGACTCCTTTGAACCAAAACAGACGTGAGATAATGAGGCGCCAGGACTTGATGACTGCCACCACACCATAGGGGTCTGATGTGTGTGACCCCAGTGCCTAGGAGTGACCCCAAACACATGCAGAGAACACATGGGACAGGTGCTACCATAGCAACCAGGCTGACATCGAAGAATTTGAAGTGGGCTTGACTCAGCCCTTAGGGGCAGCCTGGCAGAGCAAGACACTGCAGGCTGCCCATCTTTTTCAACAACCCTGTGCCAGTAAATCCAGGCATAGGTACAGCCCCGAGAAGGAGCAGTGTGATGCTTTCCCTCATGCCAGTGTGCGGGAAAGGGTGCAGCTCCCAGATCTGGCTTCTGGGACCAAGATCAGCTCACAGCAGTACCAGGGGAAAGAGGAAGCAGCAGAAAAATCTGGACTTGTTACTAAGACTCTGAATTAGATGGCCCTCCTGAAGGTTAGGCACGAGGACTGGGATGTCTGAATGCTCTGAGGGATGCAGGGCATTTTTTTCCTGGGCTGACACACACCAGTCTCCAAAGGAGATGCCCAGGTCCCATCAATGACTGCCCTATTTTGGAGGAAGGGAGCCATTCCTGGGTACCTTGGGTGGATTTCAAGCGCCAGTTGCCCACTTGCAACTTGCACCCTCTTGCAGATATGGCTTTGGGGTGTGGAGGAGCACGAATTACCACCATCCAATCCCACAGCACCTCTACACCAACCCTTGCAATGCCCAAACTTCAGCCTCTCATGTCTCTCTTTAATAAATTTCTTTGCACTTCTGGCTGCCTGGGAGGAGCCCTTGACTGCCTGCTTAATTGCGTGCCTGCTGCTTCTTGGAACAGCTGAGCTCAGCAGCGAGGGGCAGCGCCGGCAGTGCCGCAGTGCGAGGCGCAAGCCCTGCGCTCAGCGTAGGCAGGAGCCGCACCCGGGCAAAGGTGGGGACGGGCTCGCAGGCAGCAATTCCCGCTTTCCTTTCCGCCAGAGGCCACCTGCGGGTATCCCCTCCCGCACACTGCAAAACCAAGCTGTTTACCCCTTCATAGCAGTGCTGCCACTGCCCCAGCGTCCAGGGCAAAGACAGAGGAGCAAACTGGCTGCTGCTTGAAAGCTGAGCGGCTGAGCACCTGTGAAACACTGTGCTATCGTGGGATGGTCACTCGGCCTCAGTGGGCTAAATCAAGCTCTCCCCTGCACATCCCTCTCTCCAAAAAAGGACTATCTGATAAACCCTGTGTTTTATCATCTTTGCTGCTGGTAGATACTCTGGCTCCTGATAGGCCAGGGGACACAGGAGTCTTCTACCCTCTGCCCCAACCCACACGCTGGCACTGCAGCCCCTGCTCACTCTGGCTCCTGCAGCAGACCTTGTGCTGGTGTGGCAAATCCAGCCACTAGCCAGCATTTTCTCAGTCCTGTTTCTCACAGCTTTTTATCACCTCCTCACCTGGGAACCACTAAAGCCTCTCTTGTTGGCACCTCTGTAGGTGATTCTGCCATGGGAAGTGTGGGGCACTCTCCAGCAAGACCAGCAGCACCCTTGAGATAAGAGAAGAACAGGGGAAATTGTGCTGCCAGCTTCTTTGCTGCATCATTTTAAGCTCCTTTGTAAGCCCAGGATTTTGGACCTGACATCTGTTTTATTTCTTACATTCATAGGTACTGGATATTTTCTGACCCAATTTCTTTCAAATGTGGAATTTGCAGTGAGTTTTGTAATAGCAGTGGTGTACAGCTCACACACATGCACACACACATTCACCCTTACACAGCCTACATTTCTTTTTATACCGGGGAGGACAGTAAGAACAAAAACAACAAAGCAACAAAAAAGGGTATTGGCTCTATTTTTGCATGTCTACCAAAATGGTTAGGAATGACCAGATTGTGGTTTTCATGTTGAGGTATCGTTCCTATGCCCACTATACCTAAAAGGAATGGCTGCTTGGTGATGTCCAAGGTCTCATCACTCACATCCCACCAGCCCAGCCTCCCATCCCCAGGAGGAATGGTGGGTGCACTCTTCAGTCCACAGTATTGTAGGCCAATCCTGGCTTCTTCTGCTTGCTTGGACAATTGCACCTCAGTGCACACCCCCATGCACGTGTGTAAGCACTCATGCATAGCACGGGCTGCTATGCTGGTACTTGGAGGCTGAGAGCCAAACAGGTTGGAGGTGGGAGAGGAAAAAAAGCCTAGACAAGGGTGCAGACTGACTCTTGCAAGCAAGGTGGCCAGTGAGGACACAGGAGAGGGGACACAATGTGAACCTGTGTTGCAGCTGCCCCTCTCTCCTCACCCCTCTTCTCTGCCTAAGTGAGCTCTCTGCATCTTGTCTGACACTTACAAGGCAGGACATTATCTACAACAGGATGAGCATATGTACACATGGACTGTTCGTTTTGCATGCTTAGAAAGAGCAAGAGAAAGAAAGAGTGAAGACGGAGCAAGAGCCACACATGCATGCACGCACGCACACAGGCATACACAGGAGAAAGAGAAAGACACCTGGTTGAATTGAGGAGGGGGAAGGAAGAGGATTTTAAAAGAAAAAGAAAGAAAAGTAGACTTTCAGTAGAGCTGACACAGCTTTAGTTCAGGCCTGTGGGGGTAATGTTGCATGAAGGTGGGGGCAGGGAAGAAGGTGTTTAGCAAAGGCTGGGTGCACATGAGCGCAGGGTGAAATGAAGAGAGGAAGGGGTTCTTCACAGGACACCAGTGTGCAGAGAGCTTCAGGTGACTTGCTCTGGTTTGTGGCTTTTTTTTTTTTTTTTTTTTTTTC
>VXBB01018440.1:1178840-1206473 GCA_013399915.1 Illadopsis cleaveri
CCATCCCGCTCCTGCGCAGCAGCGGGCCAGCCCGCGGTCTCCGGCGCCCTCTGGCGGCCGTCGCGCGGTGGAGACCTCCAGAAAGCGCCCTCTGAAAGAGCCCCGGCTGCCCACCCCTGCCTCCTGTCCGCTGGCACCGGGAGCTCCGGGGCTGTCCCTGCGGTCTCCCGCTTCGGTAACCTTGAGCCTTTGCTCCGGGAATTTGCTGTAATATCCCAGGCTATTCATTCCCCCCCTGCCCTGCCCCGTCAATTGGGCAGCCCTACAAAGACCGTGACCACGCAACAGCTTTAAAGGGGAGGAAATTGGGTTTCCGACGCTGATGAGCTAATATGAATATCTGGCAGCATTTCACAGCTAAACCCCTAAGGGACCCCAGACCCTAAATGCTGACCGAGTCAGATCCCATTAAGCAAATCAAGAAAGAGCAGACTGAAAGCTGTCAAGGGCAGAACAACTGCACTGCTCTTCCTTGCTCCAAATGTGAGACATTTGGATACTTGGTGCAGAGGCAGGTAGAGCCCTGCCATGATGCCTAATTGTGCTGCAACAGCCTCATGGGACACTGCCTCCTGTGTTTCCCAGGCTTTATCGGTGCCACACGTTTAGCCTGGGTGATCTGCAGTGGTGCCACACCACAAGGTAGGCTTGGCCAAGATTAAAGAGCTGTAGTTCTCACATGGCTGAAGGGGACCATGTGCAGCCCCCATCCCACCTCTGTCCCAAAGACAGTGTAACCCTAGCTGCATCCTTAAATTTAACAATGGGAAAAACAGAGCCATGCCACGGTGACCTCACTGCCCACTTGCTTGTATGCAACAGTCCAGAATAACAGCCTGGCACAGAGAGGCTCCAGGAGTCCTCCCTAACACTGCTGGGAGAACTTCCACATACTTCTGAGTGAAGATGCAGAAGGGATGGCAAGACCCTTCAATTTGGGACATCAGCAATTTCACCTAGTGCCTAACACTCCTGCAGGCAAACCCTTCCACGCAGCACGAGGCAGAACCGTGTGCAGAGGGCTGCAAGCCAGCTTAGCCAAGGTTTCACTAGAGAGGACATGGGGATGTGTGCTGCTGTATCAGACTTGGCGTGGTGTAACTGTAATGCTTGTGTGTGTGATGGTTCAAGAGCTGCTCCTACTCCCATGAAGAGCGTAGGAAAAAACACAGCGAGAAGGATAGGGGGACTTGGATTAGATGGCAGAGGAAAATGGGAAAAGCAGCGTGCTGCTTACATTCAGAGCAAACCACAGCTAGATTGCAAAGCCAAGAGCTGCTCTCAAAAACAGCCTGAGGAACACACCACAAGGAAAGACCTTTGCTGGGTCAGTCCAAAGGTCTTGTCTAACCTTGAGTCCTGTCCTCTGTGGGTGCTAGGTGGGGGCCAGCCATGCTGGCCTACCTCAGCTGCTTCAGAGTCATTATGAGCCAGCAAAATCTGCACCCCTCTGAGAATAATTTCTTCTTCCATGAACTTGTCTGGTCCATTCTGGATTGCCTAGAGACTTCCACAGCCTCCCTCAGCTCTTTAAGAAGCACAGCAGCAGGTAGCTGCCAGCAATGACATTGTGGCCCCACATTAAATTTGGGTGCTGTGTTCTCCTGTGACTTTAGGACCTTGGCATGAACAGATGGCCTGGCACACTGCCTGCTATTAATTGCTACATGAACTAGCTAGATTAAAACTCTCTCAGTCACTCCTTGCTCTGCAGCCTCCTCTGCTGACTGTGAGGGACCCACGCTAAGGAAACTGCTCATTGTGGGAAGAATTAGCTGTGGAATGTTCAGGTCTTCCCAGGAAAGGGAGAGATGAGGGGTTTTGTCGCAAAATCTTGCAGCACACCCAGCTTCTGCAGCAGTGCCCGAGGTCGGAAGACTAGCCCTGCACAGGCCCTACCTCATGGCTTGTGTTGGCCTCTTAAAGCCTACAGTGCCCACTGGGGGTTGGGGGCTGCATGAAGTGGTGAAAAATATGTGAGTGCACCTGGGCAGAGGCACAGGAAAAGGCTGCTGTGATGAGTGAGGTAAGAAGGGGGTAATGTGGATTGAGGTGACAGGATGAGCCTTGCACTTGTACCAGTGTTGGGCTACAGCAGAGGAAAGGATCCAGGGAAGATCTGCAAATGAAATGGCAATATGGGAATGCTCATCTCGTGACATGGAAGAGGAGAGGGGAGGAGATGTCAGCCAGGGTGAGGATGGAGAAACAGAGCATATTACGTAAGCATGAAGGTTAGGTAAGTAATGAGAACAGGTCCTGGGAAAAGGGGAGATAAAGAGAGGAAATTAGGTCCTGACCAGGCACCGGAAAGCAGGGAGACAGGTAGAGGAGTGATGGTCCTTATGGGAAGAGGGCATTAGTACCAGGACTGCACAGGCAGGCAGCCAGTACCAGCCCGGGCTCAGAACTGCAGGGGGAACAGTGGGGTTTCCACAGAGCTGTTTAGGCACGGATGTGGTGCCCGGTGAAGCTCAGACGCCAACAAGCAGGTGCGACAAAGGGCAGGAGCAGCAGCAAGCTCAGGTGTGCTGCCCGGGCTGTGGGCTCACGCAGGGGAACACCGCTCGTACACGTCATATCTGTCACCCTCCCTCGGCCGGGAGCTCGCTGCGAGTCCCCCTGTCCCCCTGTCCATCTGTCCCCGCCCGGGCGCCGCCGCCAAAGCGCCGCTCCTTCCCCGCGAGGTGGCAGCCGAAGGACACCAAACCCGCCTGCCGATCCAGGCGGCCTCCGGGCTGGGAAAGGCACGGGAAACGCCGGGAATAACACCGGGGCCAGGCGGCTCTGCGCACCCGCCCCGGAAAACCCCGCCCGGCAGAGCCCCCCGGGACCACCTGAGGGAAGGGCGCCAGCTCTGTGCGCTCCGAGCCACCGCCGCCGAGCCAGCCACGGACGGGCACGTGGATGTGGCACGGAATCTGGTCCCCACCGGCCTGCATCTTCCCACAACCACTACATCTGCAACCTCGGCAAAACCTCTCTGGAAGACATATTAAAAACAGGACATCTGCCCACTACGGCAGCAGAAACCGAGGGTGCAGGGGGTGTTGGTCAAGTTTGTAACCCACTCTACTTATTCCACTTATGATGGGCCCCCAGCATGAAAATGGACCTGTTGCTGAGTCCAGAGAAGGGCCATGAAGATTCTCAGAGGGATGGAGCACCTCTCCTATGAAGACAGGCTGAGACAGTCAGAGTTGTTCAGCCTCGAGAAGAGGAGGCTCCATGAAACCTCACTGTGGTCTTCCAGTACCTAAAAGGGGCTGACAGGAGCTGGAGAAGGGCTTTTTGTGAGGGTGTGTAATGATAAGACAAGGAGTAATAGTCTTACATTGAAAGAGGGTAGATTGTATATTAGGAATAAATTCTTCACTATGAGAGTAGTGAGGCATTCACAGAAACTGTGGATATCCCATCCCTGGAATTGTTCAGTGCCAAATAGGATGGGATTTGAGCACCCTGGTCTAGTGGAAGGTGCCCCACCCACAGCAGGGGATTTGAAACTAGATGGTCTTTAAGGTCCCTTCCAACCCGAGACATCCTATTGTTTTACTTCCTCCACACAGACACTCCCACTTCTGTCTCTTCACTCCCTCTAGCTCCGTTTTGTAACACCAACAGCACCCTTGAAGGGGTCCATTAGAGAGGGGGATGGAGACTGTGCCATGACACATAAGCCTTGCTCAAGAGGCAAATGAGGCCAGATGTGTAAGTAAAGCCAGAGGTTCACCAGAGGCATGCCTCCAAATGTGTGCACTGTGGTCATCACCAGCAGAAACTGAACCCGTTACTTTCAAGATTGCCAACACAGAATTTTAAAGAGGATCATTTGAGATGCAAGCAGAGAGCAGACACATTCCTGAGGGGGAAAAGAAATCATCCACCCATCTACATGTTTCACATCCACATTTGCCAATCTCATCATCTGAGTAAACCAAAATGGACACAGGAGAAGAGACAGTGGGTGCCAGTTTTTCTCTTATTTACATTAACAAGACTTTACATTGACAAGGGCTTGACATATCTGCACACTGCTGATGGAAGAGAGCCCACAGAGAAGGTTCAGAGGGCATCAGAGAGCTCCTGGCTCTTGATTTGCTTTGGGGAATCTGCCCTTGGGATCCTGCCAGGGAGTGCAAGGTAAAATCTGGTGTTAGAGGGTAATTGGTCCCCATGAGTTTCTGAACGGAAGAGAAGCCAGAAAGCAGCATGAAATGGGCTAGGAGAACTTGTCTGTGATGGGAAGGAAGCAGTGATGATAAACCAAGCCTGCTGTTTTTCCAGGTGCTGTCCACTCTGAGCAGCTCTGGGCTCCATGTTGTTGATAGACTGACTCTTACTTACAGTGAAGGCTGGAGTTCTGCCTCTTGAACAAAAAACAGGACCAAAAATGAGGAGGGGGAAGAAAAAACCCCTACCTCTGAAGCAGAAGGCACAAGGGACAGAGGATGTGCACCATGCAGGTGTCTCTATCATCTCACTCCCTGGGGCCTGTAGGGGTCTTAGGCTTTACACTTGCCAGCTGCTCTGCAGGAAGCAATTTTCCCTAGTCTGTTGACTCTCTTGCTGGGGCTTCAGAAGATGAAATCTTTATTATCATGAAGGCTTAAAAGGGAGGAATACTGTTAATTCCATTTTCAAGGTCATACTTTGAAAGTTATTAATTTCTTTCTTCCAGGGCTTTGCACTCTACTCTGAGGCTTTAGGGATTACTAGCTTCTTCTTACTAGGGTTCATTTGGGGCTTTTTTTCTTACTTCTTTCCTGTTACTCCCCCCTCCTCTTAGAAGAAGACACTTTTTTTTCTTCCCTGTTCTCAGTGTTGAAGCTATTTTGCTCATTGCCTGCTCATTCCCCATTGTCACTACCAGTTCTGCTCCTGTAATTAAAACTTGACTGTGACTGCAGTGGCAATAGGCTGGCTTTCCTGGAGGTGCAAGTACCACTGTGTAAGCTGGGGACGATGCCCTCCAGCAACTCTCCAACAAGATTAAGGAAATGTCTCTGGTGTCTATCAATCTTTGCACTCGGTTTAATGTATTTCAGAATTTGCTCATGCTTTTTTAGCACTGAACAGTTCTTCCCCATGTTTCGGAGCTCCTTCATGGTGTACTAAGTACTCATCTATCATACCTCATGTCTTAGAGGAATGAAGATTCATTCTGTAATGCAGCTCACCCATCCTTCCCTAAGGTCTGAAGAATATCACTGAAATTGTATTTTTCAGTGTCTTTCTGAGAAGGTCGTGCTGTTTCAAGAGCTGTCTGCTTACACCATTTATCCTGGAACTGGTTTACAGTAATCCTAGTCTAAAATTGAGCTGTTATCCTGACCAGTGAGGTTGGTGGTGGCTAGAAGACCACTTTTGTTTCAAGGTGACACAGATCTTTTATCATCAGATCTGTCCTGTGTATATCAAAAGTTTCAATGTTTCCTCATAACTGAAGAAATTTTTCTCCCACCCTTTTCATTTCCCTAGCAACTGAAGGTTTATTTAAAAAAAACCCAACACCCCCTAAAACCCCACCTTCCCCAGCGACTGATACAAAATCAGATACTTAAAACTGTATTGTCTTCAAATTACACATTGAAGACTCTCATTCTACAAGAAAAGCATAATAAAAAAATCCAAAAAAAGCCAAAAAAAAACAAAACCAAAAGAAACAAAAAACCAAAAAAACCCAACCAACCAACCAGAAAGACCCACAAAAAACCAAACCAAACCAAACCAAACCAACCCCAAAAAACCAAAGAAACAAAACCCGAAAGCCCAAACCACATAGCACAGACTTTTTCAGGAGTCATTTTGGGAAGATCTGAGTTTTTTCTGCTTTTTGCATTTCTAGGATAAACAATCCCTTTCCTACTCATCTCTGAAGCACATGTATAGGGCACTGCAGACCAAAGGTGATGCCAGCACATAACCCAGTGTCTCAGTAGAGGACAAACAGCATTGCTCCCCTCACCCAGAGTGCACATAGCCCTAGGAAGCAGGTTTGCTAATTGGAGGCTCTGAAACCTCTTGAAAAATTAATATTTTCATCAGTTTCATGTCTGTCTGTTTACTTACTTCATCCCTGCTATGGTTTTCTACAAGCTTTGCTGGATATATGGCACGGGAAAGATTTGAGTGGCTGTGGCCAGAAATGAAGAGGCAGGAGACATACATAGGGGTGACCGGAGCAGAAAAAGAACTAAATTGGGGTGGAGAGTGACCAGGGTGCTTGAGGTTACTCTAGTGCTGAAATCCAGTCCTATTGCAGCCTCTGGCCTCCCTATCTTTCTCTAGTATCTGCAGAGAAGTGTCCTCCCAGCCTGTCCTTGAAGCTTTCTTAGGGATATCACTCTCAGCATTTTAGTGAATTACAGATGTCATGACAGTCAAGCTGGGCCCAGGAGCTGGTGTATGTCTCTAAAGTGTGGGGTTTAAATAAATATTACCTTGTGTTCCCTGTAGCTCTCATCAAAATATGTAAGTGTCCGTGTATGTGCAATTCCAGAGGGAGACTCCTGGTCACCTTAACACCCTAACAGTGCAAGCATGGCTTTAATACCTGGCCCAGGCCTGGGAAAAGCCAGAGCAGAAAGCCATTGTGAGGCTTCCCAGAGCCACTATTAAAAAGGGAAAGTTAATACAGCTTACACAGGCTGCTGAGCAGGCCTTCAGCCAGGTGAGTTGGAGCAATGGGGAAGATATAGGAAGCTATTCCTGTTCCTCACTAGATGTTCTCGGGTGCCTGGAGATTGCTCAGTGCCTGTGGGCTGTGCCTCTGAGCACAGGGTACGTACAGTGACGTGGCTGGGCAGTGTCACCACGGGTCAGTGTGCCTGTGTACCTGCAACACCTACCATAGGGGCTGCTGACCAGACTCTGCTGAAGCCATGCTGGTCAGAGCACATCCTTCTCCAGGGCCTGATCCCGTGCTCCCACCCATGCATCCACTCCCCAGGTGCAGAGGGACATGCAGGAGATGCTGGGGAAGGACCATGCACATTGCTGCTTGCTCACCTTGCCACAAGGCCTCTCCCCTTTGCAGGGGAGCTCTGCTGACAGACCTGCTTGCCCATGGGAGGGAAGGCCTTCCAGGGATGCTCTGCTTTTTCTGCAAGCCTGACTTCTTTGGAATGGTTGGGTTTGTTCCCTATGCACACTCTCCCTCCCTCCCAAATCCCACACCTCCCTTCTCCTTTCTGGTTGTTTTTGTTTTGAGAGAGAGCGCTCAGACAGCTGTATTAATCATGCAAGCCCAGCCATGTGTAATGTGCTTTATCAACAGCAGAGCAGACACTGAATGGCAGCCGGTGCACAAGCGGGCCCAGTGCACTGCCTGAGCTGGGAAGATAAACCTGCTGCTTCCCAAACCAACTTACCGTCATGGGTTAGTGAATGGAGAGACTGTTCACTTGGGACAATAACCAGAGGGGAGGCCAGCTTGTTAGGCAAATTCTTGAGTGGTTGACACTGGAAATGGAAGGCCAAAGAGGAGGAGGAGGAGGAAGGTAGAAATTATTCTTTGGTCATTTTCTCAAGGGGGATGGAGGAATTTTGTGTGTGTGTAAGGATTAAATCAAGACAACAATGGCAGTTCTTCATCCTCCTCCTTGCTGCCCTCCACAGTTCCAGTCAGCCAGTCAACACAAGAAATAAGGAGAACAAGAAGGAGAGAGAAAGGATTTAAGTACACCTGCTGTGCAGTGGGGATAGGTTGTCTTCAACTTCTCTAAAGGAGGAATGTTCAGTTGATGACTTCAGAAACTCATCTAACATACAGATGGTATCAGGCTATGAGTGTCCTCCGGGCTGGGGATATCTGGCTCAGGAGGGCTAAAGCCTGCCCTAGCTCTGTTCTGCAGGTTACTCTGTCCATGCTACAACACTAATACTATCACTGTGCCTATCAGAGAATTGATTTTCCACAGCCGTCGCTCTTCCATGGCTTTGTTTCTAATCTCTGCAGTGCAGTTATGTGTTTTCTCCCCCAGTGGATTCACCCAAGCTCCACTCTCCCACCTGACTGTGTGCCTTGACCTCTGTTCTGCAGGGCTGTTCTGCATGCATGCAAAGCCACACCAGTGACTGCACAGACCTTGGAACGTCTTGCAAGGGCTCAGCCTGGAGGAATATCTTTGTGGGACTTCCAGTCTCAGTCCCCACCCTCTGCTGCTGATCTTCTTCACTCACTGGATCCTCCACAGCACTGTTCTATGCAAATATATACAACCCAAGGCTCATTTTGGAATAAATCAATCTAAATTAAAATAATGAACAAAAAGTACAGAAAAAGATCAGACAGTAAAGGCTATTTCTCTTTCTTTTCCCTTGTGTCTCTCTTTTTTCTCTAAGAAAGCTTGTTTCTTTTCTCCACACTTTTTTTTTGGGAGGGGTGGGAAGAAGCAGATTGGATTTTAATTTTTTAAGCAATCTCAACAAACAGACGCTGTCTGTTGCTATTCAGCAAATCCCACTAAGAAATGTTGGTAGCTTGGCACCAATTCTTGGCATGTCTCTTTTCCCTAAGATGCTGTTTTTGTCTACATCCATACTACCTCCTTTTGGAAGACAGTCTCATCACCTCTGACTTTGGTATTACTCACTTTAAACCACACAGCCAAAATAAGATACAGTGCCATCATCCCTTGCCTCGTACCTATGAAATAGCAAGAAGCAATTACTGTGATGTTGGCTGCCTGCCCTCACCCTGCCTTGTCCTCCCTGTTCCCTTGGCCTGAAGGCCCCGCAGGCTTGGCACCCAGTTCAGTCTCAGCCCTCAGTGCCTGCAGCCTTGGCAGGCTGACCCTGAGCAGCAAGAGGAGCTTGGTCTGCTGAGCATCTACGCTGCAGAGCCAATCCCTTCTGCACTCACCAAATGAACACGGAGCTCTTTGGAAAATCTCGGTGGATACCACCCGTGGGAACAAGAAGAGCTGTGAGTTGTGCTTCCCACCTGGGGCCATGGGTGTGATCAGCTGCCAGTGCCCAGGGCTCAGGCAGCTTTCAGGGAAGTGAGACATGCCCTGAGTAGTCAGCCACACATGACTGTGGGGAAGTATAGCTGAACTTACGTCCCTTGAATGCCTTAGGATTTATGGAAATACCAGACTTGACATGGTTCCAAAATGCCCTCATGTGTTTGGTCCCTATGGCCATTTTTTTTCTGGTCATTATTTTTTCTCTATTTCTCTGCTGGGATCACAAAAAAGACAAGATTGTCTATTTTGGCCTGTCTATGCTATGGCTTCCCTAGCTTTGCCAACCAGTTTGCTTTGAAGGCCTGAAGGCCTGGAGGCCTGGATTTTCACTGACCCTTTTCTGGAGCCCAAATGAGAAAGCCCCCCACAGGCCTCAGAAGAGGACTCCAGAGGTGGATGAGTCTTTCAGCTGGTCACATCATACTGGCAGGGCTGACTGCCTAGTCAGCAAACCTTCATAAAATGTTAACCCTTTACAGCCTTTAGTCTCTGCTGTAATCCTCCTTGCTTCTCTCCTTAGCTTTGATGGATTCGGATGTCCACCCTTTTTCCAAAGCAGACCCTGCTGACACGAGAGCAGCTGGCTCAGCAGAACTGGCAGGGCCATGCACTACAGAAAGCGAAAAGGGAGCAGAGATGGGTGGGAGGTGACCACTGCAATAGAGGAGCTCTCTTCTGCACAGCTAGGACACCCAGAGAGAAGAAAGATGACTGAGAAGGTATTAGAAAGAAAGCTGCTCTCTGTTTCCCACTCTGGCCATCAGACCCAAACGAACATCTCTCTTCTCCCTTCCCCCAGCTCCCACCCACCTGATGAAGGCATTAGTGACAGTACAGGCTACACAGGCTACAGCTAAATGGAGACTATCTACGATCTACAGCCACACAGGGTCATTCTCCGATCAGTGCACGTTTTGGCAGAAAGGCAGGACTCATTCTCCTTTTCCCTCCCACTCTGCTAATTGCTAGCACGCTACTGCTATAAATCTTGTGTCAACCCATTGATGGCCATGACTTTGTCTGATCAGGCCCCAAAGGCTGACACACTTGTTGCCCTGTGGGCAGCTCTGGATGTGCTGCTTTCTGAAACATCACATCCTCCTTGCATATCTCTGAGGGTGTCAAGCTCACCACGCAGAGAAAGCCCCTACTTAGCCTCTGGCAAGCCCTCATCACAAAACTTTTGTGAGGAAGACTCACAGGTTTTGAAGCCCATCAGTCTGGCTAAGCCATTTTGATGTGGACACTAGGTGCTAGTCAAAGGGAAGAGCTCATGTTCAAAGGGCTGAGGACAAGGGACAATGAAGGACAAAGATGAAGCTAGTGCCATAATTGTGACAGCTCTCTTTGAGGTTCAACAGTAGTCACACTTGCCCTTCCATTGGTAGATGTGGATGAACAAATTCTCTTTTTTGCCAGAAGAAAAATCCTTTTGAAAAGGCACCTGATGATGCAGTAAGGCCCCTGCCTGCTTGGTGACAGCCAGGTCTTGTGTCAGCCCATTATAACATGATGTTACAATGCAGACAGAAAGGTGTGATGATATGGCATCATCCCAGAAGACATTTCAAGGCACTTTGAGTGTGCCTGGCTGCAAAATCAGGAGGGCTGGAAAATTTATCAAGGACAACTCAGTTGAGAGCTGAATCAGCTAGGCTCCACCAGCATTTTAGGCAAGTGTCTCATCAAATTCAAGTCCCATTTGTTTAAATGAATGGGTTGCTTCTGAGTCTCCAGCGTGCCTGGAAGCAAGATGTTTCCACAGCAGCAAGCTAATGATAGCAATGCTTAGCAGGACTACAGCGCTCTTCGTCTCAAATCACCTTCCTTTTAAATTAATGCTCAAAACCCCACAGGGCAGGGAAGTGTTACTGAGGATTAACAGAAATGAAAATTGAGGGGGAAAGAGGAAGAAGGCTGTGATTCTGGTCATTGAGGAATGGCTTAATTGAGGGCTGAGGACTACATTTCAGAGCATCAACTCATAGGAAGAAAAAGGTCTAACAAAATTTTATGCCCAAGGTTTCTTTGAAGGTGAGCAGCAAAGTAAAAGCACATTTGAAAAGCACCCAGAATCTGTGCTGATGTCCCACAATGGAGTAGCTGATAAGGGCTTTCAGAAAACAAGTAAGGCCCAGAGCATTTAAATTTTGCCTTCCCCCTCTGCAAAATCCTCTTGGCATGTCCTG
This sequence comes from Illadopsis cleaveri, assembly GCA_013399915.1. Lineage (NCBI taxonomy): Eukaryota > Metazoa > Chordata > Aves > Passeriformes > Timaliidae > Illadopsis > Illadopsis cleaveri. Next base: position 1,190,002 of record VXBB01018440.1, read on the forward strand.
GGTCACTGGAGACACACCCGCATTTGGCACCACAAATTCCTGGAGACTCCTCACAGGAGTGATGGCACAACAGGATGTCCTTCAAGATGATCTCAGGAGACTGGGGAACAGTAAAAATATAACAGCTTCAGAGATGAAGGGAAAGTGTTTTAAAGGATCAACTAAAGCTGTGCAGGATGGCCTTGGCAAGTTGATTAGGGGGTGTATTTGTAATGGGAATCCTGGCCTTGCTCGCTCGCAGATTTTGCTTTATCATTTAGCTTAATGGGCTCCTAATTCAAAACCAGCTGTAAACAGGGCTGGCTATGAAAAAAATTAACACTGTCTGCCTGTGGAATTTAAGGATATATAATAAAAATAATCATAAAACCAAAGAGCCCTGGGCTTTTCATCAGACAAAAATATTTGTCATTGAAAATTCTGCTTAAAAAAAAGAACACCTAAAATTGGAAAACTCCTCAAACCCCTACATCCAGAACAGCCTCAGCAACTTTAATTTCATATCCAAGCACAAGTTTCATTTGCAATACATAAGATAATGGTGTTTAATTGGATTTATTTTTCCACAGTAGGTTCCCAATGGCCTACTTTACTCCTTTTCTCAGCTCCTTGAATGTTATTTACAAATCACTCACTGGGATTTAATTTTAATGGTAGCTTGATTTCTAACTCTCCTTTTCCCTTTTTTTTTTTTTTTTTTTTTTTTCTGTTTTTTTTTTTTTTTTTTTTAGGTAATTTTCTTTAATTGTATTTGTGGATTTGCCTTTTAAACAGGCAATTGTGACTACATCCTGAGCCTGAATAAGTTGCCAAGAGCAGAGCTCGATTTGAAAACAGCAGAGTAGTTAAACAGAGCATGTGTAACACCCAGCATTTATTGTTCTTTTCATGGGAGTACCTGCAGGTGCTTTGTTCAAGCAGGTGCTCTTTTGCAAAACAACCTAGGTTCCTAATAACACTCCATCCCAAAGCTCTGTGCAGACATTAACAATTTAGGTCTCTGAGCAACCCATAAGTTGAGTGCATCCTCCTCATATGGCAGTAAAACAAAGATACTGAGGAGCTGTAGGCCAAGATTTTTTCAATGAACACAGGCACTTGCTGCCTTATTGTTGATTTAGTTGCAAACACCATTTTCAAAGGCTGTAGCCTGCTTTCTGGATGTGTCTGGTCTCTGTGCTTTTTCAGAATGAAAAGATCACAACCAAGCCCCAAATCTCATATGGATGTTGGGACCATGCTGTCTGCACCCGAGGCAGGAGTGGGCAGCAAAGAGATGGAAAAAACATCCAGACCCTGTTTTGCCTCCATACCTTCTTCCCTTTTGGAACAAAGCAGACAGTAACATCTCACCATGTGCCTCTTTTCATGTTCTCTGCCTCAGATGCAGGACTATGTGATTGGAAGACTTGGAGAGATGGGACAAAAGCAGGAGAAAACAAAGTGTTTCACTGTGGATGATAGGATGCTCAACTCAAGTGAAAAATACCTTCTGGCAGTATTTTAATTTTTAGTTTTCCACTTGTCCTTTCCACCTTCTCTGCAAAATTTTAGGTCTGCTTATGCTTTTGATCCAAACCTGAACAAGTGGCAAAGAGAGCTTAGGTGGGAATGTGTTTTAGAAGTAGGTCTGCAGGGAGATTGAACCTCACCAAAGACTGTCCACACCTGGGTGACAACTCAGTGTCGTGGCTCAAAGCTTGGTTAAAGTTTGTTGCTGTTCAGTTGATTGGTATTTTGAAGAGGGAGGGGGTAAAGAGAAGGACGAGAGGAAGGTGAGAAGAAAAGACAAAATGACACATAAATGAGAAGGGAAAGCCCTTGTTTTCCTACATTTCTGAGCTGTTTTGCCCATGCCTAGCTCTGAGCGTTTGTCAAGATGATGGAGAATGACCCGGCTAAAGAGCTACGTCAATATAAAACATATACTGACCTGGAAAAGGATTGGGGAGTGTGGGTAAAACTCGTTCTAAGGGGGGAAAAAAAACAATAAGCAACATGCAGGAGAAAAGGACAAGCCACTTTTCACACCAAGCAAGCAGCAGATACAAACCTGATGGAGTTGTCCATCCCCAAATTAAATGAACTGGAGTAGGTTTCATATACAGAGCATTTTGCTAGCAACACGCCTAATACACATCAACATCCCCTGGGACTGGGAGTCAGAGAGAAGTGATTTGAAAAACTAAACAAATAATAGCCAAACAGCAAGAGGGATTAAGCACCTGCAGGGAAGGTAATTGGAGTTGATGGTCCATATCTTCCCTCTGACTTTCAAGACCACTCATGTCATCACTCTGCATCTCCTCTTAGCTACACTTCTGTCTGGAAGCTAGTCTTGGCAGAGAGGTGAGTTGTGGAAATCCTCCATGGGTAATTGTTGCCTCCCCAGAACCTTCTCCACAATGGATTTCTTGCCAATGACAGTTCCCTTGAGGATCTGTGCATGGGAGCAGTCACCCTGGTGAATCCTCAAGGGCACTCTGCTTCTTTAGAGTTTTTGTCCCCTGAGAGGGACAGAGTTTTTGCAGGCTCATCATCTTCCAGTTGTACGAAGAGCTTGCTGTCTTGTTTATAGGGTTTTTATAATGTTTATAGTCTTTGTTATATGTCATGGCAGGACTTTGATATATGTCACTGCTGCCTTCATGGTTTGCTTCTTCCACAAAGGATCTCAAAAGAATTGCACAGACACTGAGGGAAAGCAGTATCAGGGACCTCAGTCTGAGGCTAACAGTAGTGATAATTCTGCTTCACAGATGGTGCAGGTGATGCACAGAGCAAGAAAGCAATTTGCCCGAGGTCAGATGCTGAACTGTTGGCAGAGCCAGACACAAACCCAAGAATACAAGGTCCCCAGGCTTCACTGTTATCACTGGGTCTCCTTCCTTTGCCTTCAGAGCTTGCTGGATGCTTTGTACTGACTGAGACAAGTTCCTACCCATGGACTGATCCGTAGGCAGACATTTAGCTGCAACAGCTGGTAGGCCTGGGGCAATGAGTTATCCTGGCTTACCTGCTAAGATCATTGCTGATGGACACAGAGCTTGGCAGGATAAATCAGTAGCCCACTATAATTCTCTGATCACTTAGGCACAGCTATTTGGAGGTTAATGCTCTTTCTACAGTATCCTTGGTGCAAAAAGTGAGTTTCTGTCTCACTGGAGCTCCTGAGGATTGAGCAGGTATGGCCCATCCCTATGACACTGGCAGAACTCCTGCCCTCACGGTGGTAATGGAGTTGTTTGAATCCACAGCAGGCACAGGGGAGATCAAATACAAGTCTAGCCTGGATCTCTGTGTTTATGTAGCAACAGGGGACTATTGTTCTGTGAAAGCAGGCTGTTTGTGCTGACAAGACTTCCTTGTTATTTAGTTTGGTTAAATAACTCAACTCCCCTTTACCTTCTTCCTGCACAGCAGGCTGCAGGCTGCACAGCATAAGCAGTTAAAGCAAAGCACTAAGGCCTCATTATCATGCTGCTTTCTATTCAAGGACTCTGTCTCTGTTCCTCTCTCCCACTGTGTGCTGCTTTTATTGCTCCACCCTGGCTCATTAGCAGTGTCTCAGCCTTGTCCCCTCTGACTGTCAGCCCAAACCACTTTCCTCCGTCTTGAGTCTCCCCGTTATTGACAGCCTTGAGGAAAACGGGGTGTGCACTAAGAGCCACTAAGACGGATTTCAGGCATGGTTAAGGTTCTGAACCCCAGCAGCCACCACTGTAACCAAATATTCAGACACAACAAAGCGTGGGCAGAGTGGAAGGAGGGGTGTCAGCACATGCACACTTGTGGCAGGATGCTAACAAATAATGACAAGTTAGAGGCTAATGCTAGTTTTTAGGAATGTGCCTTGCTGCAACCAAAACTGCTGGACTCCACCTGAAGCCTCTTGAGCTGGCACTGCCTTGCCAGCTCCTGCTTCACTTCTGCGTTTGCCAATTCCCCAAAGGGTGCAGAGGATGCAGTAGGGGACCTGCTGATGTAGCAGTTTCCTATAATTGAGCCAACTGAGCCAGCATTGTACAGCATTGTGCTGCTGTCTCCTGTTTCAGCCTATGGGATGGGCTAGCTCAGCAGGAGGCAGAAGGCAACTAATTTGGAAAAGCTTTTCTTTCTTTTCTCTGCTTTGCTAGAATGCACCAGGTGCTGCACCTACTTGTGTTTGCCTGTGGAGGGGTGTGTGGGTTTGCTTCTACACCACAGAGGTGAATGCCTATGTATACATACTTACACATAAAGCTGTGTATCTGTGTTCCTCCAGCAAATGTGTACCTGCTGTGTGCATATATATATATATATGTATGTATATATACACACTTCTGTGTAGCATGAGTTAAGGTACAAATTGTGACTTTCACTCCTAATGCTTTCCATAGTACTGCTAGGTGAGTAAAACAAAAAAGAAAATGTGTTCCCTACCTCCTAATTCACTTGGAGGAAGAACCCTTTCGCTTCAGTTGTGTCACTGCTTTTCACCTCATGCTATGTGATGGCAGCCCTGGCTTTGCCTCTCTGTCAGATAATTTTCCCAGAGATGTGTATTACTGCCCCTTTTTTTGTGCATAGGGGTTACAAACCTCGCTCCCAGGCTCTGCAGAGCTGAATCAACTTACGGGCTCACCAGTTCTGCCAAACATGGTCATACTTCCCAACTCCTCATACCCATAGATGTGTGATAGAGCTTCCTCTCCTGCATGGGCTTTGGTGCCTTTTGAACCCAGCCATGAACTAGTTCAGCTCACTACAATAAAAAAAAACCAAAAAAAACCAAAAAAACCAAACATTTGGGGCATTTTAGGGAGATGAGCAGTAAAGCTCATTTACCTATTCACTGGTTTAGCAGGTTGGGCAGGATCACTGGGATGTCCACTGAGTGGCAGAATAAGGGAAACAAAAAAAATCATGTGGTAGAGGGCAGGATGAGCAAAAGGACTGGGAAGCAAGGAATGCCAGCAAGCTATTAGATCAGTTGTATCATCAAACTGTACCTGAGTACCCTTTTTACAAACATACTCCATATTTGCTCTTGGAGACAGTTTCCTGGGTAAGTTAAACCTTTGGTAGGGCCATATTTATGTTGTTGTAAACTCAGTCTCCAGGAGTGAGGGGTATAAATCTCTCCACCTACCGCAGGCAATCCAGCTGCTACATCCTTTAAGGAAGATCACTTGCTATCTATTCATACAGCTCAAGGAAGCTGCTTTTGTATTTTAATGCATCTTCTATCTATGACATTGACATCTAAGGCACTCAGGCTCTCTGAGAGTTTTTCAGTGCTGACTGAGATTTCATGAAATGGTAGCCACCAATTTTTCTCTACTGCTAAACTGTTCTTTCACATCATTCCACTCGCTCCCTGTCTGCCCTCCACCTCAGGCAAAGCTGCCAGTACCTCATTATTAACTCTCTGGTTGTTTCTTCACTCCTTGCTGCCACTCATTTTTGTGCTGCGATGGGACACTGAGGAACCATCGCTGTACTTACCTCCCCAGTGGGGTGTTGTTCTATAGTGAACTTATTCTCTGTTTAAAAAGGAAATAAGATCTCTGATTCCAGAGATGAAAAACACTCCCAAGTATTTGAGTATCTGCTGTACCTTGCAAAAACTTGGCACTGCTTTATTTTTCTGTCTGGGTGTGTGGTTGGGAATGCGCATTACCTGTTATTTCAGCTACTGTGTGATCACTACAGCACTTCTTTCATCTGGGCTTGTAGGTTTTTTCAGCAGCTTTATCTTTATGAAGTTGGATTCCCTTCACTCATTTCCCCCCTGATTTCTTAACCTTCAAAATACCAGCGGTAGTCTGCCTGAATTTATTTTGTTCTCTCTCTTTCTTTCTTCTACACAAACTAGAAGATTCAGAGATTTCCTGAAACAATATGAAGCAATTGCACAGTGAAAAAGTAAGGATTAACCAAGCAACAAAAACAAGTTAGAAAGACTTCACTGAAAATCATCAAATCTCTTTCAGCTCCTGCACCTCACTTCTCCTGGCTCTTGTGAAGTTCTCTGGTGTCCTCCAGTATAAACAGGCCTTGAATTTCTAAAAAATGATAAACAAAATATAACAATTTGAAAGAAAGTGTTCTTTATACACGTCAAAAGGGGGCTAAAATAGGATCCTCACTGTTGCAAATCATCTTTAAGAGTTGCCACATTTCCTCCTGGAACAGTTAACAGCAACTTTGCAAGGTTTCCCTGGGTCTCTCACAGGTTCTGCCACTCATTTTATGACCATGGGTAAACCACTTCTTCACTTTGTACCTTAACTTCCTCCTGCAAAATGGTGCTAACAACACTCACCCATTTCTAAATGAATTGTGATATTAAAATATTCATTGCTAGCAAATCCTTTGAGATCCTTTGAGGTGAAGTTCTGAAATCATGCAAAATGCTTCTCTAGCAAAACTAACCCCCCAGCTAAAATCATATGTGCATATATACATTATGGAATTTCATCTTATATTTTGTTTCAGTGATGCATTTCAGTTCATCTGTGTAACAGGAACCAACAGAGAGGGCCAAATTTAGAATTCAGTCACAAATAATGGATTCTAAACTTAGAATTATATTAATATCAGCAAGAACAAATCTGGAGTATTTGAAAATTGTGTTCCAGATTGCTGCCTGAGGATTTTTTTTGAATCTCATGACTGTCACAAGACAAGGGTGAAAAGACTTTCAAAGTAGAAATTTGCTTTGTGTGCTGCAATGCTACAGGAAATCAAAGATATGTTCTTTTATGACAATATCTGTTCTTTAGAAAATAACTGCCACAAGATGTACCCAAATTTGCAAAAATTCAAACTGCCATGAAATAAATCCAAAGATGGTAAACAAAGAATGCCCATGGATTTATCCTTTTGCACTACATCTGTTAAAAATAATGAAACCATAACTTTGGGGTTTATGGTGAGAGCAGAAACTAGACTAAACTGCATCCCATACTGACTGCTTTACACAGCCTTTTTTTTTTTTTTCTGTTTAAAAGGACATGCAGGTCATGACATGAGAGTTTTAATTCAATTTGGGACTGTCACAGGAACACTGCCATCAGTCACTTTTGTGTCTACGTGTTCATTTGTGTGAGTGGGTCATTTTGCTGCAGTGTATCTCTGATGCCAATAATGTGTGCGCCAAGTCTAGTCCAAGTTTTAGATCTGGAACTGCATTTTAAATACACCACAGCTTGTATGTGTGGCTGGTAGGTGAGGGGCAGGGGCTCTGTTTAGGGTCAGGTTTGAATCAGTTGCAATATTCAGAACCAGCAGGTAACTCTGCTTTAGATCTTGGTCTAGTCCCAGCTTCTTCCTGTTTACACTTACTAAGACAAACTCAGTAATCAAAAGGTAGCAGAATGAGATCCAAGGAACCTTATTCCATATTTTATCTGTTGATTACCTTTCCCCCCATGGTCCCATATCCCTTTAAAATCATTCTGTCTTTTCTCATTTCTGTCCCTTCCAGTTTCAAACCAATTTCTCTTTTTCTTGACTCTGTCTTGTTCTCCTCAGGCTCGGTGGCTGGTTCTCTCCATCTCTCTGAATTACTTGTCATTTCTCACCTGTCATGGATCCTCCGAGCCCTGGCCTTCTGTCTACTTATTAAAGGGGCTGTCATTCTAAAGGGTTTTTTGTTTCCAGCTTTAAAACAAACATATTTTTATTATTTTAACAAAATCTGTCTTCAGCAAAGCCAGTCAATCAAAGGGCTTGACTGTAAAACTTTCAATTTGGCTATGTTTGTGTTTCAAGGCAAGCATGAACATGTAGGTATCCGAAGAGAGTGCTGAAAGCCAGGTCATGGCTGGAGGTCTGAGGGGAGGACTGGGTTGTCAGGCAGATGCCTCCCTGAGTTTTGGCCACCATGTGCTTCCTGCACATCCATGTCTTTGTGAGAGCCTCCCTTCACCCTCTCCCTTACTTACTGTAAAGGTATAGGCTGGCATTTGTGACTCCCAGCTTGTTGGAAGCCACACAGGTGTAGTTCCCGTAGTGTTCCTCAGTGACGTTGGCCACCATCAGCAAAGACTGACTCCCCGTGCTCTTTATCTCCAGACCATTGGCGCTGTGTATCCTGGGAAGACAGGAGAAGAGGTGTATAGTGCAATGGCAGCTGTGTACTGGGAAGGAAATCCCTCCCCAGCACACAGCAAAGTAAAGTCATTCAGCCTAGCTGAAAGGTGAGGATAGAGGGAGGCAAGGAGGGGATGTGAGAGGAAAGAGACCAAAGAAGGCACGGATGGAAAACAGGAATGTCGTAGTTCAGTGGGAATAAATGCCACTGGTGAAGCAGTGAAGAACCAAGGAAAGACAAGGAAGGGGAAGAAACATTAATCCAGCACTAAGTCACTCTAGAAATTAACACACCATGGCCAGCTGAAGGCTAGTCTGTACTTGAACACAATATTCCTAGTGAAACACACTGATTCACAATATGTGCATATACTGAGTCACCCCTGAACCTGGGCACCCTGTTCAGGGCTGGCTACCCTAAAATGTAGGGTAATAACACAACCTTCTTAATGCCAGGCAAATGCTCAGAAAAAAATCCTTTTTCTCTTCTCACTTATTGTCATATTGTCTGAGAGGCTCAGGTCGCGCAGGTGGGGGAATCTCATACCCCAGCATCTTCTGTCCCTAGAAGAATGCACCTGGAGCAGCATTACCGAATTGAAAACTTATACTACCTACTTTTTGGTCTATATCATGGGCTACTTAACACATGAACATGGTATTAATTGGGTATTGGCCCATAATTGACTTCAAGGCAAGAACTCCATCCTCTGCACTTCCTTCAGCATCTCCAGTGCAGAGAAGAATTGCCTCCTCCAGCCATGACCATGCTGGCTCTGCCAAGTCTGATGGGACATTGTGACTCAAATGGATTGTAAGGAGCAACCTGTTTGAGAGGAGTTGAGGAGGATGACAGGAACTTCTATTCAGTGGACTGAAGAAGAGAGGAGGGAAGAGGAGAGTAAAGGCCTTACCTGGTGTCATCTCTGTACCACTCAAAATCAGGCATGGGCACTGCTGATGCCTCGCACCGCAGCAAGGCTTGTCGTCCCGTGGCCGCCTCATTGCTCTTGGACTCTGTGATGGTGGGAGGGTCTAAAGGAAGGAAACACATGGTCAATCCACACACTTCCAGGTGGAACAAAACAGGGGAACTATGTCAGGGCTGCCTGCCTCATGCAAACTGTTTGGGCTACTGGAGGTCCACAGCAGCTGTTTGCTGTGGCCCTTGTTCCCCCCTGCTCCTCTGCAGAACACTGCTCTTTAAATTTTCCCTCATAGACAACATTAGAAGCACTCCTTACACATGCTCCTCTTCAGCACTGCTGAATAAAGTTCTGTCATAAATGCATAGGCATACACAGGCAAAGTTAAGGCTAATGATGGACTTCTGCAATTTATGAATATTTACCTATGAAGCTGTAGTTCACATGGGATTACCAGAGAGAAGAAGATGAGAGAAAGACTTCATCAAGGGTAAAGGAAGACAACAAAAGTAAAGGAATAAAGAAGGAATTTAACACTAACATAAAAATTATATTCCATACAAACTCTTTGCCTAATGCGAAAAAGGACTGAAGCAACAAGTATGAAACAGAAATACATTAATGGCTTAAAAGACAAGAACATTAGCAGAAGCTGTGGGTGCAACTTGAGAGCCAGTGTTGAGACACTTCCCTTAGGTGTCCAAGGTTGCAAATCCTGATCAAGTTTTCCTGGACATTGTGCATTGTGACAAGATCCAGAAGGGCTTGCTTGTCAGTGCTCTGCCTGAAGGTTGCCCTCAGTCCAGCACAATGCTCCCACCTCTGCTTACTTTGAAGGCTGAGCGTTGTGCCATGAGCAAACCAAACTTGGAAAATATATTGGTGTGCTCTGCTGGAGCTTGGTCTCAGTACTGGCTGGATACCAGGTAGAGTAGGCACTGGCATCTTCAATCCCAGCCCCATGTTCAAAATATTAAGTGATAAGCTTTACATGTTAAAAGGCAGAATTATTTCCACCTGGCTGCTGAGAGGGATCAAGGAATAAGAGCCTTGTCTCTCATCACTAATACTTGCATACCCTGAGATTACAGGGCTGCAACTCAGACAGATATTTTGCTGAGACTCAAGTTACCATGAAACACTCTCTGCCATCTGTATCTGTCCCAGAACTCAAAGGCCAGAAAAAAAAAAAAGGCAGCAAAACAGATCATGTCAGTCAAAGAAAAAGAATAATTCTGTCTGGAGAATGCAGGGAAGGAAATTTGTTTGTGAACACATTAGCCGTCTCAATATGATCCCCTCCCTGACCTTAATCGGGATTTTATGCAGGGCTTTAGGGATATTGCAGTGCACCCTCTAACATCATAAATATTAATAAGTTTACATAAATAGGTTCCTACATTCAAAGGCTGTGGGTTTGTGTAAATATTTTAATTTGAAAAGGAGGAGGGATAATAAAAGGATAGCAAAGGTGATTTTTTAACCATTCTTTTTTGATTTTTTGGTTTGAGCAGTGTATCTTCTTGCTGTCTACAGCGAGACAAACCTTTCCATTTCATGAATCTGGTACAAAAGGTGAGTCACAGAATGAACAGGCACCTTTCCATGGTCCTAGAAAATGATTCCAGCAAGTGTCTGCTTCCCTGCCTGAGAGCCCAGCCCCTTGCTCTGAGCAGTCCCCATATTCACCACTTTAGGAAGTTGATGCAGTGCTCTCCCGGGAGCAGGGGCAGGTGGCAATCCCAAACAAACCAGCCTATTGCACCTAGAAAGCAGCTGCTCTGTTTGCTGCCTGGGAAGCCAGGAGTGGGCTCCCTTTAGCTATTCTCCTCCCACTCTCCCCAGGCCTCAGTTTCCCTGTCTGTGATGTGCAAGGGCAATTACTTAGGAAGCCTGAAGGTGGTAGTGTGAGACCAAAGCAAAGTGAGATGCTTTCTCCTGCAGTCCGAGCTGACAGTGCTCCAGAGCAGATGACAAGAGATGGCCAGGAAGCTCCTGAGGTTGGACAGGACCCATTTTTCAAACTCACTGTGGTTATCCCACTTTCTGATGCTTGTGGTGTTGTTTAACAAAGCAGGATGAGGAAAGATGTGTGCAAATATCTAGTTTTCATTCCCCTAATGGGACTAATTTTTTCCTGCATGGTCCTCATAGTCTCTTAGCTTTATTTCCCTTTCTTTCAAAAGAAAAAAATCTGTCCGTAAGGAATTTTAAGTTGCTTATATTACAAATTACACCACATATTAACATCACTTTTTCATATTTTCCAACAGTTAAAATGTTTAAGATCTTACCGTGGCATAGTTATTATGTGTTGAAACTAAATCAAAATCAAACATTCTGACTTTATACAAACAATCTGTTTCAAACACATTAAAGCATCACTGAAATTATGTTTCACAGAAGTGTTTGAAACTATTAATTGGTTCTCATGGAAAGTCTCCAGTTTATAAACTCAGCTGTTTTTGACACTTCTATACTTTCAGTGCAGGAAATCTGTTATTACAGTTCATATTAATGCCAAATTTGGCCCATGAGGCAGTTGATATTAAACCACTGCCACCTAATTTCTAAGGGAACTATAAAAATTGTGGATTCGGAAGATGCTGCAGGGAGCCTATAACCTCAACTTCTAAGCAAGACAGAAAAGTTGATCTGATGGGATGGCCCACATGGGACCAAGGGAAAGAAATGAAGAGTAAGAATGATATCAAAAGGTGCTATGATCACCTACAGTCAAATTAAGACTGGTATTGCCTGAAACACTTGATGGCATCAGCTCTCTGCCCTAACCTGCTCCCTAACAGTTCTGCCTGTGAATCAAGGCATGAATATGCACCCAGAAATGTATCTCTGTAGCCATCTCCAATTTCAATTTAAGTTAATATTCTGGTTTAAGTCTCAATTTACACTGAAGAAGGTCAGGAGAGGATATACCTCCTATTCATCCATCCTTGCTGCAAAGTTATTAACCTCTAGGCAAAGAAACAAAGCAGGTACATGGGGATAGCTCACTTTACATCACTCTAGTGCCAAATATAAGCCTTACAAATATGAAGGATGGACATATACACGTGTAGGATTAAAGAGTAACATCAGTTTGAAATATCTTGTGTTACTGTGAGAGGAGCAGAGTGAAGTGGACATCTGTCTAAGCCCATATGGGATGGGATCCATGCCCCAATCCATAGGTGTGGAAGTAAGCCATAGCTTACTGTGCCTCTTGGTGCTTTTAGGGGATTGCTGTACCCTTTGGTCAAAATCCCTTTCTGTATTGCAATGGTTCATGCAAGGTCCTTTAGACAGAGCTCTAAACTAATGACCTGAAACCAGCATAAAAGCTAAGTTTTTGCACCTTGTCATTAGCACGTGCCTCTGCCCCGTGTCCCCTGGCTGGGATAGCTGAGTAGGCACTGCTGAGATGACTGGGGGCAGGCAGGCATGTGTTTGCTCTGAGCCAGCTGAGCCCTCCCTTATCTCTCCTTGCTGCCTTGGTGAAACTTCTCTTCACGCTGCTGTTCACCCGAATATCAATGAGTGAAAACAAGGCATGGGCAGCCTTTCAGAGGGGAGAGATGAGGCCAGCTCACAGCTCTTCTTTCTCTCTCTCCCTCTCTGTCTGTCTCTCTGTACCACACCTCCCCCAGCCTTTTCTTATATATTACCAGGTTTAAAGCACAAACTGTACCCCGTGGCAAGTGTCTGACTGCAGATAATTTTTTCAGCACCCTCCCTTTCAGATTGTATAATCCAAACCCCAGAAAGGCTTCTCTTTTTATCCTGAAGTGATCTTTGCCTGTGGGCAAAGCTCTGCCTGCTGCCCTGCCGCAGCTGTGGTGTACTCACAGTTCACAGTGACCCGGACTTGCTTGACATCTGCTGAGGCAACTTCATTGGCAGCTTTGCACTCGTACTTGCCCGACTGCTCTCGTGTGATCCCCAGGATCTCCAGGTACTCCTCCTCACCTTCAAACTCTCTGCCTGGTAGGACAGAAAAATACAGAGAGTGGTTCTGTTAGGCTTTTCAGACTTAGGAAATCGCTATGGAGGAACAATCACAACATGGACTCTGCAAACATGCAACAGTCACAAGCGGTTTAAAAGTTATTTCAGAAGCTGCATCAGCAAGACACCAGTATTTAATTTAATTATGGAAAACTGAAAATCTGGAAGGCAGCACACAGGTGGTGCAATACATAGCCTCTCACAGGCTGCCCAGGCTGAGAAGCAAAATCTCCACCACATAAGATCAGACTAAGTTCACTAGTGGGACGGCTGAGTACCACCAGCAGTTAGTCACGCTGTGGATGATGTGCTGGTTCCGGGCTAGCTGGGTCCTCAGATGTGTTGTCAGCACCCTTTTCTCCACTGCAAAACTGTGAAAAATGTCTTTCTGTCTCTCAGAGCAACCACCACCCTGAAGTGCCATCGATCAGATCAAGCTACCGTTAAACACAGCCAAACTGAGAGAAACAAACTGTAATTTGATCTGCAGAGACCAATAATCATCACGCATCCCTGAGCTACTGTACATATGAAATGACACATTTAAACCCTGCTGCTTCACTTACACACTTTGGAAAACAGTGACTTGAGTGTCAGGCGGGGTTATGGATGGGGGCAGGAATCGGGGGAGGTCTGTGGCCTTGCTTTTAACTCACTGTGTGACCTTGAGTGAGTCACTCCTTTGCTCTCCCTCTGTAAACTGCAGCAAATAGCCCTCCCCCTCCCATCACCTCCTGGTTAGAGCAGAGCAGTGAGGTTAACTCATGTTAAACACACTAAATTCATTGCATGAAAGTTGCCAGGGAGGCATGAAATACTAGGATTGGTATATGTACCCTGTTTCTTCAGAAAGCAAAGTAAGGCACCTCCTGGAAAGAATCTGAACCACATTTCCTCCTTTCAGAGGGCTGTAAGCACTGCTCTGCAGCACTGGAAACTGCAAGTCCCCGTTGTGTGCCTGTGTATGTTTAGAGAGAAATCAGCCCCCAACCCTACAAGGGTAAAAGACAGATTTGGGGGGGAAAAAAAAAAAAAAGTCAGATCCCAAGAGCTCCCATTCAGGTTCCTGAGAGAGTGGTCAGATTTTCCAAAAAACTCTCTGTCCAGAAGACATTTTCTGCTCAACAAGTGCCAAGCACTTCTGAAACCCTGCCCACTTCACAAAAGTGCTTACAGTTTTTGAGGGAGTTCAAATAGTACCTACTGTTTCCCTTAGTTTATGGCACTGCATGAAAGCAGTGTGTAAGTCTGAAGCTGAACTTCCCATGGAGCCACCTGCAACAAATCCCATCCCAGAGGCACAGACTTCCTGCAGTGTCTTGGCCAGGTCAGCCTGGCCACACACACTGGTGATGCCAGGTGTGTGCAATTCCCTTCAGCATCAGAGAGGGACTCCAGGAACTTCAAAATCGGCTCAGAACTCTGTCCCTTACAGAATTATTTTTGTCTTTTTTATTTTTTTTTCCACAGGCAATTTTCAGAATCGTTCTAGGGGAAAACCACCCCCTGTCACGGAGACTCAGCATGAAAACTGCAGTGTACCTATTAAACTCATGTAAAGACAAGGGCTCCCTCTTTCTTTCAGCAGGGCTAATCAGTAGTCCCTTTTTCCAGCTCCTACCAGATGTTCAGGTAGTGGAAATCTCGTTGCTATGTCTAAAATTCACAGCTGCTTTGGTTTTTGCATCCCCTAACAGTCTGCTGCAGGACCTTCCTGCATGGCAGCAGTGTTTTCCACAAGGGAAGGAGGCAAGGTTGGCTCCTGCTGCCAGGACATGGCTCTCTGTCCTCTGCTCTGCTGTGGGGCTGATGCTGTGGAGAGTCAGCGGAGAAGGAATCAGGGTAGGATTTTCACAGGTGTTTTTTTATTGCTGGAACTCATGAATATGTTAGGGAATCCTAACCTCTGTAGAACCAGAGTTGGGTGACTCACAGCACTGTGGGAAGGGACTTCAGTCACCAGGTAAGCCGTTCCCCAGTCTCAAGGCAGGACACATGTCAGGGACACAGCCATCCTCTGCCCTCCAGTGGCAGAGATTCTGCAGCCTCTCTTGACAATCTGTTCCTGTGCTTTGCTGTCCTTACCACTGGAGCAGTTTCCTGAAGTTTGACCTGAGTCTGCCTTGCTGCAATTTAAAGCCATTACTTTTGTCTTAGCCACTACAGACAAAAAGAACAAATCATTCCCTCCTTCCCTGCAATAGCCTTTTATCAACTTTTAAATCACTTATGTTCCTCCCTCAGTTGTCATCTTTTTTTTTTTTGGTTGAACATTTCCAGGGTCTTTNAGGGAAAGACTCTCAAAGAAAAGGTTAAAACATAATTTGCCTCTGTTTTTCAACTCATTTGCTCTGCAATTCTGCCTTGTTTATACACAGGGTTCATTCCAAGTGGGACTTGCTTCTCCTGCAATTTGCCCTTGTCACAGGACTGTCACTGTAATGAAAACAGGGTTGAGGGTGACTTAACCAGCTCTAATGGAGTGGCACCCTCATTACGGGTGCTGTTAAGTCTGTCTGTTAGAGAACCACATCAGTTGAGCTCCAAAGTAACCTACAAGGGTACATACTTTCCCAGGGGAAGATGTTTTTGAGCTTCTCCCCTGCACACATACATGCACTTGAAGTCTACTGTGTACCATGTCTGGCAGGAGAGCTTTCACAGCTACACAGAAACCCTCCCAAGACAGGATGAGCTGCTGGCTTGCCCAGTGGAGTGCCCTGGAAGTAAGTGAAGGGCAAGAGTTCTGTTCTAAAGGGCATGCCAAAGACATCAATAACCCTATTCAGCTCCTCATTCCCCTGCTCTAGGACAAACATATAAGCATAACACTTCAGGGAAAGTTTCTGTGACAGTCTCTTGCTGAATAAGTGGTAGCGCTGTTCTTGTCTCTGCACTGGTGGCCCTGAGCATCAACATTTTGCTACAAGAACTGAGCTACTCTCAAGACAAACCCTTTTGTATGCTGCCTTGTCCCCTCTAAGAGCACATTAACCATTTCTAACAAAAAGCATTTATATAAAATTGAGGTGTTGTAGTACAGATCAGGAAGAGGAAAGATGTATCACACTGTGTTAGAGAAGTGTCAGGTTGTGATATCTTGCAGAGAGCTGTAGAGATGTTTTCACTAATTCACTTTGGCAGCCAGATTAGGTGAGTCATATTAACTCTAACCTCTAAGGCAAACAGGGGGTTGGGGGAGCAGGAACAGAGCTTTATACATCGAGTGAATTTACAAATGTTTCCACACAGGAGCCAGCTTTGGTAGGGAACTGATGGTTGTCACTAGGCAGTTTATCAAAGTGGGGAGGGACAAGGCTTGGACAATGCTCTTTGGTGCCAATAACAATGAACATATTCTATTAGGTGAAAGAGGGGTTGCCAGCTCCTGGCAAGCGAGCCACTCCATTCCCATTAAGAGAAGACATTTGCCTTGAGCAGATTATCAAAGGATGAAATTCT
>VXBB01018440.1:1207054-1236960 GCA_013399915.1 Illadopsis cleaveri
CCTGTGTATGTTTAGAGAGAAATCAGCCCCCAACCCTACAAGGGTAAAAGACAGATTTGGGGGGGAAAAAAAAAAAAAAAAGTCAGATCCCAAGAGCTCCCATTCAGGTTCCTGAGAGAGTGGTCAGATTTTCCAAAAAACTCTCTGTCCAGAAGACATTTTCTGCTCAACAAGTGCCAAGCACTTCTGAAACCCTGCCCACTTCACAAAAGTGCTTACAGTTTTTGAGGGAGTTCAAATAGTACCTACTGTTTCCCTTAGTTTATGGCACTGCATGAAAGCAGTGTGTAAGTCTGAAGCTGAACTTCCCATGGAGCCACCTGCAACAAATCCCATCCCAGAGGCACAGACTTCCTGCAGTGTCTTGGCCAGGTCAGCCTGGCCACACACACTGGTGATGCCAGGTGTGTGCAATTCCCTTCAGCATCAGAGAGGGACTCCAGGAACTTCAAAATCGGCTCAGAACTCTGTCCCTTACAGAATTATTTTTGTCTTTTTTATTTTTTTTTTCCACAGGCAATTTTCAGAATCGTTCTAGGGGAAAACCACCCCCTGTCACGGAGACTCAGCATGAAAACTGCAGTGTACCTATTAAACTCATGTAAAGACAAGGGCTCCCTCTTTCTTTCAGCAGGGCTAATCAGTAGTCCCTTTTTCCAGCTCCTACCAGATGTTCAGGTAGTGGAAATCTCGTTGCTATGTCTAAAATTCACAGCTGCTTTGGTTTTTGCATCCCCTAACAGTCTGCTGCAGGACCTTCCTGCATGGCAGCAGTGTTTTCCACAAGGGAAGGAGGCAAGGTTGGCTCCTGCTGCCAGGACATGGCTCTCTGTCCTCTGCTCTGCTGTGGGGCTGATGCTGTGGAGAGTCAGCGGAGAAGGAATCAGGGTAGGATTTTCACAGGTGTTTTTTTATTGCTGGAACTCATGAATATGTTAGGGAATCCTAACCTCTGTAGAACCAGAGTTGGGTGACTCACAGCACTGTGGGAAGGGACTTCAGTCACCAGGTAAGCCGTTCCCCAGTCTCAAGGCAGGACACATGTCAGGGACACAGCCATCCTCTGCCCTCCAGTGGCAGAGATTCTGCAGCCTCTCTTGACAATCTGTTCCTGTGCTTTGCTGTCCTTACCACTGGAGCAGTTTCCTGAAGTTTGACCTGAGTCTGCCTTGCTGCAATTTAAAGCCATTACTTTTGTCTTAGCCACTACAGACAAAAAGAACAAATCATTCCCTCCTTCCCTGCAATAGCCTTTTATCAACTTTTAAATCACTTATGTTCCTCCCTCAGTTGTCATCTTTTTTTTTTTTGGCTGAACATTTCCAGGGTCTTTCAACCTTCCTCTGTAGGTGAGGGTTTTTTTAGGCTCTTGATCATTCTTGTTCTTTGCTTTTAGACCTCTCTGACAAGTTCACATTTTTCTGGATGTGTGATACCCCAAACTGAACACAGCATTTCAGATGAGGTGTTACCGTGGCTGAACACAGATGAAGGATTGCATTGCAACTACTGCACCGTGCTGCTGTCTGTAGAGGCAGCACATTGTTTCTGGTTTTGCTACAGCAGGGATCATTTCTGTTTGGGAACTCTCTTAATTCCCAGATTTTCTTATGGCCTATTATGGCATATATATATACCTGCTAATAAAGCACTTTAAAAATCTCACCCCCAAACTGAGCTGACAACCAACACTCCCCTCCTTTTCCTTGGACAATGCTCTTTGGTGCCAATAACAATGAACATATTCTATTAGGTGAAAGAGGGGTTGCCAGCTCCTGGCAAGCGAGCCACTCCATTCCCATTAAGAGAAGACATTTGCCTTGAGCAGATTATCAAAGGATGAAATTCTGACCATACTGCCAAAGCTTCCTTGCTCACAAGAGTTGTCTCCTGGCTGTTCTACCTGGTTCAGTACAGCCCTTTCCCAGTGAGGGTCCTTTCAGGTTTCCCTAGGTGGATGACTTCTCACTCAGTGCAGCTCTTCTCATCCCAAACCATCCCCTTGCATGACTTCAGGCAGCCTGTTTCCCTGCAGGTTTTTTGTCTTTCACAGGTTCATAGTTAGCTTGGTTTGTTGCTACAGTCCCATTGAACACTATCTTGCCAAGCTGTAGCTCCTTAACTCTGTCCCAGTAATTCAGAAAGGAGCTTTCTGCTCTGGAGGCTGGAGATAGAGAGGGCACGAGCCCAGGAGGCTTGACAATCAAACCAAGAGGGAACGACCCTGAGCAGCGCGAGCCAGGCGGCTGCTGCTGCTCGGAGCTGGCAGAGCCTTTTTTGCAGAGGGATCTGCGGCAGCAGCTTTGATGTGTGCAGGAGGAAGGCTTTGAAGGCCTGCTTGCCTCAGCCACATTTCCTATCCCGTGGCTTCCTAATTGGACCCAGTAAATAATGAAGCTGAACAGCAAATCTGCTTGACTATGCTAGCCTGCTGGCAAGCAGCCCTCCTTTCCCCTTACCCTCTGGAAATAGCCTTGTACAACCCCACTGGCTCTGCAGTGCACGCCTGCCTGTGCTCTCATATAGATATGATATATATATATGCGCTATATTCTGTATTTTACATACTATGTATTTTATTTGGTTTTATATCTGTAAATCCACCTGTGTGTGTGCAGAAACACAGACTGACATGTTCCCCAGGCATTTATGGGCCCTTCTTACCTTCACCCAAACGGCCCCTTGCACTGTCACACACCATCACTCTTTCCTTAAAGGCTAAATCCTTCTTTTCTACAAATGACACACACCCAGACAAAATCCCACTTGTACTGTGTGCAGACAGCCCTTTCAGGTAGTCAGGGTCAGCAATGCATTCAGTCACATGCTCTACTAGAGAGGCCTTTCCCTTCATGCCCTAGTTTCTTACATCTCCAAAGGGGAAGCTGATCTCCAGAGGTGGCAGCCACATTTTATTTCATCTCCTCTCCTGTGCATGCATCCAACACTGGGCTTCTTCTTGTGCAGAGATTACTTTAGTTCTCTTATTTATTTATTTATTTATTTATTTATTTATTTATTTATTTATTTATTTTAACACTGGTGTGGTCTTAAATTAAACTGAAATTCAGATCTGCTGAAAGTATCTGTTTGCATTTGGCATGTGGAGAAAGAGATCAGCCACCCTGCTCCTATGTTTGTTTTCCCTCCAAGCATCTTTGTAGTTGTTAAGAGAAGGGAGCAGAATGGGTTATGCATCTTTGTTGGGCCTAAAACAAGATGCAAGGAGATAAAAAAGATTGGAAATCAATGGATGCCATTTGAAGTTTTTTGTGTGTAGCAACTTCTATTGCTGAACTGCAGGTTTTGTTGTCTCTGCACTCTCCATTTAGTGTTTGAGGTTTTGCTCACCTAACTTTCCTCCTTCCCTCTGCACCTTCTATTCCCTAGGAACCGGCTTTTGAAAGACAAAAATAGCTAAGGGAGCCTTTGACATGATTTTTTTGTTTTACCTCCAGCTGAGGGTTTTCTTTTTTTTTTTTAAATTCAAAACTTTGAAGTTTTCGTTTATCAGTCCCTGTCTCCTCAGCCATCACAGATTGCAATGAGCTTGGCATTTTTTCCCATCCCTTAGTTGAAGAGGCTTGTTTTTAGCAAAGAGATCAGTAGAGAGAAGCAGATGGTGGATAAGCAAAGGGACAGCTAGTGCTACAATGCTACAGTGAGGAAGACAGGCAGAAAACCTAGAGTAGCATGGGAAGTGGTGAAATGGGGAAAGCTTAAGAGAAGACAAAAATAGATGGAGAAAAAACAGAGGGAGAATGAAGAGAGGGAGAGTGGCTGGGAGAGAGAAATGCAAAAAAAAAGTGAGATTCTTCAGTGACTGAGAAAAAGAGAAAATGGTATTCAGCTACTGACAAATAGAAACACACTGAGACAGCAAGTGAGAAAGAAGGGAGGTGAGACAGTGGCAGACAGAGAGATGTACAGCTGGGAGAGCAGCACAGCCATCCCTTGTGTAAAGGGAGCCATGAAATAACAACTGCCAGAGGGACAGGAACAGAGGGGTCACATGTAGTAAGGCAGTAATTACTCTGTTTAAGCAGCAAGGCACAGCAGGGTATTTATTGTTTAAGCTGGCCTCATGCCTCCCATGCCCTCAGGTCTGTAGCTATTACACATAAACCAAAAAACTAGAGCAGTGCCAGGGAGGGCTCTGGCCTGGCTCTGGCTTCATGAATGAGAATGAGTCAGACAGGGAGGAAACACTCTGGCATGGTTTCCCCTGGCATTCACCAGGACTTTGCTCATCAGCAATCATACTTGCACCTTGTGTGCAAAACTGCCTGCCCTGCCTCCAGAGCCACGGAGAGCGCCCAAGGAGCTCCCTGACTGGGGAACACGAGCACCCCACATCATGACCAGGGTTAAGAGAGCCTGTGATTTCCATGGGCTCTTTCTTCTCAAACTCCACGCATCCAGCATGCAAACAAAACCCTCCAGGCTGAGAGCAGCTTCCCCAGACTGAACAGTGTCTCTGTGCTCTCTCTCAGGACAGCACTGACCAAACCGCTTGGGATAACTCACCCATCACTGGCGGCTCTGCCCAGGAGCTGGAAGCCAAAATCTGACAGCTCAGATGCAGTTTGCATCCTGGTTGTGGGTGCATGTCAGAGGGGGTCTTCTGCCTGAGGCAGCCTCAGCCTCAGCGGCCTCAGCAGCCTCAGCTGTATCTATGAATTTCCAACCCCTCTTTTCTAGAAATGACCACTAAGGGTCATCACACTCTCTCACACAGAGCCCTGAGTCTGGGCACGGAGCAGGTGTGCAATATACTACTTCATTTCAGCAGCTCATTAGATTTTCCATTCAAAATCCACATGTAAACACCAGAGAGAAAGGGAACCATCCCCTGAAAAAAAATTCAGACCCACTTCGGTTCATAGCCTTCTGTTTGACCAGTGGTTTTCTTCTCTTTGCTGAACTAGAAGAAGGAATTATTGTTCTGCCTTAACTTGAGATACAATTTAAATCAGATGATTTCATGTTGAAGAAGATCACTTTTTTTTCAAAATCACTTACTGAATTTAGCCCAAATTTGTTAACACTTTTTAAATGAACATAAACAGCATTTTTTGGATAGATTAATTACTCTTGAACAGAACTTGGCTGTGAAGCCAATGTATAAAGTAAATTATGAACCATGAGGTAAATTAAGTCATGTAATGTCACAACTACAATATTATACTCCCCAAGTGTTGCATACTGCAATGCAAGTTGTCATGACTATGCTACCAAACACCAAGCCTTAATTTTACTGCCAAGAAAATGACATATAAACATGAACAAACCAATAGCTGCACCATTTCTGCATCACAAAATTTTTGCCTGCTGCCTTTTGAAGGGTACAACATGAGGTAGGAGTCATCATCAGCTAGATTAATCAATGAGATGTCACCATAGTTTTGAGAGCCTGAGAAGGGCAGGAGTTGGTAACTCATCAGGGTTGTGAGGACAGTGCTGGGGCAGCTAATGAAATGGAGGATAAAAACAGAAGGTCAGACAAAGAATCACAGCCAAGGTGCAGGAGTTGTTTGATGTGCACATTGGATGGCAGCACACCAATCTCACTCCCAGCAGTGTGGTCCGCACTGTGGGGTCCTGTGCCCTCTTCCTCCACCACCTACAAGAACAGGATGGGCCAGGACTTGCCCTTGGCATGAGGAACATCAGGGTGTGTTTGTGGAGGTGTGGGTTTATGATCAGTAAGTCTTTGTTTCCCACTGTGCTAAGCACAAGACGGTAATGCAAGCCCAGAGCTGATGCAGGGGACTGAGTTTTCTTGCATGTCATGGACACTTATGAAAGGCATAAAATACAACAGCAAGCAGTCAACTGTTACAGTCTCTAGTGACTCAGTCAGATGGTTTCCTTTCATTTGGCCTCATGTACTCCTTTTCCTCCAAGTTTTCTTATTTTGGACAATGCACTTGTGCTACATTGTACAGTTTGAAGACAAGTTCCTCCTCACAAACACAAGACCAAAGAAAGAACTGACAGCAACAAGTCCCTTCTGGGGCAAGAAGCCTGACTGAACTGTATAATTTCTGTCCTGCCAGTGAAGAGCAATGATGGACTGCAATGCAGCCCCTAGTTAATTCCACAAATCATTATGTCAGCCCCAGACTTTAGGGAAACCTCATGCAATGGCACACACTGGTACCAACTGTGCCAGTCTCACCATCTGGGAAGTACAGGGGTTGGTCTGTGTTTGGTGGAAACCTTAAAAGTCCTTGTTATGTTCTTTACAAAGTCTCTTGTGTCTTATGCAGCACAAGACATGCTCAATACACTATTGTGCAAGAATCAAGTGGCTCGCTTTTGTAGGCATCCATCAGAATGTTTCCTATTTTTAAATATAAGTTGTTTGTTCCCTCCTGTCCTATGCCCACTTGTACTTCTTGAGATGAGAGGGTAGGGATGAATCCAGAACTTCAAGCTAACTTAAATTTTTTTAAAAAAATTGATGATCTCCTCCTCCTCAATGACTCAACTTAGCCCACAGAATTCCATTCTTATATGTCTGAAACTTGGAAGAAGTCTTGAGAAATTACAAATTGGCAGAAATTTACTTGAAATGGGAAAAAGCATTAACTCAGAGACTTAGGCAATGCTGTGGCTCTTTCTCTGCAAGCTGGAGCCAAACATTTCATGACCAGATAACATGGCCCCTGAATTTCCTGTCGTTTTGCAAGATGGCAATTCCTGTAGTTCATCCCTGTTTTCAGTGAGGCTACTCTGAACACCAGCTTCACAAACAAAACCTAAATACCGGGATTTCTGTATCAGCCTGGATCTAGCCACTGAGCTTTTAAACTGGTGTAGTTTTCAAGTGAGGAAATGAGGTCAAAGAGTTAAGCCACCCCTTAGCAAGATTTACCCTTTCAAAAACACGCCTGAGTGTTGTGATGCCTGGCGCCAATATTTGTATAGGTGGATTAGCTTCTTGAAAAATCGTTTTGTTTGCTTTTCTGTTGACCCCTCTCCTTGCTGCAATGTTTCTCAATTAGATCCAGCATAGTAATTTCCTGACACCATCCCCCATTATGTGCTCCTGGTGGAAGAAGGAAAGGGAATACTTCGTGGGGGAGCACAACAAGGGATCAGGAGATGAGACTACCTAGCTGAATTCAAGATTCAGCAGGCATCAAATATTGCCATGTATCGAGGTGAGAATTACTGAGGTTTTGAGCCAGCGTGCTTTATGCTGGGAAGAGATTGTTTGGGCTCACACGCTGCAGAGGCTTTTGATCAATTGGGCTGGCTCCTGTGATATTATCATCTGAAGTGTCTGCCGTTGATTCATAGTGATAGCAGTCCAGATAAATTATTGCTTCGGTCCAGGATATTTAATTCTTATGCATTTAGCCACTCTCTTGCTTTCCAAAGAATAAAGACTCTCTCTCTCTCACAAACTTGCAAGGCAGTGGCTGAGAAGGAAGGCATTTGCTCCATGTTTAATACTGCCTCTTGCACAGTCCTACAGGGACGGCAAGCAGAGAGGAAATACAGGCCCTGATTTTGAGGTCTTGTAGCTCCCTGATGCAGCTACTCCCATTGCTCGTGCAGCTGTTGGCCCTCAGCACACTTGAAAATCCTGGCTGTGAAACAGGGTTTCTCTCCCAGGAATATGGGAAAAAGAAGGGGGTCACCAGAAAGGGAGAAAGCAGAAAACCATAAATACAAGAAACAGTATCAAAACAACTCCTTTCTGACTTCTTACAGCTTACCCCATAGGTTTAGGAAGGGGTCTGAAGACAAACCTAAAAGATATTTCATTGCTTTCATACCAACTCCTTAATACTTGTTCTGATGATTACATAAAATTTCCAACAACTGTAACAGTGCTGGCATGAGAAGATCATGGCCAATCATGTCAATCAAAATGTCTCTCACTGGGCTTCGCCTCTCTGAATCCCCCTATTACCATCATGGACAGGAATCCATTTATTTCTCTTCTCTCCACTCCCCAAACATACTTGATTCCTGTGGGAAGGGAAACATCTTGCTCCAACAGGATCCCAGTCAGCCAAAAGACCCAAGAAAGCATGAAAAACCATCCGTTTTATGTTGAGGACTCTTTGGCTCCTTTCCGCCAAGCTCCTGGAGAAGCAGGGCTCTCATTAGAGTGCCTCTGCAACTGCACACCTGTGAGACTCTCACTGGAACTGAAACAGCAGCTGCTCTAATTAAACAGCACAGAGCAGGCCACCTTAATCACTGGCATGATTTCACCTTCCTTGAGGGGAAGAGGCATCAAAACTGATAAGAGAGAGGGAAGAAGGTGAAATGTACTGAATCCCTGGTTCCTCAGTTTAAAGCACTAAGGGATGTCTCTCATCTCTGTAAAGATTAATGTGAGCTTCTGATGGCATGTTTTATTAAACGGTTATATAATAATTGATATTTGAAAGCAGGGTTTCCAAAAGCCACTAAATGCTTTAACAGGACAAGGCCCCTTGGTTTTCAATGGCATTTGTGCCTGTAAGTCATTCAGGTGCATTGGAAAACTTCACCTCTACCCTTTTATTCAAATCAGCACCTCATTTACTCCATCAGCGTGACCTTGCCAGTCTGTGTGGCAGAAACCAGGGGCAGGGGTGAAAACCATAAGTCCTCTAAGGAGAGGGTCTATGCTTCCTCAGCCTTGGGTGGAAGTAGGAGGTGCCAGCAGCGCACAGTCTGAGTGAGAAATCCATCAGCTGAGGAGCAAGTAGCCAGACACCAAGGACACCCAGGAAATAACAGCATGATAATTCCTGTCCTGACTCTCCCAAAGCCTGTAATGGGGAGGCACATCTGTCCCTGAGACAAGGCACACAGGCAGGCCAGGTAGAAATGCTGCTGGCAAGCTAGAGGGCCAGTGGGCCAAAGCTTAATAGGAAAACAGCAGTGATTTGTCTCCACCACTATTTATGTTTCAAGCACATGACAGGTTGTCAGTGGAAGTGAGTGCTGCTAAATTTACTGCTTCTCAAATCTCTGCCACTGTTGCATACTTGACAAGTCACTTCATTTTAAGGGCTAGGTGTTGGGCTGGACTTTCCTCCCCTGTGCACTCCTTCAATGAAAACCACAAACAGCTTTCTTTACACCACAGACTGATCCCCCTGGGGGCTATGATATCAGTGTGTGAGTTTAGAGAAAGGGGATGTTCCTGGCATATTTATTTTTAACCCTGATACATGCTGGTCTTGTTCTGGGCCACTTGACTGCAGATGTGTGTCTGACAGGACACACACATGACTGAACTGAACAAGTAACAGCTTGGTTACAGCAAGGGGCATTTGGAGACAGAGAACATGAGGAGCCTGGTGAGCACGAGCAAATACCAGCTGGGTGTGTGGGCAGGAGCTGCCGAGCACAGTAAGGAAAGCAGTGCCAGAGACTGTGGAGATGCAAGAAGAAAATGCAGATGGGTGAAGGGGTGCCTGGGGATTAGACTGCACATATGTGTGCATGTGTACAGGTGATGGAAAAAACACACAGAATAATGGGTAAGGGACTGGAAGTATGACGGAGCATTTGGGTGAGGATGTGCAGGCAGGAAGGCCGGCAGGCAGGGGAGAGGGTGAGAGGATGAGCATAGGGTGTGTCTGTGGTCCTGCATGTGGGGGACTGAAGTATGGAGCATCATTTGCCTCCCAGGTGTTGCATGGTGCCTGCATCCATGCAGCTTCAGGCATATCTGCAACACAACACATTTGGCAGGTGGGAGAAAACCCCTCATAAATGGCTGAAGGTTTGTAACACCTTGTTTCAAACTCTCCTGGAAAGCAGAAGGGGAGTGAGGCTGCCATTTGATGATGGGGGCCATAAGAAGCCCAAACCTTCCCTTTTTTCTCCCTAACTTGTCCTCACTGCACTACAGAATTCTGCTGAAGGGCTCTGGTCTTAGTTGCAGGGAAGCTGCTCCCTGCTTTATACAGCTGTGCTTCTGGACAGGACCACATCTTCTCAAATGTTCTGACTCCTTTTGGCTGCAGATATCAAGACAAAGCTGTCAGGAACAGTGTTATGAAAGACAGTCAAATGTGACAGGGCACATCCTCCTACCCCAACCACTCCCCTCATTTCTTCTACATGCAGTGGAGCTCCCTGCTTTCTCTTGCACATATCTTGGTATCATGCACAAGGTCCTTTCATTTGGTTCCCTCATGTGCACTCAGTAAATTACACATATGCATGGACACATATCCTGCAGAAAGTGTCCTGCAGAAGTAGGGCACATCCTCTCCTGTCACAGGGGTTCAGGACCATTCTCCATTCTCATATTCTCCACCAGCCCTTTAGGAATCTGCTCCGCTTCCTTTTCCAGTGGTGTGGGCCAGAGGCCCTTGTTCTGCAATTGTGCCTCACTGTTTATATGATTAAATGTAGCATCTGCAGCTATATTAGCTGGGCTATTAGTGACAAGTGCTATCAATCCTCATACTTCAGTGAATAAACTGATCACCAGCTGGGGACAGAAATCTCCCCTTGTCTCTCACCATCACATACAAACTGCTCTGTATGGGTTTCAGAGGGAGGGAAACAAAGACAGGTGGAGTTAGAGGCTGACAAATAGTTTGGGGTATCTTCTATTCTTTCTTTGGTTCTCTGCTTTCCAAAGAACACAACAGACATTTTTTTAATGGGTGGCTCCTCCAAGGTTGCTTTAAGTTTTACTGTGGGTGGGGGAAAAACACAACAATTGTGCCCTCCCACCTGGCCTCCAAGGACTAAGAATTCATCCACAGTAATCATCTATGCCTCTTGGACTGAGGCCCTCTGACACTTTTACTGGATAATAGTGTTTCTTAATAACCGGCATTTCAATCAAATTCCTTTCTATCACCTCTCCAGCACCAATACTCTGTCTGAGTACTCTGTATAGGCTAGGACTCAGTAGGGAAAAAAATCCTGCAACTTTGACCATATGCTATAATATTAAAAACCAGGTTTTCAAACACCCTCTCTTTAAACACTTATTTTTCACCTGCTCTCAAAACTGCTGTCCCTGTATTTCTAAGTCCAGCATTCCAAAAGGGATGCTGGGTTTGATTAAAACAACTTCCTGGCTTGTAGGTTATGTCAATATCCTGGTGGGGTTTTATGCCACTAATCTCAGCAGTCTGCAGCCTGCAGATGCAGAACAGTTGAAGGAGGGGAGGAATGTTTCTGTATATTAAAATGGCAAATTCACCTGCAGACTGTATTTTCTCACTACTTCAGGAACAGAAGGTCTTGAAATAATTTTCAGGCAGTGTGAGCTTGCATATACAGGGGGATGCAAGGAAGGAGAGCGGAAAATAGAGAAGAAAAGAGAATGGAGAACAGGAGAAGAACTGTCAAGACAATAAATAATTTAAAAAGTAGCGTAGAGAAGATAGTTTGTGAGAACCCAAGTCTTCAGGAGAAGGACCAAAAAGGAAATAAATAAAGAAAGAGACACTGAGCATGAGCTAGAGATGAAAGTTTGATTGAAAAGAAGCCAGGGGATGCAGAGGGTTAGGGCAAACAAGCAGAGCTCTGAGCAAGGTGAATTGCCATGGGAAAGCAGCAGGGAATGCAGTTAGTGTTGGCTGGGAATACAACATGCAAGGGGTAACTGAGGCCAGAGTCTTCCAGATGTATTACTGTTCTATTGATCCGTGGTAAACAATTTCACTGCTCACAGGCGATTCATGGCTGTTGGCAGTATCACTGAGGGCCTTGGACACTTACGTGCTGTGTATACATGCAGGGGCATAAAAGGAGAAAAAAGGTAAGTTCCCATGACCTTTGCTAGGGAGGGCTTGGGATGGAGTGGGAATGTTTGGTGCTAGCTCCCCCTCCTTACTTTCTGCCTGCTTCATCTCATTAAAAACAGATAAAACACACCACATGAACAGCCATCTCCTTTCTAGATAAACAAGTGCTCTTATTGCTACCTACTCAAATACAGAGAGCTCCTCTGAAAAGTCTGCAATTCATCAGCCAAAAAGACAAAGAAGAAACCATAGCTGTCCCCTGTCATTCCAGCACTGCAGGAAACCTGGAAGATGATCTCCAGCACTTTTCATGTAGCCCTGGAAGAGCCCCTATGAATTTCTTTTGCACTTTATCCTCTAGGCTCCTGCTGTGGCTACATGGTGGTTTTCCTGGAGGCCAGTCTGGTTGCCAAGAGGCTCAGAGAGGAAAGAAACAGAGAACCTCTCCAGTCACTTGTCACCGGGGTGATTTGAGGTTTTGGTGCCCACACAAATCTGTTCTGATGGGCAAAGGGCACATGTTTCAGCTCCACCAGCAGAGCTGATGTCACACAGTGGAGCTGGGCCTCTGGATGCAGGCATGGGAGGGAGCCCATGGGCTGGAATGCAGCAGGAAGCTGCTGCAAGAGTAGATGAGGATGAAACCGAACCTGCTGGAGACCACAGGTCTGGCTCCTTACCCAACAGGAGAAATGACTTTGCTACTCTTGATCTCCTGAACATGCAGCTTGACCAAAAAGGCTCTCATCTGCTATATACAATGCGAAGGCTGAGGTCTGCTATGAGGGAAGAGAGTTTTGCACTCAGACCTGATGAATTCAGCTGCTTCTATACTCCTTACCTGTTCCAGCTGGAGGCACTTATAGGGAGTCATGGGAGAGAGATGGAGAAATGAAAAACTGAGATACTGAGATACCTATTCAGGTATTTCTTTACTGAATCCCAAAGCCTTCCTGAGCTCTTTCCAAACAGAAATTGGCTGAAGGTGACATATAGCCCTCTGAATTTGAATCTCCTCGGGACATTTGTGCACACTGGTCCTGTCAGCATGTTATGTTAACTCATATATCACTTGTTTAATGATTTAGGGATTTGACCACTTTAGCTTGGGAGCAGATAGTGAATTGAAGGCAGGAAGGTTTGATTCCCTGTGTTTCTGTACACTCAATCATCCTCAAAAGTGGTTGATATCTGCACAAGCCTAAAGGCAATCTTGGCTCTTTCAATTAAAAAAAAAAAAAGAAAGAAAGAAAAAGAAAGAAGAGACATTTAGGAGTCCTCAGAGAGACAGAGATGGTTGGATGCTGGCAGAGAATATCTAGCTCTGTTTAGAATCACAAGGAGGAAAATGGTCTTGCTCCCCTTTCCAAGCAGGGCAACCTCTCTCCACTTGCACTGTGGTGCCCATCACCATCCCTGTGCAGGAAGCAATGCCTTAAGAGATGAGGCAGGAATACAGGCTGTCAAGATCCTCTCCTATATTCTTTGCTCTGCTTTCTAAATGGTAGCTACGGAGGTATAAGCAGTTTTTACAGGCCCAAGACCAGAGCCTGGTCTAGGTGATAGATTAAATCTCAGCTTAGTCTTTCTAGGGAATGAGGCTGCAGAAATTCTTACTGAGCTTTCTCAGGAGAAATGTAGTCTAAGATAGATTCAGACTAATAGCTTAACACTTGTTCCTCTCTAATAGCAGAAAATGCCCAAGGCATTTTTCTTGTGCTTGTGCAAAGACACTGATCACAAACCTGTATACAGCACCACACTCTGGGTCCCTTCTGCAGAGAAAAACCATTAAGCAAAATCATACGCATAGACCCAGCAAAAAAGGCAGAAGATGAAAAAAAATTGTGTGCAGAGGGAACAGTCACAGCTGTTTCAATTTATGAGACAAGAAATTGTATTTCAAAGAGAATACAGAAGTTTTCCCCTTCGAGAAAGTTATTAACCAGAATTTGCAATAAACCCCACTCCATTTATATGCCTCTAAACTGAAGGGCCCTGATAGAGATTATATTGCATTCTGCAGGGCTCTGCTGTGCCAAGAAGAGCTCTCAGCCTCAGACCTTGCCATCCCAAAGGTCTGAATCACCTCTCCTGCTTTTTTATCCATCACAGCCCTGCTTCAAGTTTCTCATCCTTTTTTTCCCCTCTTCAGTTCACATACCTCTTTTGTCTTTTCAGATTTTCTTCTTACTCTGTCTCCCTCCTCCTCTTCCCCTATTATTCTCCTTTTTATCTTTGAGCCCTTTTTCCTTCCACCTGTATATATGTCCACAAGACAAAAACCTGACTGTAACTCAGCTGAGCTTCTGCAATGACAAAGAACATTCATGCAGGAAAAGTGTATTGGTGAAACATCTAGGAGAAGAGTTCTCATACTTGCAGCTTTGTTTTGCCTTTTATAGCTGTCTGTTACACAGCAATTGATTTAAGGGGGATGATGCCATATTGCACCACATGGCTGGAAAAGACTCCATCATTTTAATTCAAAGCTGTAAAGAACTGAACCAGGGGGCGGGTAGCAGAGAAGGTAAAAAAATACACTACAGTTGAAGAAATATGCTACAGCTAAAGAGAAATCACTTGGAGGTGTTGACAGCAAAGAACTTCACTTACAGAAGCTGGGCTGCTGGAGATTTCCTTGAAGATGACCCACTAAAGATGAGTTTGATTTGAACTGGGAAAGGCTTGTGCCTGTTTGTACCTGAGGACCCTAGTAGGACGCCCAAGGCTAATTAAAATTTTTTTTGCATGTAGTAGCTTTGATGCTTAGCACATAAACAAGAAAGCAAGAAAACAACAGAAGATACCATGGTATAAATGAGGGACTCAAACAGAGAGAGAAAGAGAAGGTCAATCCAGCAATCCTATGCATACCGGCTCTCAAAAATTGAAAATTTAGTGTGGAGCACATATCCATGCTTCACACTCACTTGTTAACAATTAAGTAATTTAGGAAGGTGATAGATTATCCATGAAGGAAAAACAATGAATCAATCAGTTATATAAATAAAGGGTCCTCAAAATTCTCTCACTGCTGAAGGACAGACAGTGGCCTACATGGACCACTGCCCTTTTCTCTGGCAAGGCTGCTTTTAGACAAGTCCTCTGTGTCCCATTGCTTTCCACTTCTATCTCACAGTGTCTCAACACTCACTTTTCCATACATCTATTTGTGTGTGGTCAGCTTCATATAACATAATTTGTATGCAGCAGCCTGGAATGAAAGCATAACAAGCACTGAAAAATTGATATTCTCCTCATTAAAAAAAGAAAAATTCTCCCTTACCAAGTTTGACCTGGTAACTATATCTCCCTTTAGGACAATATATACTGTGCCATACATACAATTGAAGCAATAAATAAGCCATCATGTAAAATAAGAAACGTCTTTCTAATAGGGCAATGAGTGTTTGGCATGCACTCATTGATTTAAACATCAGCCAAACAGGTAA
This sequence comes from Illadopsis cleaveri, assembly GCA_013399915.1. Taxonomy (NCBI): domain Eukaryota; kingdom Metazoa; phylum Chordata; class Aves; order Passeriformes; family Timaliidae; genus Illadopsis; species Illadopsis cleaveri. Next base: position 1,222,242 of record VXBB01018440.1, read on the forward strand.
TGATGAAAAGATGAGAAAATGCCTGGTCTCATTCAAGAGCCCAATCAACATGTTACAAAAATCTTCCACATTTTTACATAATAGCTCTCTGGATAATACCTGCTGAGGAGTGTCCAAGGCACTCAGGTAGGAAGATTTGACCCTGCTGCCCAAAAGCCTCTCTGTTCAGAAAACAAAAGGCTTCAGTTTCCAGTATTTGGAGTCATGCAGTTTCACTAGCTCATGAGTCACGGTATGTATTAAACGAGAGCTCAGTCTTCTACAGCAAACAGTGGTCAGTACCCACACCAGTAAAAGGAGGGTCGAATCCAGGATGGGAGCAACAGCTACAACAGGTGCTATCTAGTACTATAAAAGCAGCCTTTCCCTGTTTCCATTGCATGCTCCTGCCTCTGCTGGCCAGTGAAGCCTCCTGTGTATCCAGAGATACGCACTCATGTTTCTAAGCCTCTCTGTAACTCAACCCAAAACCCAGTGTCAAACAGGCTTATACTGAACCACTCAGGGCTTTGAAGTCAAACAAAAACAAATTGGAAAAAATACAGCATACTGGACACAGTCTTTACAGTGAGCATTCTATGAGCCTGGCAGGAAAGTGACTGAGCATCTTACTGATTTGTGCAATACTGCTTCTCTTTCAATTCACCTGCTTTTAAACAACACACTGAACTGTCTCAGGAGACTCCCTGGTTAGGGGTTCATCTTCACACAGCTCTTCCTGTCCATCTCCTTTTAGCAACCAGCCTTTCTTTTCCAGTTCTCTCAGTATGAATACCTCTGCAGGGAAAAGCTGTTTTTCTCTGCAATCCCCAATTTAATACTCTGACATGGCATCAACATCTTGCTGTTGTTTCTTCCCGCTAGTAAAGTTCTATCCCTGTCTTTTATTCCCCCTTTCCTTAAGTCATTCAATTTTCCTCTTCTCTCTGCCCTGCTTCACCCTTCGTGGTGGGGTTTGCGTTTTTTCCCTTTCCTCCTCTCCTGGAAATGTGCCAGCAATACAGCAGAAGGGAGCACATTGAGAAAGGTTAGGCAAACACAACATTATGATCAGAATCAGCAACATATTGCTCATTAAACATTTAAAATCAACAGTTGCTGGCTTGATCTGCCAATATTGTGAGAAATGCCAGTTTTAGCTCAAGGTGCCTCCTGTTTCCAAAATGGCTTTATTTATGATGTGGGAGCTGGTGGCTGTGAGAACAAAACCCTTCCTCCAGCGGCCAACAACACCCAAGCTACAGGCAGCTCCATGGAAAGTTCCCCAGTGAGCACCAATTGCTTCTGCCTCCCCAACACCCCCGCTGCTTTCCAGAAACAAATGGATGTGTAAGAGCACAGAAATGTGTTTGCAGGAGATAAATTATTTATCTGAAATTTACTGTTGTGAAGTCAGCGTAATTCTCAAATCCGCAGACATATTTTATGTGCTGATAGGACATTTCAAACAGGGGCATTTGGACTCATTTCTTCCCTCCTCCTGCAAGTATTAACACAATAATGCCTCACCTGGAAAAGAAAAGAGCTGGTGCTGGAGCTGGAAAAGCAGCAGGATAATAGGCTTGTAGTTTCGTATTGTGTCCCAGGAAAGTTCTGTTTCTTGATAAACAAACCAGCATAACACTCCTTTCCCTCCTCCCTCCAACGTCTGTGATGTTTGCATTTATATTTTTTCTGCCTAGTCTACAAAGTTGATGCCTTTGGTAGTTGGAAAATCAAGCTTTATACCACATGAGGTACAAACCTGAATACTGTGGGCAAATTCCAGAGCCCTCCAGCTCTGTCAGTGTCCTCCCTCCTGCCCTGCAGCAGTCCCTGCTCTCCCAAACCAGGTCAAAGACAGGTCACTCCTACACCCATGCACATGTCCACTGCATATGTATCACTATATGGGCATTGTCCTCTCTTATGCTGGCATAAGAGAGGGACATTCCTGAATCAATCAAGCCCTACATAATTTTCCATTCTTACAGGAGCCCCCTGCTTAGTGCAGTTTATCTAAAACCATGCCACTGATCCAAACGGAGATTTTTCCTTCACAGAAAATAATTTTTGGGATTTTTTGCAAATTATTCTGAAGGGAACAGAGCTGGATCCTAGGTATCAATGTGAAGATCTATTCACTCTCAATTGCACTTGTTTGAAGCGTGAAAAATAAGACTGTCCTCTGCTAATGGAGGAGTAAAAAGGGCAATTATAAAGCACACAGTTCACACAACAGATAACCAGCCCAACATTTCTGACAAGCTCTTGTCCACTGAGCAGTAACAAGTCCTGCAGATGCTCACAGGCACCCTTCACTTTAGGTCAGTCAAAATGGAGATAAATATGGCCTGGCCACGTCTCTCCCTTTGTTCTCCATGGGTGTATTTAAACAAGTCCATGCTCAAAGAGAGGCCAATAGCTTGCTCAAGGCTCTGGCAAATCCAAAAGGCAGCAGTAAAGACTGCAGTTTTTCAGAATGTGAGCATTGCTGAGAAATCCGATGGAATGCTTCCAACAATCCAGAGTTCCTGCAGAGAACTCCCAAAAGCTCCTCACTTTAACAATAATTCTGTAAGTAGATGCACTCCCTTGCCTGCCACTTAAGAAACCTAATCACATACCAGATCCTCCATTAGAGCTGGCCGCTCCACAGCACAGGAAAAGTGGGAAGCAATTTTCCCTGAAACATGGTCTAAAGCAACTTGAAATGCTGCCACTAGAGTTTTCAGAAGAAAAAGAAAAAAATAAGACTGCTTTTGATATAAAACCAGTTACTCACTCTCGTTCTTGCACCTGGCATCCCTTTTGTTTGTCAGTCCAAAGAGACACCTGACATTTGGTCAGATAAAACATGCTGGTTTTCAATGATTGGAGCAAGTCTTCACTGTGGCTTCAACTGGCTATTTTTGTATGCTGTTTGATATTCAGCAGGAAAGATGGAGCCCTTTTTCCCACCCTTTCCTAGCTAATTACCAGTCACTGCTGTTGACAGGACTGCAGGGCCCTGCTCAGGTCAGCCCCAAAGACTGTGCTCTTACATTCTGTGGCAGCAACTGATGGTGAAAAATTGCTGCTGCACCAACCCAGACACCAGGCAGCCACAGAGATCTCAAACTACTGCCCCGTTATGGCACCATGGATCTGGACAGACTTGGGCCACACCTGGCCAGTGGCCCTCAAATGGTGAGGCAAGCTGTGGCACACCTAATCACCTTAAACAGAAATGAAACTGTCAGTGTTAACTGAGGTAAAGAAGTGGCTTTGGGTCACCCTCCAGTTTTCTGAGCCAGAACTGAATCAGAACAGCCCTCTTACTTCATCAGAGGCATCCAAAGAGACAAAGCAGCAGCAGGTTTTGGTAAACAGCCAGCGATCTGACTGACCAAGGACTGTAAAGGAACATACATGTAATCTCCTGGATCTGAAAAATATACAACTTGCAAAAAAACCACCAAAACCTGAAAGAAACCCTGCTGTAATGAAGCACAGATGATCTAAGCTCTATGTATACCAGATAATTTAAACAGAAACAAAGCAAGTCCAAATTTCTACACATGGTACTATGACCTGAGGACTGAAGAGACAGCAGCCCCACGAAGCAGCATTATGATTTTTCCAGAAACCCAACGGTGTCCAAATGGTTTGATCAACTTGCGGTAGAGTTGCACGTTTTGGCAGCCCAATTATTTAATCATGTAATTGTCTGGAATTACTGTCCTAAAATGAGTGCTCAATTAATCTGCCCCTTTATTAGGCCAGGAAGCTCCCTGTGTCCCCAGGGGTACATCAGGCTGCAGACCCTCACGGTTTGAGCGATGCTGCACTGCAGAATGGTATCAGTGTCAGAAACATCTCACAGCCTCCTCCCAAGAGGGTTTGCTGAGGACTTGATCCTTCAGGCCACAGGTCTCTGTAATTGCCTTCTTTATCTGAACAAGGTGAAATAGCTGTGAAGGGATAACTTTTTATCGATTTAGTTAAAGTGATGTTACCTGTCCTCTAGTCAGCATTCTCCTATCATTTCCAGAGTGTGGTGTTTCTTCCAGAACAAGCAGATTCAAAGTAAAGCAAAAATCATAATAAGCCAGTTATGCGCACCTCTATAACAGGGTCAATTTTAAAATTACACCTTTGGTTAAATGGGTGAAACTTCCTCTTGTAGCCAAGCTCCGAGCTCCATTTTTAAGAATAGGTAGCACACCAAAAGCTATTTTCTTATGAGAAACCCTAGAAATAAGTTTCAAGCCTCAGAGAGAAGGATTAATTTGCTAGTAATGAAAGTGACACACAGGGAAAATGTAAAATCAATCTTGTGTTTAAAGGCAGAACAACACTGGCCCCACTTCCTTGTTTTTTTTTCTTTCTCCTTCATTTTCCTCCCCTCTCCCCATAGTGGCTTGTTACCACTGAGCATACATTATGCACATTACCCACAAGCCTCTGCTCTGTTTAAATTAAAAAAAAGAAACAGCGTTTTTAATCAATCTATTTGCACTCTTCTGCCACAACTCACAAAAGCAGTTTGATTTCTTTTCATTGCTCTCAAGAGAGCTGAACACTGATAACTAAAAAAACCACTGCAAACTAGTAATAATAATACCAATAGTGGCAATAATAATGGTGATATCCCTTCCAAAATAAAAAAATAAAAAAAAGAAATCATAGAAAGAAGAGGCACAGTTAGCCTTGATCAAAACCAGTTCAAAACTTGATCAAAACCAGACTATGTTAGCAAATAAGAGGTCAAACTTGAGCAAAACACAGCGATCTGGCTTGTTCTGACCTTGAGCATCCCTCCCTCACCACCAACACGTAAGATCAACTGCAAAACAATGGAGGGACTCTTCAGTCCTGTAAAAATCAAATTGTCTGTGTGCACTTTTTCTGCAACTCCTGGCAATTCTGCTCCATGCACATTTGGAAATTAATTATTCCCAGGAATTCAGACCCTGTCTTGTGTTTCACATATACCACGAATCAAACGCAGAATTAAAAGTAACAGAGAAATGGTTTTGCTTGTAGTGAATCACAGCCATAATTCTACTGTTCAGATCTGGGGATTGCTAACTCTTTCCTTCTTTCTCCATCAAGACAACAGGAGGAAAAACAGACCATTGCTTAACAAGGCTATATCATGCTGAGATCTCCTGCTCAGTTTTCTATCCGTAAACAATTTTACACAGTGAAAACCTTTTTCTTCTTCTTTCTTCAGCTGATGAGAAAAGAAAAACAACCTTCCCAAGAAGGATCCTTGAAACAGAACCAGGATCTCTTCATTGCTGGACCCCTAATGGGGGGAGACCTTGAAGCCACAGGAACTGGCTCCTCACTGCAGATGCTCTTCTGCCTCCTCTACCACCCTCAGGCAGCACCCGTCCTACATCTGAAACACTTCACATGATCTATACACCAGCATGGGGTAGCTACTGCTAGATGCATGAACATACTTTATTTTTTCAGACTTAAATATACTCCAAGTCGCACACGTTTTAGATCCCTGGCCTTAGTGTTCCAGCAGTAGAGATCCTGCCAACACGGTGATATGTCTCTCTGCTTCAACCCCGATACATAACTTGTCCCTTTTGGCCATATGAAAGACATCCACGGTACATTAATGCTAAATTATATTCACAGTTTAAACTGTGAAAGAGATTTACTGTTTAGAGAAGTAAAGCCAGGGACCATATCCAAGATACAAATCTAGATGCTAGTTCAAAATGCAAACATTTTGGGTTGTCAACACCTTAGGGTTTGGTTTATACTTATCTCCAACCAAAATATTGCCATTTCCCCCTGCAGCTTAAAACATGGAAGAGAAGGAAGGGTACTGATCGTCTTCCCAACTGCTTCTTTGTAGCAACCACCTGCATAGGAAATAATGCTAGTATTTGTCATGGGTTTTAAGAGTATTATTAGATGCTCTGTATGAACAGAAAGTCAGTGGCTCTGGATGACTAACTCTGTGGAGCCACAGAATGGTTGGAGTTGGAAAAGAGATTAAAGATCATCTAGTTCCAACCCTCTGCCATGGACAGTGACACCTTCCACTAGACCAGATTGCTTTAAGCCCCATCTGGGTTGGCCTTGAATATTTCCAGAGATGGGATATCCACAAGTTCTCTTGGCAACCTGTTCCGGTGCCTCCAACAGTCCTATAATAAAGAATTTCTTCCTTATATCTGATCTAAATGTACCTTCTTTCAGTTTAAGGCCATTCCGCCTTGTCCAAAAAGCCCTTGTAAAAATTCTCAAAGTCTCTTCTTAGCTCCCTTTAGATACTGGAAGGGGCTGTAAGGTCTCCCTCGAAACCTCTCTTCTTCTGACTGAGCAAGCCAAACACTCTAGCCCATCCTCATAGGTCCTTTTACAATCCTTTTAATTACTTACACCCAGGCTGGAGAGTTCATGGCAACTGCCAATACTTCACTCTGTCAAGTGCAAAAAGAAACCTCTTCCTATGTGCACTAAAATCAGATTGCTTTCCAAGATCCTGACTTTCTTCTGATTATTCTTTGATCTTCATGTCCAAAAATGTATTAGAGCAGAGATTCCCATCATCCTCTGTCTCAGGAACTTCATTCCTTTGCCTTTAAAAATCCTGATTATAGGTATAACACTGGTTGTAAAAATGAGACAATAGAAGAAATTCCCACTGATTCTCTAATTTTTCAAAGCAAAGGATGCTCTTCTCAAATGCCAGAAACACAGGAGTTTCATCAGAGAAGACTCCATCTGCCTTATCCACCATTTCCAGCAGAAAAAATCCTGCCACTGGAAATAGGGGTTTTTTGGCTGCTGATGCACACGTGAAAGAAAATCGCATTCACTTTTTGTTCCACTGGGTCTGTGAGGCTGAGAGAAATAGGCAGTCGTTTACATCTGCACGGTAAGAAGATGGGACTCAAATACAGGGGATACAGTGCTGCTTCATGAGTGTGTGCTCACACAGTAAAACAGGGATTAATGGATAAAAATCAGACCAGCTACTATTAGAATTTCCAATAAAGCAGAAATCCTTTAGGATCTCCTGAGGAGAGACTGAACTCCCACACAATGCTAGTTTATCACTGACTCACTGCACTGCAGGACAACCACAGGCCAGCAGACCCCTCTTTCAGCAGCCTTAATCCAGCCCAGCATGCACAACAGGGTGCAGAGGTAGTCAGCAGTTTGCCTGCTCTCCTAGGAGCACGAAGCAGCCTGGATACTCCTCTTATCTAGCTCCTGGAAGCATTGGAAGAAAGGCTTCAGCAGCAAAGAGCTTCAGCTGTCTCCTCAAGATTTTTGAACAGCAGGTAGTTCAAACAGACTGCTCAAGTCTGAAGCATCTCTGGTGTCAGGGTTGAACCAGAGAAGGAGAAGAAATGCTCTTTAGTGCTTGGACATATGAAGACTTTTGAAATCTACACAGCATTTTCTCCCCTGCTGAGTTTCATTTCCTAGCAAAGAGCAATCATTATATATATATAAAAATACCACCTCACATTTTCACCATCATTCATGATTTTAAATCCCCACACCTACTGTGCAAATGCTTTCTGAGGGGAAAATTCCCTCCTGAAGTTTTGCTATCTGATCACCTTCATAAACATACTGAAGAATGTTCTGTTGATACACAGTGCACAGAATGGTTAAAACCCTGCCCAGATGTCACTATTAATCTCTGCTACAGCCCCATTGATGTCGTGCAGCTGATGGAGCCTTCCTGACATGCTCTGGAAAGGCAGACAAGAACTAGGATTAGGGACAGGAGCCAAAATCTGGGGAGGTTCAGTGTGGCGCTTTCTGATGCTCCTGAATCTCTTCTGAGTACTGCGAAAGAGCTCTGTGTGCATGTATTTACATACACATGTCTGTGTGCTTTTGCCTGTGATGGAGGACTTGGCTCTACATGGGAAGGTGAGGAATATGACCTCCTTTCCTTTCTTCTCCACTCAGAGCATTTTTATTTTCTTTTGCATTTCTTCTAGGTTTCCTTGGTTTGTGGAGCCCACAGGGCAAGATCCAGAGCTCCTGAGAACAGCAAAGCCCACGGCACTGGGCAGAATGGCTTGGATAGCTGGTACATCACACACAATACAGCTCAGTCTCCAACTGCATCAGCCCTCCTTATCTCAATCTTCAGCTTCCTACTGGTTAGGCAGTTCTCCTCCTGTTTCTATTTACATCTTTGTTCTTCAAGCTGTATCAAAGCACCTGGAGCTTCACCCTGTTCCATGGGCACCCTGCCCCCAGCTCTGCCAAGAGCCCTAGCAAGCACTAAGGAGACAGAGAATGGAGAAAACCTTGATTTTCTTTTCTTTTTTTTTTTTTTTCTCCCTTGATTTTCAGGATCCTCTCCTAGATGAGTGGCTAACTGCCTAGAGCAGCTTTAATTCCTCTATAGCAACACACTACATTATTCACAGAGGACAGAAGCAGGATGGGGCAAATGTGGAGGGGAGGCAAGTGAAGAAACCCAAAAAAGAGTGAACAAATGATTGCAAACCAATGGGTGTCAGCAGACAGGAGGGGAGGGGAGAAGCAGGGAGACTGACTGAGGCGTTCATCCCTTAGTGCAGTCACAGTTACCACGCAACTGGGATCAGCAGAGCGATGGGGGGGTGCTCTCCCCTAGGAAAGCTGTGAGCAGCACTCAGCCAAGCAGCTTCTGAGACACCACACTGCCACCACCATCTTCCAGGGCAGCCCAGCCCAGCCCTCCACTTGCCCAGGCACTGGGAAGCACTGATCCCTCCTGAGCTGCTGGGGCACACGTTTGCCAAGGCTGCTCAGTGCTTGGGCAGGGAAGCAAAGCTGCTTTTGCAGTTGTAAGTGGTGCTGTTTGTAGCACCCCAGAGACAGAAAGAAACCAGCAGCTGGGATGGAGGCAGGGCACTGGTTTGGTGCTGCTCTCAGACAATTGTGCTGCAGCACTGCAAAGGGAGCAGGCTCTGGTATTAAGGGCTGTCTGTCCTGTGCTGAGGATGATCAGTATGTCTCAGCCAGGTGAGCTGATGGGATACAGGGCTGCTGTCTGGGGGCATGAGCTGCACGATGCTGGGTTCCTCCAGCCTAGCATCTGGGTCCAACAGCCCAGGGTGAAGGGAAATTCCCACAGTAAAATGGGGCCAGCTAAGCAACACCATTTGTAGAGATGAAGCTGAGGAAATGGCTCCCTCTGGCCTGACACAGGCCATCCTCACAGGCCAAAACCACAGGAACAAGATGACTGGAGAGGCTAAGCCTGCAGAGCTGCTGTAAAAGCTCTTTCCCCATGTTACTCAGTGAGGCAGGTTGACATCACCTCCAGTTTACAGGTGTTCCATGGGGTGGGATGGCTTGCCCCACATCCCTCCAGCCCTACAGGCTGTCAGGTTTGGCCCAGAGTTTCTCCGACACTGGGTGCTGAAATCAAAGCCCCTTTCCCTTTGTGGGATGGGCTTCCAACTACTAGTCTGCCCGGGAGATGAGGCAGGAGAGGGAGATTCCAGTGATAACATGCTCAGGCTCCTGACAGCTCTGTAAGGCTGCACTGAGCCCCTGGGCTCATTGGTGCTGTGGGGCACATGGGCTGGTGTGTGCCTCACCTGGTGCTCTGGGCTCCCCCCACCCTGGGGCTGACAGTCAGTGCCAAGCCTGAGAGGTGCTCCAGCTGAAAATATCTAGGGCACAGTGGGGGGCTGACAGGCAGGCAGAAGAAGAAACAGATGTGGAGTCAATGTGGTGTGAGGACTGTGTTTGACCTGCAATACAGCTAACATCAAAATCAATCTACCCACTGTAGCTGGTCCTCCATCCCTTGGCTACCACCCCCCTCGAACACCTACAACAACATATTATTCCTTCCACCCTCTGCCAAATTTATCTGTCTTTCTGCTGAATCTGCTTTCACATCCTGTTCATTCCTCACTCAAATCTCTCTCCTCCCTTCATTTTTTCCAGTGTCTTTGTTTCCCCACGGTGCTTTCTATTTTTTCCCATTTTATTTCTTGCACCCCCACATCCCCCCTTATCTTTCAGCTGTCTCTGCTGTCCATCCTTTCCCTCATCATACTGACCTAGCATTTTAAGCCAGCTAAATATCTACCCATCCTCCCAGCCTTTCATTGTGACATGTATCTGTGTGGCATATCTATTTATTAATTTCCTACATAGAAAATACCAGCAGGGTTTTGGGGTTTTTTTTGCTTGTTTCTCTCTCCCTCTCCTCATCATTATGAGAAAATAATGAGCTGTTTGGTCTGTTTTACTAGTCAGAGGGAGGAGGGGATAGAAAGGAAGGGCATGTGGGAGTAGCAAGCCAGGTGCCCTGGATTGTTTGCCTGGAAAGTTCTCTTCTTTTTCTTCCTTGCCCACTGTGGCCTCATTTATCTAAGGATGTAGCAGCTTTTACTGTACATTATGAAAAAGCCTAAGAAAGCAATCATTCTGCAGAAGAGGAGGCAACAGGAGCTGTTAGGAACACAGGGGCTCTCTGCTAATCATTACCTGAGACTTGCCCAGGGCTGGCAGCTTGCAAGCAGGTTTATGATTGTCTCCCATGGCCCATACGTGGTGTCTTACATGAGGATTTTTCAAATGCTTCCCTGATTCTGGATGTTCATATGGAAATACGTGTTAAACTATGAGTTGAAGTAGGACATAAAAATAAGAGGACTACTACTACTACCTCTTCCAGCCCTGTGGTCCCACTGCATCAGTCACTGTTTATTACTGCTGCCTTCTGCTTGCCATCCTTGCTTGTAGCCTCAGACCCTCTCCTGCAGGTAGTTACCACTGCTGTCTCCTGCACAGTCACAGACATTGTCCCTAATCCCATATCCTTTTCCTTTAGACTTTTATGGCTGTGCTGCTTTCCTAAGCACATTCCCAAAGTGATGTCTATCACAGTAGACACCCACAGTCCACTTCAAGCTCGCCCATGCCATCTGTGCCATGACAGTCTCATCTAACCCTCTCCTAGTGCTGGTGAGCAACTGCCAAGTAGAAAAGTGAACAACACACCTTAACACTCAGTGGTAGCTCAGCAGTTAACTTGAAGTTGACCAGGCAAAAACTTAAGATGTTAAGCAAAGTATTTTTTATTCCCTCCCCTTACAATTGGCCTGAAATATCATGACAAGCATTATTTATCTTATTAAGTACACTACATTAACCTTGCAAATATGCTAATGACTGAAAGGCGCTGCCTTAGCAGCTTTTCAGAATAGGAAATTAAACTGCTCATCAGAAAGCTTTTAATTATTATTATTTCTCAAATGCTGGTGTAATGCAACAGTTCTCCTTCTGCCAGGGGCATCAGTGAAGGATGAGGTTTATATGCCTCCACCCTCAGAGCTGCCCCCAAAATTCCATGCGGGCATTCCTACCTGACCTACGCATTAAGGACCTGCTCTGTCCTGCAGCTGTACTTCTGGCCCAGGGAAGGGAAGAGCTGAAAGATCAGGCAGGCAGAGAAGACTGAAGTGAGCATCTTTGCTGAGGTATTGCCTTATCACTGAAAAGGATGCAGGTACAAGTGCTGTATGCTGGAGGAGGACTGCAAACAGAGGGAAAGGGCTGTGACCTTTGCTCAGGATGAGCTTCCAGTAGCTTTCCAAACATGTGACACAAACCCTGATCTAGGAGAGCATGGAGAGCCTAATAGCTGTCTCACTTGGCACTGGCTTTTGAAAATAACATGCTTGGTCTGAGCCAGGTGACTTGTCTCCTTGTCTCCCTGTGCAGGCAGTGGAGAGGGAGAAGTGCCTAGGGAGCCCCTCATCCCAGTGTCAAGCCAGTACAATGGCTCCCATCTCCCAGTGCCTCAGGCAGCAAGTCCAGCTTAGACAGAGCAGAGGCAAGGCCTGAAGGGTTGAAACAGCCCCTGTGGTGGTCAGGGTGATGGCACAAGGCACCCCTGCACCCTCTTAGCTGCTGGCAGAGGTTTGAGCTAGTGCCATCATAACTTCTTATCCCAAGAACAATGCCTTACCACCTGCCAAGTCTGGCACAGCCCAAGCACATCTCCTGTCTGTCTAACAGCCCTGAGCTGTGGGCTATGACAGCTCTCAGGCAGTGTGGAAAAGCAATGGAGAGCACCAGCACTGAAGGCCCCCCAGAGTGTCCTCCAGTGAGTATACCCTGCTGATTCACAGCTCTTTCCCAGGGCTTGCCCTCAGCATGGACCTCTTGGTTCCCTTTCCCATAGTGACAGACACACTCTGTTCCCTTGGCTGCCTACATCTCCTTCCTGGTGAGAAGCAAAGAGAGCAACATTTGCAAGTGTGGCTTGACAAAACCTACTCCCACCAGGTAGAAAGCTGTGATTCTCTCAGCTTGCTCTGCTCAGGGTCTGATCCAGAGTGACTCTCCACCCTCCCTGGCTGTGCTGCTTCTCCTCCACCCAGATAGCCCTTTCTGATGAGTTTCCACTGCTTCCCTTATCATGAACTGGCTGTCACTGCTCATGTGGCTCCTCACAGGGCATGGTTAGCCCAGTTGGCACAGGCAGTACGGTCACAAATGCAATTTCTGATAATTTCTGGGATTTTTAAATGGTGCTGTTACTGTTGCTGCTTTCACAGCTGCTGCAGCTTGCTAGTGCACTGCAGCCAGCATCACCCAGGAGATAAGGCCAAGGAGCACAGCTCTGCACCGCCTACTATCTATCTAAGCTTTTTTCAAGCTTTTATGTTGTTTTTTTCTAAGTAAAATCTTAAGAGGGCATATTTAGCCCGGTATCCAATGTCTTTCTGGAGTGTGTTCTGATAAAGGAAAAAAAAAATCATCCCTCAAGCTGCGTCGAGGTGAGGAAGCTTATCCCATGCCTCTGCATGGGAACTGTCACAGCAGGATAAACCAAGGGAAATCAAAAGCTCAGAGATTTACCCAGACGCAGAGAAAGGGATGATATTATCCAACATGACATTACATGTTCTTTCTGTAACTCAAATCAGCTTCCATCGGTCAAATGCTGCTCTCCTCTGACATGATAGTCTTCCAGAACAGACTGCAGTGCTGCAGGAGCTCTGAGCAGATTTTTCAGTTTGTTTGTTTTCCTTTTACAATTATTTTCTCTGTAGTCATCACTCCAAGGCTGTCTTTCTGGGAGAGGCTGAGGCAGCACTAAGCGGGTGCAGACCCACAGATGGCTCCCTGATAGTGCCTGGCATATGGCAGATAAGGAGTTGTGTTCCCTATTCTCAGGCAGCAACAACGAGTTGCTCCCTACTGGGTTTTCTGATGGGCAATGCTTGGACAGCACAGCTCTGCTGGCCTTCTCAGAGCTGCTGTCTGTGCCCTGCCTCCTCTTGAACTAGACCTGCATTAGAGCGAGTACCTCATCGGCTTGGGGCTGCCTTGAAACACAGCTCCAGTATCTCCTGTGATGGACAGTTTTAGAGGACAACTATTGCAACAGCCCGGGACATGCTGTTTGATGTCTGCCCAGTCCTGGGGTCTCAAAGGCAAAAATCAAACCAGCAATCAGGAACAATCCCAAGCAAGATAAACAAAGTCTGAATCCATCCCATCCCATGCTCATTTTTCATTCACTGACCTTTTCACACCTGGCCTTTCCAATGCTTTGGACCCTTCTGTCAGCCACCTTGCTGCTCCATAGCCATGGTTAGCAGGAGGTGAAGGAGAGACAGTTTCTGAGCTCTCCTGTGTTTCTGATGGGGAGCCCCAAAGTGACCTCCTGCACCCAGACAGGTGTGTGCACACACTCCTGAGACTATGTGAACTACATCTTCAAGGCAATCATTTCCTCAGTCCCCAGTCACACCTATGCCCCAGGACACTGGGTTATTTGGGCCCAAATTGCATTTGGTTCCACTGTGCAGGTCATGGCATTGGAGAGCTGAAAGATGGGTATGTGAGAGGTGTAGGGAGAGGAGGAGAGATTTGCATGGTGGAGAATGAAGAGACAGAAACTAGAGACACACACATAAGATAAAAATTTCTTGTTTGCAAATAAGGCATAAAAGATGGTGGCAAGGCCCTCTTTGTCCATGGCAGCATATTGTCATCCTCTCGGACACCTTGCCAGAATTGCCATCATGAGAGAGAGACTGAGGAGTGCTGGAGGTAGAGCTACTGGCATGTCCCCTTTCTGGACGTGGCACAGGTCACTCTAGGGAGTGGATCTGATCTCTGGCATTTCAAGGACTGAGTCACACATCACAGCTGTATGTCTTTCAATATACTCAGCTGATGCAACAGAATGGAGCATCAGGCAAACATGGAAGAGGTTTAAGGAGGGGTAGAGGGATAAGAGAGGAAGGCATCTGTGTGTGGGAAGGAGGGGGATGTGGTTGCAGAATAAAGTAATTTGTGAGAAGAATGCAGCAATTTATTTTGAACTACTACAACTGACCAGTGCATTCCCTTTCATCTCTGACTTATCTCTTCCTTTCTAGTACAAACTGTGGGCAGCCCAGGGCCTGCCTCCCTCCTTCTCTGTGGATAGTGCTGACTTGGGAGGCTAGAACAGGCCACTGTTATCAGCAGAGCTGCCTTCATCTCAGCTTCTTTTTCCCCTGATGAGTCCAGCAGCATCCCAACTTGCCAGTGGAGAGAGCACAATGCAAACCCTGAATCTACAGCCAAGTTTTCAGTGGGAGCTGTTAGGTAGGAAGGTCTCCCTTTTTCTCTTTGGGCTCTCTAGCAATAATTTCCTTCCATGCCACTCTGTGAACCGTAAATATTGGTGGTTTTCATTCCATTTTATTGACTTCAGAGTTTTTGGTTCTTTTCCTTTTTTTTTTTT
>VXBB01018440.1:1237019-1335414 GCA_013399915.1 Illadopsis cleaveri
TTTGGCTAAGAGTCCTGACACTCCTGGTTGGTACTGCAAGGCCATACTTGCTAGTAACTGTGCAGTGCCATGCACTCCCATGGTTATGTATCCCCTCCATTCTGTTCAGAAAACTGCTCTAGAGGTGAACACCAGCAGCACTAAAAGAAATGAAAGAAGGAAATGAATGACTGAACAGAACTGGCTCAGCCCCTTGGTCCCTTACTTAATAGTCTCCCTGCTTGCTCTGGAGAAGGACTGCTCTGGTTGCAGGCCAGAAAACAGAAAGGCTGCAGAGAGGTTGTGGGAACCCCCTCGGTTTTGATTGTTCTACTACACAGTTAAAAGAATGGTCAGAAATCTTTTAAAAGTTGACATGCTCAGGGTAGACTAGCAAAGACCATGAGAGGAACTAGATAGCAATATTGGAAAAGAAAAAAAAAATAAAACAACCAAAAATAAAAGAATAGAATTTTGATAAATAAAAGATTACACAATTCATTTTTTATGCAGGAGAACAGAGTACACTGGCCTACTCTTTCCTGATGGTATAGCCTCTCAGCTGGCATGGCTTCCAGGGGGATGCCTGCTGTGTGTGCAGTACACAACTTTTCTGCAAGCAGGAGCCACTTGGCTGAAGACCCAGGTGTATGCTGGCAGTCCAGCTCTCACACACCCTCTTCATCTCATTGCCATGACCCCAGGCCACAAAGGCACAAGTCACAACACAGGCAAGAATTACCCTGCTCAGAATACTCAGGGCTATCACAGTGACGGCTGGTGGAGCCCAGACTGACTGCACCTTGCTATTCAGTGAATTGCAGCAGCACAGTGATGACCAGCAGACTTTGCTCTGAGTTGTGGTACTGTTTCAATTGCCTCTGTTTCTCAATCCCACCACCTGGTTTGGGGACAGAAGCATGAAGAAGGTTTTGAAGGGCACCTTCCCAAGAGTAGCCCACACACAGTCTGTGCTGTGCTCAGGCCAGAAGGTTAAAAAGGGCAGCACACACTAGGCAAGAAAAATTATTCCTTCCTTTGGAGCCTGAAAGGAGAAGGAGAGTCTCTGAAAGTGCTGAGCCCCAGTACCTAAGCTCTTTTTAGAAAACTAGTCCAGACTGATTGGCTTTTACTGGATTTCAATTCAAGTCCCAAAAAAGAGTTTATATGGCACCACTAATTTCCTGTACTGATGAAATATTTAAAAAAAAAAAAAAATCTCCAAAAGCTAAATTTTCATTTAGTCTATTCATTTATTTTTAAATTGCATGTCAGTGTCTGTGCCAAACACCAACAGTCAATACAGGACTTAAATACAGTACTTAGATGATAATAAATGTAATGGCAATTACATGCTTATTGTTACTCATTTTTAATAGCTCTTTACATGCAATCAAGTAATAAAGCAAACTGAGACTCTTTGCAAAGCATACCATTCCCAAAGAAGCACACAAGAAGACAGAAAAATCTCCAGAGAGGACTCCAAACCTCAGGTGAGGTTCCTAACACTGATCTCCAGGTCTTCTGACAACACAGCCACAGTAGTTAACCTGCTAGCCTGGCAAAGGATACTGGCAAAGAACAGAGCTATATATAGAGACACCCAAAATCTCTTCATCCATGATACTCTAGCCCCATGCTCACAACCATTCACAAACCAGTAGGGAGAGGCAAAGCAGCTATCTAGAGAAATAACTCTTTGCCTTCCCACCAAAATCCCCTTAGTCATGGCAGAATTTCCAGTTCTGTGCATGTTAAATTGTTACACTGCAGTATTTCACTCCATGGTAGGAACAGAAGTCTTACTCACTGGGAAAAAAGAATTCCTGCTCCTCAGTTTATACTAGCCTTGGAAGAATCTAACATAAAATATGTTAAGAAACCCCCTGTGTGATGATTTTATAGGCAGGAGAATGATTTTATTTTTGAGGATTTCCTCAGCCCTGTAAAGCTGGACTTCGGGTTAGTCAGGCACGTGGATTTGCTGGTGAAGGCATGCAGACAATGAGACTGGTACAGTGAGTTAAAATGTCTTAAACCATTTCCAAAACATTTAATAGTGCCAGAGAGAATCATATATTTAATAGTAACACACAACAGCATAAAGGGTTTACCAACACAAATTGCAATATGTTCCCTTACTCCTGCATGACAGGGTTACTATATGGAGCTTGTTCCCCTCAGCAGAGCTGACAAAGCCAGATGCCATCCCTGCCAGCACACATCGTATATCTGGGGCAACTTAAGGACCTTCTGATTGAAGGAAATCCTCCTCCTACCAAACACAGACTAGCAGCAAAAATGCTTCATGGCCGTTTTTTCAGTCTTAATGACTGTAACAGCTTCTGCAATCTTTGTAAGGGAAGCAGCCAGAAAGGGGCAGGAGATTGATTGTCACTCAGCTCTTGCCGTATTACAAAAGGAGCCGCGCCGTGAGGGATGCGCAGGAAACCTCAGGGAAGGGAGATAAGGGAACAGAGGGGAAGAGCACAGGCTCAAGAGATACACTCCCCACCCAAGCCTGCCTATGGGAGTCTGATGAATGTGGATCTTTCTTAATATGGCTGAGTGTTAGAAAAGTTTGGCTTTCTGTCTGAGCCTTGCAACATGAATCCAGTCCTGGCCAGCAGACAGTAATCATAACCAAGTCCCTTTTTTTGGACTGAAACCAGCTGCCTGTCCAGTTTAAGGACCTGACCCAAGGGGTCCCAGGTATGTAATACTTCTGGAGAAGCATTAGTGCAGTCTGCAGAGCTGCCTGTCAGGAGCAGAATGCTGCTTGGGGAAGGAGACAACATCTGTCCTATGCTTCACTTATACAGGGCTTTGCTCCTCCCTCTTCCACCTGCCATATTTTAAAGCATCTATTTGGCATTTACCTCCAAGCCAGAGCCTTCATGCTCTCCAAACACAGGCACACAAAATGACTGAAACAGTTTTGGAACAAGACATCCAGAATATAATGAGCAGGGGAGAGGAAAAAAATTAAAGGGAAGAAAAAATCAGCCAGCCCAGCAAACAGCATTTAAATCTCTCTCTTCTTCTCTTATTCCCTTATTCAGTCTTTTCTCTCTTGCTTTGAGTGTGCTGTTTTTATCTTCTTTGCTCTCGTATAAAAGCCCAGCTCCCCTAGTGAGTGTGCAGATGATGATTTGGCATTGTCCAGGACTATTATGCTGTCAGCTCTCAAAGAAAAAAAGGCTTGTAAAAATCCTGTAGTCAGACAAAGGCAGAGCATGTGGCTCAGGACAGTTTGTACTGCTGTCTGCTAATAACCTTTCTGAACAATAGCTTACATGGAAGGATCTTTCACTGAACATGAAATTCCTCTTTCAGCTTCACCTTCACTTACTCCTAATTACTGCTCCAGTCTCAGTTATACTCATGCTACATATGCAAATCCTCTTTCAAGCTCTTTTGTGCAGATTCAGAGGTGCATCTCCCTCCTCCTGGTCCTGTTCTAGCGCAATCTTACACTATCCTTGCACAATCCACCACACACTCAAAACTACTCCCAGTTCTGCTCTAGCTACATGGAAATTCATTCACATACATGGTCTTCAACATTCCCAGCAATTTGGCTCCTGCTCTGCTCTCAGGTATATGGTGCTCAGCTCTATATAGGCCATTTTTCTTTCTTCATTTCTTCAGGAATAGAAATTTGATAGAAAATGAAGAAGAGGTTCAAGACAGACATTTCTATTAAAGATCTAAAGTAGAATCAACAGCTTTTTCCAAAACACAGAAAATCAGCTGGTGTTCTCAAGGCAACTTGAAGAGGTTAAGAATTGACAGGTGAAACAGTGGTGTGATCAGATAATTGACCCAACTTGTCCCTGAGCCCCAGTGGTGCCAGGTTCATTGCAGCCCAAGCTACACAGCCTGGTTCCTCTGCTTGGCTTGTAGAGACTTGGGCCCTGGCAGAAGAACTGAGGTGACCTATCTCGGACAATTTATGACATTGTTCTCTCCAGCATTTGGCCTGGTGCAGATTACCAGCTTCCTGACAGTGCCAGGAATATGCACATTATGTGCCTGTGCATCAACTGTCCCTGTTTACAGCACTGGAGAGCTGCTGATTGTGGGTTTGGGCTAAGATCCTGGACTGTGAAAGTGAGCTGGAGTGTGATCTTTCTGGCAACTCAGCTCTAGGGAGAGTCCCTCACTCCCACTATCTACACAGTCAACTACCAGCATCTCTGCTTCTCTTCCAGAGGAGCCTGCAACCACATACAGCCAGTTCTGGGAGGACCTAGTTTACAGGAAAGACTGAAATGGTTAAATCTGATGAGTGCAAGCTGCTGTTGCTTCAAGATAATCCTCAAATGAGAGCAAGGATTTGCAATATGAAATGAGTCTGTGAAGCTGATACATGCACAAAATGGCACAGCAGAACCTGAAAAGGAGGCTGCAAATGGGCTTGAAAGCTCCCCTTACTGTGTATGCACCCAAGCCCAAGTCAATACAACCCCAAACACAAAGCACAGGCAGGCTCTGATCTCTGCTACGCCTGACTAATGCCAGTTGTACACTGATGTCATGGATGGTGTTAACTCCACATTTACACCACCTCAGACAAGTCAGCATGCAGCCCAGTGGGTTTACAGGAAGCAGGAACCAGCTGTGGGCTCGCAGGCTCTTGGTGATGTATTTGTGAGCTGGGCCTAGTTCCTGTTCTCCATCACACACCCGAAGCTGGGGACAGAAAAGTTGTGTGGAATCCAAGGGTTTGCAAGTACAGTGAACAACAGCAAAGTGCACCAGGGCTGTGCTACACCCTGAGATACACCCTGAGAATGAGGGCTGCAAGGAGGAGCAGCCGTCTTTAAGCTCTGAGCTCTTTTCTGAGTAGGGCCATGTCCTGCTCTTACCAGGATGCCTATTCCAAATACTGCATTTATTTTAGCTGACAAAAATTTGCCAGAGCTGGTGACATAAAGGCTCATGCCTATTGAGACAAGAACCTAATTCAGACAACAAAACAAGCTGTAGATAATGGCCACATCAGACTCAAAATAGCTGGAAAAAGACCACATGAGCTGAAAACCTAAGTGTGCAGGATGTGTTTGGTGTTCTCTGAGTGCACTGGATGAATCTAACTTAAATGTGGCAGACTTCTCCATCCCCTTTATCACTGCAAACTTTTAACCAGCCCCACAAAATGCCCTGAGTGCATAAAGGGCTTACAGGAAATGAATGTGGGGTCAGACACCTTCATAACCTGCTCACTGGAAGGTGGAGTGGAAAGGGACAGGGCCAAAGCTCTCAGGCTGGAGCTGGTCACAGGAGCAAACACTCAGCTTTTTGGGATGCTCTAGTGTGTGTCAGCATCAAGGACAGGTGGCCAAAATCCACAGGCAGGGGACATAGCCCAGTGGCAGAGAGGGGCAGGGAATCAAGAAGCTCTGGGGAACTGCAGTAGCTGATGTTAGTTTGCTTCTTCCACTACAACTTCCTGTGACCCATTCCTGCCAGCTTCAAAGTCAAGGTTCACTCATCATGTACACCCACCGAGTCCTGTTCCACTGAAACAACACCCCATCCCTTCCTGAGCACTCACACACACAACCAATACTGTGTATGTTGCTTCTGACTTATATTTTCTCCTTACTCATGTTTTTCTTTTTCTCTCTCTTTTTTTATCCTCCTGTGCTAAGGGATCATGACCAGAGTGAAATCCTGACATGCTTTTGAACCCAAGATAGCTAGTGGTTTTACACTCCCTAGATGTAAAAATCAACCTACACTTCTTTGGAAAACATGAATGCCTTTCCCTGTGGTTCATGACATCTGAAGTATCCTGTCATTATTACTAAGTGAAGAAAAGCCTTCAAAGGCTCTGGTGTTGTCCCTAGGTGCTTCAGTGCATAGTGTTAGGGGCAGGGCCTAGGTCAGGACAATGTTTCACTCACTGTTAATAACAGACATTCAGATCTCTAATTTCCAGCAAAGCAGAACCTATTTGAAGACGTTAATTGTCTTACCCAGAAGGGTAAGAAATGGGCTTTTTATGGAGTATGAAATCCATTTTCTCTAGTCCTTCATTCGGATTGTGCTTTATGACATGAGGACATGCAGTAAGCGAATAAAGCACTACAATGTTGCTGACTGATGGACAGATGATCCCAGCAGTCTGTATCTGTATCTCCACCTTCCCACTGCAGTATATTTGCTGGGCTGTCAGTCTTTAAGCCAAAATGACTTGGGAACCTGAACTTTCCTGAAATTCTTCCTCCTGCTCATTCCAGAGAAAGAACTGGAAGTTAACATAGGACTGGGAGCAAGTGGAGGGGGAGAGACCAGCTTTGGCACCTGTAAAACTTAGATAAGAGGAAAAGAGATGAATGAGGAGCTTGGATTCATCCGAACTGCAAATGCAGTGCTGCAGCCAATACAGAGTGGCTGCAAGAGAGCCTATATTAACTTCACAGCAATACCAGACAGCAGGAGTGGGAAAGTGCTTACTAAATTCCTTCTCTTGACATCCAGGAAGGCAGAATAATGGAAAGTGAGGCAAGCAGGGACTAAGGTCACTTGCCAGGACCAGAGAGAACAAAGAATAAGACCATACTAAAGCTGTTCCCTAGTCCCCTACCCTTAAGCAGAAAATCAAGGTTGCTTAATTCAGGAGGGAAACAATCATGTAACAGACAAAAAACCCATGAGCTGCTCAGTTTCTGGAGCTATGACAAGCAGTTCTGGGAACAGCTGCATTTTCCCCCTTCTCTCAAAATAGAAGTTAAAACAAAGACACTTTTTTTTCTATTTTTCTTTTTATCAAGGGGGATAATCTGCTGCAAGGGAGAGGAAGATCATCTGTTCAGAGCATCACTGTTTCAGAGAAAGTCTAAGGAGGTCAATGAAGTCCCTTCTGATTTGGAGATAACTTTCGTCTCATGGTCACTTTCACAGCTGGCATAGCTTGTCTGGTTTGAAGGCAGCCAGAGCAATTTACACGGGTTGGGAATGTCACCTACTGTGTTAATGGCTTTCCCTGGAGATGCTGTTTGGTATGTGGTCCCCTAGCCCAGAAGCTCTGCTCTGCCCAGCATGGGATCCCAACAGCATAGAAATTCCCTCCATGCTGGCAAATGAGCTGAGACTCCTGCTCTGCCCAAGCATCCTGGCTAATTCTGCGGGTTGATTTGGATTCATGTGCACTCGATGTACCTCTCAGCCATCAGCTGAAATGGGCTGCTTACACCTCCTAGCCTCTCATCTGTCTGGTCTGCCTGCTTGTGCTCCTGCTTCCCAGCCACGTCTCCTGCATCCAACGCCGCTGGCTGCTCAGACAGTGCAGCAGCACAGACACATAGGCTCACACCCTTTGCCTACAGCCCCAGCTTCTCCCAGTTGCTTTCACCCTTCAGCTTTCCTGTACTGAACTGTGAAATTCCACTGTTGGGAAGAAATAAGCCTGCCAGACCCTCTTGCTAGGCAGGAAATGAAAGCTTTTCCCCTCTCTCCCCAACACACAAAAATTTTACAACAGCATCATACACAGGTTCAAACAGCCAATACTTCCCCAAAAGAAATGCAAAAAAGAAGAATGAAACATAAGAGGAAACAAAAGAAATCAGGGCTACAAAAGGCTTCTTTTAAAAGCAAAGTCCCCAGTCTAGTATCTCAAAGGCCATTAATATCAGGCAAAAGTGAGTAGCAGCAGGGAAAATGGTATAAAAAACCCACTCTCTTTCTAGAAATAATAGACAATAATAGGGCAAAGGTCAGTGAAGGAAATTCGGTGGTAGGTCCACGTGAACAAACACCAGGTAGTTTGTCAGACCTTAAGTCTTTTTTGCCTGCTCAACCTTAACTGTGCAGGCACAATGACTGGGATGCAATGATTCAACACGAGCACTGTGGGAAGCTCAGGGAGCACGGCCTGATCTGTCCTTGGTGAGCCTGTGTCAAAGTGCACAGGAATCGATGGGATGCCCTGACTTGAGTGCAGCTGTGTCAGGGGGAACTTAGGAGCTCAGGGCACATGTGAAGATTATAACAGCTAGATTTGTTTTCCCATGGGAGAGAGCATATGGAAGTAAGATTTTCATTTCCCCCTCTTCTTGTTCCACCAAGAATATCCCTGAAATAGATGGAGGTGTTGTGGGGTTTTTTGTTTGTTTTTTTTTTGTTTGTTTGTTTTTTTAAATGAAAAGAGTAGAACTGGGCTTGCCATAAATCTTTATGATGTTCTTCCAACAATCTCTGCACCCTGGGTGGCTCAGCTTGGGGAGCACCTTCTAAGCAGCAGCAATAACATAAACTATTGGTGAAACAGCATTTGGAGCACCATCCAGGTAGAACTAGGGCACCACACAAAATAATTGTCCCTGTTTCAAATGATCTTGTTTCAGACTTGTGGCTCAGCTATCAAGAAGCAGCCAGGAATGACTTCCATAGTTGCTGAAGATGATGGAGGCAGATGGGAATTGCACTGGCAGTAGCACAAATCCATCTGTGCCCTGGCCAAAACACAGCTGGTTTCATACATGTGTCTCTCCTACAGCTGAGAACAACTGGCTGCCAGGCCAGTTCCAGGTTCAACTCCCATGATGGGAAATCAGCAGACAATCAGCTGACATCTGTAGATTTGATAGAATCATAAATGCCTTTCCATATTTGCATTACCTACAATCAGGCTGAGTTGTAATCAACAGA
This sequence comes from Illadopsis cleaveri, assembly GCA_013399915.1. Lineage (NCBI taxonomy): Eukaryota > Metazoa > Chordata > Aves > Passeriformes > Timaliidae > Illadopsis > Illadopsis cleaveri. Next base: position 1,245,660 of record VXBB01018440.1, read on the forward strand.
TTGGCAATGTATTTATCTAACAAACTGGAAATCTGCTGGAAAGGACAGAGCAGGACAAGCATGGAGGAGTGAGGACAAGAAGGATGTGAACAAACTGAGGGGTCCAGAAAAGAGCAGGAGAATGATCCGATATTAGGAAACAAGAGCCACAAAGAAAGGAAAAACCAGTGGGACCATCACAGCTTAAAAAAGACTGAAGTAGGACACAATAAAAGTGATGAAATCATGGACAAGATTCCTACAAAATAAAGAAAGCAACAGATGATTGCATCTGATTCACATCAGACAAGACAAGAAGCTATGGTCTCAAACTGCAATGGGGAAGTTTCAGTTAAACCTTGGAAGAACATGAAGTATGATGAAACACAAGCATAAATTGTCCTGTATGTTGTAATGAGGGTGTGAAGTCATTCCAAAGAAACTAGAGAAACAGTTATCAGGAATGATTTGGGAAGAGTTGACCCTGCCATTAGGCAGAGATATGGACTAGGTAACTTGTGAGATCCTTTGCAGCCTTTTTTCCATTCATCCGCTGTAAGATGAGCACTGTGCAGCCATGATGTACTGACAACAGCAGAGTAGCTGCCAGTAGCTACCAGTAGCCAGCATTTTTCTGATGGTGATGGCAAAACAGGGAGGAGGAAAGGAAGGGAAGAACATACAAGAATTCTTACCATTAAAACTGCTAGAATACATCAGTGCACTCGATCAATTTAACTCCCATGTGAAGGATTTCCTTGCATTCACGCAAAGCCACTGTGAACCTAAATTGGCATTTTCTTCCCCCATGGCTCCCCAGCTCTAGCCCAGCCAGGTGGGTGCCATGATGGAGTGGTATGGGATTGCCTGCAGCAGCAGCTGCTCTGACTCACAGGGCATCACCCCAGCTGGCCAGACACTCTGCAAATATGTGGATGCCCTCCTGCCCAGATGGCATTTTACAGGCAAGGAAGAGGAGGAGTAACACCAACTAGGGTTGTGCATGACACCTCCAGCTAAAAGGGGAACAGAATCTTACCAAGGAAAAGGGACAGGATGCACCCTCCCTGTTTTGCCCAGGAGCTTACTGTCAGTTTGTCAGGTGCTACAGGTCAAAGTCTTCTCTTGGGTCCCAAATAAGTAGACATACACATTTTCACCCATGTTATGGCATGAACACTGCCACCTTTTTTAAAGAGATAGCTCAAGGCTTCTTGCTCTTCAATATGGCATTAAACAGTGAAGCTGCTGTCTCTGAGGTGAAAAACTGCATTTTCTGATCACCTACAAATAAAAGTCACTGCAATCCAAGTCCTTTCTTGTAAAAGCAAAGGGGTTTTAACTGTAAAGTGATGGCCAAGTTCCCAGGTAAGGGTGTAGTTACTTTCTGACTCTCTTAAATTTACCTCAGCAATTTAAGATGGGGCCCAGCACACATCACTGAAGACAAATGGCTGCTGTGCCAAGCTGAGGAAATGGGCAAAGCAAGCCCTACGCAAACAGCTTCTTTAGTGCCCTGCCACAGAGCCTGACAGATGCCAGTGCCTAGACCGGAAATTATGAGTCAGATCCCCAAATGGAGCAAAATGACTGTGCTCCACGTCAGCACTGATTTATACCAACCAAAATCTGGCCCGCTGAGCTCAAACTGGACCAAACTGTTGGAGTTTCTGGCTTCTCTATACACACTGATCTGTATATGGGAATGAGAAATGGCATGGTCACAAATATGTCAGTTCATGGATACACACAGATTGCAGGGACATCTGGCTGACGGAAACTTTAGGAGATGTGGAACTTATGAAAATGGGAAGAAATCCATTATTTGATTAAAAAGATTAGATAATGTAGGTGGAAAAGTACTTGCAATGAGCCTATTGAACAGAGGCCTCCACAGCGTGGGTGAAACAGCACTTTCACCATTAGCCAGTTTCTGTTAATCAGTTTTGATATAGTTCTGCCTTTGTGTGTCTATTTCTTGTCACAGCAGCTTGAGCCATCCATATCATGAAGAGGTGCCATGAAAGCTTCTCTAAAGTCTCTGCTAATATTGGACCCTCCTGCCTTGAAGCCCCTTGGCTCCCTACACCAGCTCTGTCCCTTAGTTACTCCATCACTACCTAACCACCCATGGCTTTAAGGCATTAGATGCTCTACTTGCAGCTATCACCCTACACCAAACCAAGGACCCATTTTTTGGAGCCACAGAGAGGCTGCATCAACTCCAGCGGCCTAAACTTTCCCAAGGGATTTTTCACTTTACATAGTTATCAACTTTTTTGGCTGACCTGACTGTCAGTTGGTGTGTATAAGCGAGCCGCTGATGAAAAAGAAGGAGTTAAGAATCTTTTACACCATTAGGTTTTCATCAGATCTCATTCTGCTGCTAGAGAGCACTAGAAGCATCTGTTAATAAAGGGCGGGGGGAATAAACCCCCACATCCTCATGTGAAGATATCTTTTTCTATCCAGCTGCACCCAGAATGAAAGAGCTATCAAAGAAAGCTCCCCCATTAGCCATCAATTCAGAGCAACTTCAATCAGTCAGTGCTGCTGGAGCCTGTGGGAATATCTGCCCAGCAGCCTCCTACATGCTGCACTTGAGTGCTCAGAAAGAGCCACATTAAACCTGCCTGCCATCAATCCAGGGGCCTCCTTCTCTGTAACTTAATGAGGTGAGCCAGTTGGCATTAGTGACAGGGAGCTGAGGAGTTAAAATGAAAGTGTGAGTACAAGCCATCCTGCCTGGGAAGGTGTGCACACACAGGGGAAGGCAGTGACCCTTCTTTAAGGGCCTCTCTGAGGGATTGAGGGCTGTTTCTGAGCTGCATCAGGCCCAAGGAAAGTTCTTAGAGATGGCAACAGCTCCCCTTAACCATGTAAGCCATCCCAGTTGACATGGCCTGGCATCCCTACCCTGTCTGGGCAGTCAGGGTGGGAAGAGGTTATGTTCTCTCTCATCTACAAGGTGTGACCTCCTCTCAAGCCCAGCCATTTCACTGTGGACAAGTGGCATGCCTGGTGATCAGGCCATCCCCATTGTCTGCTGCTCTAACACGGGGGCAGGTGACTGCCTCTTCACATGCTACTTCTCCAGCTGGCACAAACCCTCCCTGTTTGTCACAGCTGGAGGATAGCTGAGCCATACAGAACCAAACAGGGAAACTGTGTCTTTCCCAGACATTTTTAAAGACCAGAAAAATGCATGACATGAGACTCAAGGCTTCTCTCAGGCCTTGTCTCCAACCAGATTGAGAGGGACCAAATTAAAGCAACTTTCAAACACACCCATTACCCAACTATCATTTCCTTTAGGTCCAGTTTATGGATTTGACCTCGCCATCATCCATCCTGGTGACTCCTAAGGCACCTTGATCAGATGCTCCTGCCAATAGCTGGCTCCACAAGAGTAATTTTGCTGCTGAGATAGTTTTTTTCTTCTTTTCCTTGCCATTTGCTAAGACAATTGTATTTCTTCTTACTGAAGAGGAGTTGCTATTGCTCAAGGGAGCTTTCCCAAGACAAAAGTACCTCTCCTTTTGAATCCTACTTGAAAATTGCTCTTCCCATGTGCCAGAGACTACACTATCAAGTGTGAGAAGTGTTCTGATGTGCAGATGGTAGTTAGAGATTAAATATTGACCAACAAGTTGCTGAGACCTGCTTTGTGGCGAAGATCTATTGCGTCAAAAACCCAGAAAAAACACATAAATTATTAGCGAGCCACAAAATAAAATGTAATGCAGTATATCTTCTGTGCTTGGATGTAAAATTTTCACTTTCAAGATAAGTTGTTCAAGGTAAGAAGCTGTGTATGGCCAGCTCTACAAGGATAGCAGCATATTTCCTTAGTGCTTTTGTGTTCTGTGTGCTCAAGAGGAGTCAGCAGTTCAGCATGACCAGCAGGAGAGTGTCTGCTTTGAGGGCTCAAAGTCAGAGGCCTCAAACTGATGGTGAGATACGTCGTATGGTGGGTATGCCCTTCCTGCCACAAACACTTCATCATCTCTGTGCTTGGTTGGAAGCAGAAGTCCTTTTTCAACCTCCCTCTTTCCTCCAGGCAGGCAAACATTACGGTGAGGCTGCCAGAGACTGCCTCAGTGGGGTAGGCTGTGCAGAACTGAACCATGTCAATGTGTTATTGGCAAAGCAGCATGTTGTGCTCACATCTCTCAGTGCTCTGGGTTTGTCTGTGCACAGAATGGTACAAAAGGGAGGGAACAATACTGACTCTGCTCTCTGTCTAGAAAACATGAATGGAGCCACCTTTTCTTGCTGGGACCTCGATGGTGCTCAAAGAATTTGTTGATCAATACAATCAAGGATACCAACATATCAAGGAGCACCAGCATGGAACCTTGACCTCCATCCATGCCTAGAAACAGGTCACCATCAAGATCACAACTTGGCCTTACCAGTGTCCTAAGGCTGATCACACGGGGCACAGACTATGGAAGAGGATAAGCACTGCTGTACTGATCTCACTGCTCACCTTCCTCTGGGCACTCACTCTGGAAGGTCAGAGTAGCAGTAGGGAGATATTTAATAAAGGAGCAGATTGAAAGCTGATGAAATCCAAGGTCTTCCACTCCAGGCACTGACAAGGTGCTCTACTCTTTCATCTCACACCTTCTTCAGGTGGGGCAGGAACAAAGTTTAGCTCTGCCCTCCCTAACCAAGAGGGGAGAAATGCAGCAGGACTGCTTCATGCACCAGCTGGAGGATGCAGCTGAATATGGGTCCTTTCCCCACCCAGAAAGGGAGGACACTCCATAACGTGCATGCAGGCCCTTTCAAGAAGGTACTGTTTGTAGTCATACTCCCAAGCAGGCCAGTATGGGTAGCATATAAACAGTTTGGTGTCCCAGAGGTGACTGACTATGGATACAACAATATGAGAGTGCTTAGGGTACTTGTGCACAACCTGCTTTGTTCTTCGGCTGGTTCCTGCCTTGGCAAAGTGCTCTCAAACTCTTGTTTCAGACCTTCCCTTGACTTCACGTTCCACATCCCTTCTCACACTGCCTATTCAGGTACTGCAAGGGGTCAATCAACCATATTCACACTGCTGTGCTTGCCCTGCTCCCACTGTATCCCTGCAGGGGAGAGACCGAAAGGCAACAAAAAAATTAAACCAGGAGCAATTTGCAGGGAGGCTCAGTGCACAAGTGCAAACATGTTTGTTTGTAAATGGTACATTCTACAAAAGATATTTCCTCTCATCCCTGGTGGCAGTTTCACCTTGATGTTTGCTCAAAGGATTTTATCATTGAAAATGCATCAGATGAATGAGAAGAAACAGTTAAAAAGTAATTTCACCACTGCCAAAGTCCAGAAAGCAAACCTAAAATATAACAGCTTTCCCCTTTCTCTAAGCATCTTTCACTGTCTATGGGATCTTTAAGGTCTTATACAGATGAAAATGATTATACCACTGCTACTACCAAAAATGCTTGGCTGGTACAATTCCCTTGGCATGCATGTGGATGCTTGTCAGGGGAATATCTCCATACTCACACATTCATTTACATGCAACAGTCTGTTTTGATTGCAGTTCAAGTGCCCGTTTGTGCACAGGCCATTCAGTGTGCATAGCAATACATCCCTTTCAAATGTGCAATAACAGACATCTTATGCTGCTGTCAGGCTGGATAGAAATAGTCATTGATTTCTGTACCAGTTGTATTGCTTAGCTTGCATTGAAATGAATCTATTAGGGGTATTAGGCCTGGTCTACAACTAATTTGGGTATCCATTTGGTAAGAGTCTGATGAAGATGGGGAGGCTTTGGTCAGTGCTCACTGCAGGCCTGACATGTGAAGACATCATCCCTTCCCCACGTTTCCTGTCACCTCTTGGTTAGAGATTATTGCTCCTGCTGATCATGCCAGCACCTCTTGCTCCAGCTCAGGCAAAAAGCCAACAGCAACCTCAGCAATCTCAGCTGATGTTACACTAAAGCAGGTGAGAGAAGCAGGATGTTATCCCTTCCTCTGCCTATGCAGAAGTGCAATCTTCAGCAAGAAGGTTAAGAAAGAACACTTGTGAAAGAGGAGGCAATACTCTTGCATCTGATGTTCATAAAGTTAATGTCTGGAACGTATAGGTGTATATACTGGGATAGCCTTCCTGGTCCTGTTTGGCTGTGCTGCTTCAGTACAATGTGCATTAGGTGGTGATGCACTGCTTGAACTACAGCTATGCAGTTGCACTTGATGTGTTCATAAGGCCTCAGCTAATGAGGGCATTAACGACAGCTGTAAACTCGGTCCATACTGCTTTCTCTCTCCATAGCAACTTTAATTCCAGGATCTCAAAGCGCGAGTGAAACGCCACAAATAAACCTTCCCAACATGCACCAAAGCACGTGAGGTATTAGAGCTGGTTTAATTTTCACAGCAAAGATCTTACATGAATAATGAATCCTTTTATTATGCTCATGAATTATCTGTGAGCAGGCTGTGAGCTTTATGAACATGTCTGCTGCTCCAAAGTTTTAATGAACAGCCAACGTTAACAAATGTCACTGTACTAGATGAGAATGAAACTCTTTACCCCTGCAGTTTGAGGTCTATGACTGGCACCCTGGGTCACAGGACACCATTTAGCCTCCCTAGAGGAAAAATGGAAACCTCATTAGTGAGAGTGACTATGAATGGACCATATTTGTGTCACACTTGTGCCCTGGCTTCCAATCTCATTTGGACAGGTGAACAAAGAGCAATCACACACCAGCCTTAAGGTGAGAAAAGCCTTATATGCTACAAGTGTTGAGAAGAGGGAATGAAAAAGGTCATGAAGAGAAGCAGTTAGGTGTTTGAGACACTCTCAACTGTCTTTGGACACCTGTCCAACTCTAATCTTTAATAAACATTTTTATCTGTGTTTTACAGACGGAGGAAGCGGCACACAGGGCACAGGAGTAACCTCCTAGGGTCACCCGTTCAGACAAACAATTTAACTCCCTATCTCCTCTTTATCATGTCTCCCCCACAGAAGGTGAAGGGCCTCAGCTTGCAGAATGGAGGTAGAAATCTCAGTTGAATGAGCACTCTAAGGGGATTTCTTGCTTGACATAGTGAAGAAATAGCTTAAGGTTGACTGTTTCCTTCTAGTCAGGCACTCCCTTCCCCTGTTAAATCTGAAACCAAGAAGCATCTATGCAAGTAAAAGGAAGTGATCATTTAAAAAGAAACTAGCCTCCAAGCTTTCAAATCTCCTAGAGGATTTATGCTTGAAATCACCATGTGCGTCCAAGTTCTGAGTCGGTCAGTATGTCCACATCTACTCATTGTGTCAAAGCTAGGGATTAAATACATTGGCCTACTGAAACCCAGGAAGAGGAAAAACAAGCCTATGATTCTCAATTAAAATGCAATACTGAATTCAGGAACAACAAGACATCTCTCCTGAAAGCTGGATTTTACCTTGGACAAACAAAAGCTGTATGGTGGCAGATGTGCCCACTGAAAAGGAGGAAGAGGGCCAGCAGAACAGAGCTAATTGGAACCATTTGGTAGAATGGACTGGAGTAATTTTCTTCAAATCCAGGTCCTTATCTTTCCCTACTTCCTTATGCAATGCCTTTTTTTCCCCGGTACATCTATTGTTGAACCAATCCTCCTCCTCCCGCTCCGATGCAATTAGAGCCGAACATTTCTTTTGAATTAGCACATCAACAGTCCCCTGTCCCAGCTAAAAACAGTTTTGCCTCGGGGCACTGAAGAATCTTCACTGGCAGCAGCAGGCTCTGCCGTAGGCATTACCTTGCTGTTTCATCCTCATCACACAGCTCCATTTAGTTTTCCCAGGGCAGTAGGTAGGCGACAGAAACTAGAGCTCTTCCTTCCCAGGGAAGCCCTCCTTTCCAGATCTTTGCGGGCAGGTTTCCTATGCAAAGTCAGCCTCATACGGAGACAGAAAATGAGAGACTATGCCACTTACCTTTGCTCTTTGGTCCCTGGTGTCCAGTTTTTAGTCTTTGCTCACACAGAGAACACAAATCATGCCAAAGGCTCATTCACATAAACAATCCACACTGCATTTTTCTCAGAACTCCACTTTCTTAGGGTCTCCATACAGAGCTGCAGGGCTGTGCTGAACCTTGGCACTCCTCCACTATACCAGACTGCTGGTGGGAACCCAAATGGAAGTAAAACCCACAGGGTAAAATTTCCACCATAAGAGATCCTGCTGCTGGCATACACCAATACAGCTTCGGACTGTACCTTGTCTGCAATTTCTTAATTTTTAACTCCGAATGGATCAAGTCATGTTGAGTTTTTTTTAAAAAGTAACCAATCCTCAAAATCAAATGGAAGTGAAAACAGTCATTTAAACAACTTGCCAACCCCAAGGACACAAGCAAGTTCCAAAAATCTGATCATGTGAACTACAACTTAACTTCACATGCTACTATTCTGGGCATTTCTAAGACTGGCCAAGTGCTTTTGCCTGTAAATAATCTGACAGTGTGTTTTAATATGGACCAGACTTAGGTAGGGAAACTGAAAGATAGCTCTGCCTAATACGAAACACAGGAGTGACTCCTTAGTTTAAAGGAAATGTCCTTTATAGTATTTCATCCAAATGCATGCCCTCAGTCTTGCTACATCATCTGTCCTTGGATAACACTGAAATTGCTATTTCCCAAATCGAGCTCTAATTGAACTTCCAGGACTCCAAGCTTTCATCCTCACTAAACGATCACGTTCTCAAATGGAACAACAGCATGAGTAATTTCTCTTGAACACTGAGACAAGCATATGGAAAATGAATCTCTTCTGTTCCTTAGTAAATTAATCACAGGATCTTTTATTTTCCAGTCTCACCGTTTACTCTGTGAGGGATAGCTCAAACCCCTTGCATTCAGCAGTTAGGCAAGTCTATTAGGAACCCAGTTTGACTCAGCACATAGTTATGCCAGTGTCAGGATATTGTTATTTCAGCATCAGGACCCCTGGTAAGTGAGTCCCACAACTAATTCAAAAATGAAAGGATACCTGCTCCTCTGCTTCCTACGCCCTGCTGTCTCTAAGCAATTACTTGTGTGCCAGCATCATTGTAAAGCTGTGCTTTAGTAACGTGTGAAAAGCAATTGAAGTTATGCAGCAACTTAAACATAGAAACACTTATTAATCCCTACACTTACACTGAAGGGACTCAGGTCTGCTTTGCTCAAGTGATGAGATCATTTGCAGAGCCTTCTAGTCAATGTAAACCTGACTGACAGGTCACTTAGGCTTTCAATTCATCCCAGCAGACTACTGATGGGTATAAACTGTTCCTCCGACAAGCAAAAAGGCAATAACTAACACTTTACTGCTGTCTTTGTGAGGCTGGATGATAGGGAGATAAGGCCTTCTCCCTAAGCTCCTGCCAGCTGAAGGGAGACTTTCACATGAGTTATGCTGGACTTTGGGGAAGATCTGTGAGAAATATTTTACGTGGTTCTAGTTACCCCTCCTAAACAAACTGCAATGGCAAGCTCACCCTTTGAAACAACTCAGGGGTAAACTCTTCCTTGAGCACGTGAATAAATATTTTTAGTGTTTTATTGACCCATCTCATATGCTTGAGTAGTTCTTTTCCTGTTGTGTGGGAACACACTCAATATCAAAACTTTGTTTCACAATAAAGAGGTGCTTTAATAAAGTTTTGCGTAAAAAGAATGGAGGCAAAAAAAAAAGAAAAAAAAAAAAAAAAAAAGATTAAAAATTATATTCCGTCCAGCTACCAGGACAGCTGATGAGGACTTGAGGGTGTGCTGGGCAAATCCATGCTCAGAAAAGCAGCGAGCAAACCAGAAATCCTGTCCTCCAGGGCTCTCATGCCTGGCTCTCTCCACAGGAAATGGAAAATGCTGCTGCTGCCATAGCACATGGAAAGCCAGAGTGTGCTGCACATACAGTGATTTAACAACATTCAGCTAGAGGAATGGAGCAAGGGAGGTCATTTTTTTAGAAGATCTGCATTTCCTAACAGGTAAAAGTCTCCTCATGGTGTGAAACAGCATTCAACCTTTCCAAGTGCTTTCTGAAGTGCTTTATTTTAATATTGACAGTGTCCTGCTTTGAAAAACCTGATATGCACTGGGGAAGAGTGACTTAGAAGCTGTAGGAACACAGTTGTGCCCAGTGTATTTGTCCCTTTCCCTGGATAGTAAGTGGTCAGTTAACACCCCATCACAATAAGCACAGTTGGGGTTATCTGATGATGGATATGCTGTGGTTAGGGCTCTTGGAGCAACTGGTTAAAGATTCAGAAGGATCTCTCAGAAGTGTAAACTTGTAATGGCTGCAGTACTGCGCAGTGATGTAAAATCAATGCAGATGCAAGCTTTAATACAAAGGTAATGGGGAGGCAAAGACATAAATAAGGAAAACTACGACTGAAGAAAGGGCTGGTAATAGAGGAAAGCGCAAAGCGAACACGAGTTGCTGTCATTTCTGATAAATAATTCTTAGGTAGCTCCTGCGCAGGGCTTTTCAGATATGCAGCCCAAAGTGCTCTAAAGATGAACTAGTATCTTTTTATGGTTGAAGAAACTGAGGCACAAAGAAAGGTGCTGTTTATATGGAGTCAGGTATTCCAAGCCAGATGCAAAAGCAGATGTCAGGATTCTCACCTTCCTATTTTAAGCCCCACAATGCTATGCTAAAATGATTTGTTCTGCCATTTCTGCAGTCTTTCTCCCAATAAATACTTTGTTGGCTAACAATAAATTCGGCTTGCTGCTGAGGTATGGGTTCCCCTAGTCAGGAGGGCTATGTCTGTATTGATGTACTCTTTTTCTACACTCCACTTTCTCTTAATTTTCAACATTTGCACAGGTACAATAAGGTTTGCTACCTAGTTCAATACCAGGTACCTTTGCATAGAGCACTTGTCACAGCTGAATGCACACTGGAAAGGCTTAGATATGTATTCCAGAGAAGGAACGTGTAGAAGTAAAGCATAATGTCTATTTCTGTCCTTTAACATCTTTAAAGCCATTTTGTTCCCAGAATTACTGCAGCCTCTCAGTCCACACACAGTGCTTCATTGCCCTTGTTGTCCGCTACAGCCAGAAAAAATTCTCCAGCCAGAGGGTACTCCTGAAAAACCTGATTTTCCACAGCTGATGTACTATTGCATGTATGATCTTTTTTCTACAAGGAAAACTATTTTGTTAGAAAACTTTGTTACAAGTTCAAAAGTATTTTTAAAAATACTCACTAAAAAAATTCGAAACATATCATTCTTGTCTTTCTCTCTTGCCCTTTACCCATCTTCTCATTCTATTTGATGCTGAAGCCATACATACCTATTTTTTCACCTTTGCTTTTTCCTCCAACTCAACTTTTTTTGGTTTTTGCTTTCTAACCTTCTTAACTTCTGAAGTTATTGTATAATGAACAGTTTTAAGGTCATTCAGAAATGGATACGTTCCCAAAAATTAGAGAGTGGAAAGTGTAAATATATACAAATACAGAACATGCATGCATTACCATTTTACCACAATTAAATTATGAAGGAAATAAAAAGATGTATAGGAAAATAAATTCTTCAAAGTTCCTTTTTAAAGTATTATAAAATCAAAGACTCTACTCCATTTTTAATTTTGCAAACCAGAAATAGCTTTCAAAAAAAATAATCCTCTTAAAAGAAAACAAAAACAAACCATAACCCCTCCCACCACAACAAAATACCTCTCCTGTGTCTCTTAGCCTGAAATAAATATAAGCACCACTTATTTGTCATCAAGCATTGCTTCTGTTTTCAGCTTGCTGACAACCTGCTTTTGATTCCCTTTTGGGATTTTGCTTCTCTCTCAAAGCTAGGTAAGTGTTGCTCTCCTGAATCTCTTGGTACCTAATCCATTATTTCTGGACTGAAGTTTTTACGCTTTTCTCTCAATACCTGTCAAAGGCATTTCCTTCTACAAAGGCACCACCTTCTCTTTTCCAATTAATCACTTTCATTCATTACCTAATCATTGAACAAATAAATGCTGATTGCTTTCATGGGGAGGCAGTGGTAGAAGTCCAGCTGCTTAGGAAAAAAGTAATCTATTGAACATAACATTCCATACCAAATACTAAAACCCCTATTTGCCCAGACTCTCTAAGGTTCAGAGGCCAAGGCTGAATAAAAACCAGTTCTCCAGGGATGGTACTGAGAATTCTCAGAGTTTACAGTCTACCCACAGCTTTAGAAAGTTATTGTTGGTACCTGAAGGAAAGGTGACTCTTTGCAAGAAATATTCTGCTTCAAAGGCCCAAAGGGTCTTTCTAATGCTGTCCTATCTTTCCAACAGCTTCTGGTGCCATGGTTAGCTTTTGATTGATTACTCACTTATGTAATTCTCACATGGTAACTATGCTAATACTGAGAATCCCTTCAAATCATTAATTTCTTCCATGGTTCTTGGGACAGACACCTACAGTGTGCTCCTGAGCAGTCTGAATGCTTGTGGGAAAGGACTTGTAAGTCTTTTCAAAATACTCTTGCTGGAATATCTGTGGTCACACAGCAGGGAAAAAGTCCTCAGATGGGAATAGTGGCAGGCTTGCTCTATCCAAATTGTTAAGCATTCTCCATCACTACTCAGTTACAGAAAACTATTTGCAGGACAGAGATTGTACATCTCAGCTCCACAAATATTACTCTAAATCAGGGAATATGTCTCAGCTATTTCTGCCCTTTTAATGTGAATGGTGTAGTAAGATTATCTGTGGTCCACGAATAATACATCATATTTCTTACGACTCAGACATCTCCCTCAAAGTCAGAAGAAGATCTGGGAGACAGGGAATATACACATTAAACACCAGCTCTCTGGGTTGTTGGTATGGTAACATGCATCTCTCCTTGAACATCCTTTTCTACTTCTGACTTTCAATATAATTTATCTAACTTGTGACAAGCCTATCTGAAATCCCAAATTTTAATAAGCTTGGAATGTTCAAAATACATTAATTCCCAAATTTGCTAATCCCCTGAAAAATTCCAAATTAGCTAACAGCTTTGTATTAAGTCTATCCACTAAATTGCATTATCACACAGTAAGAAAAATTACAGTATAAAACCTGAGATTTGAACCTGCTTAAGGCAACATGGCTTATGTATTAAATGTGCCCACGTACAGCTGGGCCTATCCACATACATTTGCTCCAGTGTCTTCACTGTTTGTCCCATCAGGCTTAAACTACCCACATAAACTTCAGCCCTGCTCCCTCCCATGAGGTCCACAGCACTTCCAGAATCCAGGGAATGACTGTAAGCACTAGTGTGACTCCATGCTGGCTATGGGGAGATTATTCACATGCTTCAAGTAGAGCTGCCCCTTTGGGGCATCTCAAGTTCCAAAGGATAGCCATGAGCTTCACCTCATTTCCTTGCAGTTGTTCTTACTGCTACCAAGGGAGCTGGATGTAGCTATGAAGAATGCACAGAATAGGTGGGATTTCTAAAAGACCACAGTTTCCATCTTCTCCTTGGTCATACTAGGTAGGAGGTGCTAGGTAGTAGGAGCATGTCCAAGGGGCTTGGTCAGCTCTAGATGGATGCAAGGGAACAGTCCCTGCTTCCAGAGGCACTAACAAGGGAAGAAACTTGTTGGACAGGCACTCCAAATTTGGATAGAGTTGGATTTAGAATCAGAAATAATTGGCTCCCTGTCTCATGCATTAACAGCCAGACAGCAGATTACTGTAAACCACTCTGAGATCTCTGGATGATAAATAAATAGGTAGGCACAATTATAGTAGCAGTAAACTGTGATAATAGCAATTTCCACCCAGTGATATCACAGAAATCCAGTCAAGTGCTTTGTCTTCTAGTGGTGTCCAACCCAAGAATTCAGAAAGAAAGCTGCAAAGATTTTCAGAAGTCAGTACACTTCACACTTTCAAAGAAGCGTTCCCTTTTACAGGTTATGGTGAGACAGGGAGAACCATGAGACCTTTGTGCACATGAGAGGATGCACCTTGGTCTCCAAAGTCCCACAAAAAAAGAAAACAACCCTGGCTCATAGAGGGCAAACAGCTGGGCAGCTCTGACAGATAAAGCTAAGAACAACAACCTAGAGCCATCTTTGACTTTCCTGCATCAAACACTTTTCAGTTGTTCCATTTCTTTAAGCAAGCTGGAGCAAGTGTCAACTGTGTCTAGTTGCGCACAAATGAACATTTCTTCCAACAATCTAACATGTCAAATTTCTCTCCAATTTATGCAAAGCCTTCCTGCCTGTCCCCCTCTTGATGGAGCTCTTGATTTTTTCTGTTTGATCCATTTTCTGGTGCACTGTCTGATCCCTGGCTCTTCAAGGCACAGCACACACCCAGTTGCACTTTCTTTTCCAATTTCTATTTTATCATTCACAGCAGATTCCACTGCTCTGAAGTTAGGACACATGAAGATACAAAGTCAGACTCTCAAAAAATGCACACATGTAAATGCAGTGAAACAGCCCAAAACACAACCAGATGCTCCCTTCAGAATGTCCCCTTTCCAACTCCATCTACTGTTCACTTTAAACACCCTCTGTATCTTGGAAACATTACACAAAATCTTTTGTTGGCTACATGGAACTCTCCTCAGGGCTAGGATTTCCTGTCCTCACCTATTTGCAGGACTTTGTCCACTTTCTCCAGAGTTACACCTGAAATGGTAAAAATGAACAGCTTCCATGCTGGAGGTGTTTGCAGTAGGACAGAAAGCTGTGCATTCCCAGGAACCACCTGCTCATTTTCCCCCTCCTTGTCCACACTCTAAAACTCGAAGTGTTTCCCTGAACAGGCAGAGTGCAAGAGGGTGCTTGGCTTCCCTTGGAGACCATGGAGAGGAAGCTGTCTGCACTTAAGCAGTCTCTGAATGCAAATGCTTTCCTCGGGTGAAGTGGCTCCTCCCTAGTCTTTCAATCTGACAATGCTGTCCTAAGTGCAGTGAAGTTATTCTGCTTCTCTCACCTAAGGCACTCAAATCATGAGTACTTCAGTGGGGGAAAGGTGAGCCAGCTCAAGCCAGTTTGGAAGACAAACGACAGCCCACCTCCAGAACCTGCTCTGAGCAGCTTGTGAGTGTGAAGGAGTGCTATGATTATATTTTACCTCATTAGCTTGCATTTCCCTGCTCCTCCATACACCCCACAGGCTGTGTGAAGTTCTCTGTGGAAAAAAAACGTAGTTTGGAAGGGCAGAAGGCCATGCCTTTGGGATGCCAGGATTAGTGGAGTTTCTTGAGAGGGGACACAGTGCTTGGACACTCTGTTGGAGCATGCACAGGCCACAGAAAAGGGTCACAGTGGTGCTACCTATGCCCTTGTGAAAGATGGTCTGTTCTTCCAATGTATGGTATGGACTTGATACAGAAATTGCCATGGCAGATCCTCCTGGACCTGCCAAGTGTGTGAAACCAAACCAGATGATCCTTTCTGGCCTGAAAATTTAGCTACAGCAAAATCTTATCATGTTTCCTTTTTCCCCTCAGTGGAAGGAGTATTTCTTCACAAAGCCCAGCCACATCTTTTTTTCAGTTCAAGAGATCCACTTTTTTTTTTTTTTCCTCTGAGAAGATTCAGAGGTCATTTCTCTGCTCTGAGGTTTACTTCTTTTTGTTACTTGCTCTTTGAGCTGTGAGAAAAGAAAGTGTCTGTCTTAAAAGCTCCTCTCACTGACTGTAGCACAAGCTATTCTGGGTGCCTTGTGATAATGGCTCCCAGCTTTTTTTGGGCGTCTGTGTCCATTTACAAACCAGAAACCTTCTGTCTGTGTTTGTTGTTGCCTCCCCCTTTTTGAATCTGGTGCTTTGACTCGAGCAGTCTGAACAATGGTCCTGGTGAGATCACACAGATGATCTTTGAGACAGGAATTGGCATCATAGA
Organism: Illadopsis cleaveri; assembly: GCA_013399915.1. NCBI lineage: Eukaryota > Metazoa > Chordata > Aves > Passeriformes > Timaliidae > Illadopsis > Illadopsis cleaveri. Next base: position 1,261,504 of record VXBB01018440.1, read on the forward strand.
CTATTCCTCACACCGGAGCTCAGCAGAGGCATTGCAAATGCCTGGGAACCTATTTTAATAGGTTGATGTTAATGATTTATAGCAGTTCCACAGCTGCAGTCTCTCTGGAGCAAACAGTTGAGTGTGTTTTGCTAAAACTTTAATCAGCACTTCAGCCAGTTGTAATAACAGTCTCCATTCTCATCCTCCTATATGTGAGGGAGTCAGGTCATCCAGCCGAAGGTCAAGTAAAGGCTGACTGCTGAGAAAAAATACATTATTCCATGAGGCAAAGGTGATTTGACTCGAACCTTTGGCAGGCTGGTGAGGATGTAAATGCCCAGCACAAAACCTTTCCTAGGGATGCTGGTGAGAGGAGCCAGGACTGACAGACAGACTGGCAGCCTCGCCTTCACCCCAGGAGTCCAGACACAGTGACTGCCAACAGGAGAGTATCTTGAGTTCTTAGTGAGGGAGACTACCATCTCAAAGGGCTAGAGAAAAATAGTGGGAATGGACTCCCAATTCCTCTGTGCCCCAAACAGTGAAGAGGCCAGAACTTTGCTCTCATTTCATATGTGCAAGCACAAACCAGATCAATATGAACAATGGTGTTTACACAGCCAGTAGTTTCACTGGGAGCTGGCTGGTCAGCTGATGAGAGGTGGGAACCATGTTACACAATATCTATTTATTTGATGTACTTATTTATTCATTTTCTACTGAGGATGCTGTAATCTTTAAAAAAGTTCATCTTCCCAGAAGCCACAAAATACATTTTCCAGTCCTGTTGACCCTTTGGCTTTGTGGAATCAGTCTGATGCATCACCTGATAATCATATTACATACCTGAGCGCTGCCTTTCATCCATTCCTGGGTGTGGACTGGTTACAAGTCACACGGAATGAATACTGATAGGGTGGCATTTACAGGCCAGGCATCCTCACTGGCTACACAGCAGGAGCATGAAGGTCACCCACTGAATTGGTTTGTGCTTCAGTCAATATTGTCTCATGTGCTCCAGCAGTCCTGTTTTCAGAGAGCATTATCTAATTGAAAACCAAATCTCTGCATCTGAATGCCAGCCAGGAGGCTCACCCAGGTTCCTCCTTTTCTCTGTGCCACAACCACTTGTATTTGATACTAACGAGTCTCATCTTTTCCAGAAAAGAAAAAAAAAAATAATAATGAGTGCTTATTTGAGCACTCTGCATGAGAGAGGTGGTAGCTGAAATGGCAAAGATGGGAGGGGTAAGAGTGGTTTCTAAGGAGCTGGAAAAAAAAGCTGTGAAAAAGGGTAGCAACGAAAAATAGTTCCATGAATAGTGATGTAGATCTCTAAAAAATACTTTTTGTTCTGTTTGTTCTGGTTTTTTTGTTGCTTTTCAGACTTGTTCTTGTGACTCAATATGACAAATGGAAGATCTGAAGTAAGCAAACTTTGTATTTTTACATGCATTTGTACCTGTAACCCCAAACTAGACCATTGCTTCCAGTTTTGGGCCCCTCCCTTTAAAAAGGACATTGAGGTGCTGGAGCATGTCCAGCGAAGGGCAAGAACACTTGTGAAAGGTTTAGAAGACACCTTATGAGGAGCAGCTGAGGGAGCTGGGTTTGTTTAGTCTTGAGAAGAAGAGGCTCTGGGGGCACCCTATCACTACTGCCTACAACTGCCTGAAAGGAGTCGGTAGCCAGGCAGGGGCTGGTCTCTTCTGCCATGCCTGCAGTATGAGGACCAGAGGAAACAGCCTTAAACTGAGACAGGGGAGGTGCAGATGAGATATTAGGGGTAAAAAAAAAACAAAACCAACAACATTGTTAGGGTGGTCAGACATTGGAAAAGGTTGCCTAGGGAGGTGATGGAGTCATCATCCCTGAAGGTGCCTGGATCTGCCACTGGGTGATATGGTTTACTGGCTTAGGGGTTACAATGGTAGTGCTGGGTGGATGGGTGGGCTTAATGATCTTAAAAGGTCTCTTCCAACCTTGATGATTCTATGATTCTATCTTTGTGCTCACTATAAAAGCATATCTGTTCCATCCCATCAAAAAAAACCCATAAGTGCCTTAGAAGTACATTAAATGTAAATTTCTCATGACTGATGGAGACATTTCATTTGGGGAAAAGAAAAGGGTGCACACAAAGATCCTTGGCTTATGCAGTGTTACACAGGAGGGCAGGGAGAGCCGTGAGCACAGAACCCAGGACACGAGTGCCAGTGTCTCAGTGAAGGACCACGGAGGATTGCTTGCAAAATGGCCTTCAGTTACTGAGCATGTGAGCAGCTAAGAAGAGTGGTGAACCCTGCCAAAGATCTGCCCACACATTTCTGCTGCCTGAGCAGCCACAGCTCACCCCTGTGCTTTGGCTAACCTCCCTGCAGCACGGCAACGGCAGTGCTCTTCCAAAAACTGCCACTCAGCTTCCTCCCAGCCAGAGCTGAGGGACAGAAATTATGGAGAGGAAATTTAACCATCTTCTCTGATTTCCTCTGTGTGGGGGTAAAAAATTGTGAGCCAGGAAACACAGATGAACACATAATTGGTTATTGATAAGTGCCAAGGGCAGCAGCAACTACTTGCACATCAGAGCAACATCTCTGACAGTGCATGATGTCAGCACTGACCTGCTTTACCAACAGAAGGAAACATTCTTCTGCCCCAGCAACAGGCACTAGGGACAATTACCCAGCAAACATAGAGGAGGGAAGTGGCTGATCTGCCCAACCAAGAGTTGCCTGCTGCTTTCTTTGCTGGGGTCATTGTATGGTAATACCCACAAAAAATCTTCCTGCTATATGCCATGGGTTGAGGGGCTGCAGTGCAGGGCCAAAAGCTTTTCTATCAAAATGAAACTCTGCTTACTGAAAAATAAAATACACTTCCCTGGAATTTACACTGGGATCCCAAGCAGCTGATGGGGACTGATGAAGCTTTGCAAAATCAGGTGCCATCAGGTTTCCAAACCCTGTTGTTTGTGTCTCTGGTGAACTTCATTGGCACAGACCTGGGGCTCTTCAGCTTGCTCTTTAACTCTTTCTTCCACTTCTTTCTCCTTTCCTCCCTCTTTCTAAGCCCAAATACCTTGTTTTCTCTCCTTTCTCTACCCTGGTTCAGTGCCCTTCTGCTTTTCTTCCTCCTCCAATGCATGGGTCTCTTCCCTCTCTTGCCCTCTATTCTCCCCTACCCCCTGTTCTGTGCCCATTTTTTTTTGTTAGGTCCATACAGCTATCCCCTCCACTTCTCTGTTTCAGTCCCTATATCCACATCTTCCTTCCTCCATGTTCTTTCTCTGTCTTTCATCCTCTTTCTTTGCCACCTGCCAACTCTAAGCCTGTGCTTTCCAGTTCTTTTTTTCCCTGATGCCATTTCAATTATTGGCTGATTCTCTGCTCGCTTTTCCCTCTCTCTCTCTTTTTCCCCCTCTTCTCTCCCTTAGGGACTCAAGCCTGTCTCTCACCATTTGTTTCAAGGATGCCATCACTGTGGATTTTTAGACATTTGCAGGTTTGTTTGTTTTTATCATCATACCCCTCTCTTGCTGTTTAGCTGCTTGTCACTTCACTTTCCTCTTTCTGCCTACCACCAGCCAGAGCATCATTATGTCCTTTCTCTGTCTCAGCCCATCATTTCCCACCGAGGCCATTATTATTAACCATGCCAGGAGATGTACGAGCAGCGGTCAGCAGGGTCAGCAGGGCTCTGTTTCAAATTGATGGGAATCAGAAATGGAAGTGGCACAGCAGGCAGGGGGATGCTCCATGTGGAAAGGAAGCGATGGCTGAGCTGTAGAAGGAAAGCTGGCAGCTGAGCCAGAGGGGTCTCCAGCACCCACACCCTGACAGACACACCATAATTAACATCCCCCTGCCCTCAGAAAGCCAGATGAAACCAGAAAGTGTGAAGGATTCTCAGTGATCCAAACGCTGCCTGTTGCACTGTAGATCAAGCCTCATTTTATAGAAACACGTCTCCGTCAGCCTCCTGACATCTTCAGGCCAGACAGAAATTCCTTTCAATTAAAGAGCTTGCAGGAGGATCCCATTACTGCAGCAGGTATCTCAAGTGCAGGAAGGGGGTGAAAGAACAGCTGCCAGCACTGAGCAGGGGAAAGGATGTAAGAGGCTATGAATATTGGTTTCTCATGTTGATATGAGCAGAAAAGACAAGTCCCAGAGCAGTGCTTATTTAATGACCTAAGGAAGCAGAAGCAGAGGGAGCCTCATTCTTGGTGCCATTGAGGATGCTGATTGTGAATCATGATGTGTGGGGTTCCTCCTTGAGACAGGCATCCTGTAGCAAAGCCTTCTTTCCCCCACGGGCATCTGCTCCAAGCTCTTTGACAATTATCGCTCCTTCACTCCCGTTGCCCCAAAACTTACAGCTCCTGGCAAGAGAAGAGGTTCCAGCTACGTTCCTGTCCCAAGCACCACATTTATAGGACAAATACTTTGGAGACTGCCAGACCCATTTAGGGAACAGCATCTTGAGGCAGCAAATGTTCTTATCTTCTTGTGCAACACCTCAGTACAAGCTGCACTCTCTTTCAGATACTTAAGGGGGCTGCATGGTTTTAATAATCCTGCTTCTTCACATTCTTGCAAGTCCAGGAATTTAAAGTAAGGTTACCTTTTAAAACAGCCTTCAGAACAGTGAAAAATGCATATGGGAAAGGATCGCTTAAAACTGCTCAACCAGGCCTGTCTCTGTTGCCTTTCCCCACAGGCATCATTTAGTTATTGCCTGCATATAAATGAGGCAGGCTTTGATGGAAGAGCTATCGACAAGGGTACCTGCCTCCATTTTCTTCTCCTGACATGGGGAATTCAGGAGAGGAGAGAGCCTACATTACAAATGGTCAGAAAGGGAGCAGTCAAGTAACAGAGGGATAATTTTGGTGTTCCTCTGCTAGGTTGATGTCTACTAAACAAGAGCTAGTAGGAGGTCTTTGAGTTTGCAGGGTAGCTAGCTAAAAAGGAATAGCCTTTGCTGTCATCAGTATTTTGATGGTACTTTTTATATTTAAAGTCACTTTCAAAAAGTCTCTTCTGGACAGCTCTCCAGAACAAAGCTGGAGAAGTTCCTTGTGAAGCTATCTCCAGCATCATAAAGACAATGCACACCATTTGCCACAGCAATGTGAAGACAAGTCCTAGTGGATTCTATTTACAACCTTAAAATTGAATTTCCAAGCTAGGGTTTGACAGGTGGAAACAGGCATTTGTAACGTTCCCGCCTAGATTTATGGATGTTGTATAACCACTAGATTAAAACAGAAATTACAAAATGGAGTGATGTGATAAAGATCAGCAAAACAACAGCAAATATCAGTAAGATCACAGTCACAGGGCAATGTTTGCCAATAGTATACTCATTTTGGAGCTGAAAACATGCAGCTTCCCTGATTAGGTACAACTCCCTGTACAATTCCCAGACACTGAAATCCTGGCCATGAAGGCTATAAACTTTGAGGAGGTCTTGAGGCTTTTCCAAATGATATGAAAATCTCTTTGGTTAAAAACCTGAGCTCCCCATACACATACTTTTTGTCATCCAAGCCATCCTTATCAAGAGCAACAGATTAACATGCAGCTGGGGCTTCCAGGCCAAATTATAAAATGAAATATGCTGAGAAGAGGTTCCACACGTGAAATCCAGATCAGTTTTTGACCCATTCTCTCCTGCAAGCTCTCTAGTACATAACTTTGTGAAAAACTGTTCCCTGAACACAAATTAAGGCCTTCAAGGCATCTGGGCTAATTTTGTTTTTTTTTTCGTTTCCCTGCAAAGAAGTGTTTCCAGTGCGACAGCGTAATCCTCAAGTGAGCCAGGTCCTGATACAAACACCTATAGTGTCAAATTCCTAGACAATGACAACCATAACCCTATTATTATTTAGCATAAACTAGGCCAATAATATGGGACATTTAGACAAGTTTATTCATGATTTCAGAGGAATTTAAATGTAGACATTTTAAAAAAGACATAGAAGCTACTGTGTGGGCAAAGAACTTTATAGTGGTCACTGTGTTTTCTGAAAGAGAGATGCAATAATGGAATACTTTTGCATTCCCATAAACAGAATTCGTGGAAACATTCACCCTTACAGAGAATAATCTTTTCCTGTACATCTGTGGATTTAAGCCAGCAGTTATGTGTAAATTGCAAGAAGCTGTGAAAAAAAATTAGAAAAAAATTTAAAACATCTAAGGATTGAAATCAAATAATTTTCACAACCTGTCCTCTAATCAGCACCTCAAGAGTGGTCTGAAACTTTTAAGGATGCATCTCACTCTGTTTAAATTAACACAGGTAGTTTTTTAGACAGGTCAAATTTGGCTGAGTAGCATTAGGTTTGGAGGTACAGGTACGTGCCAAGAGGTGTATTACAACTCTATCTCTGTGGAGAATGCAGCCCCTTCAAAAGGCAGAGATAGCTGGCTTTCAATTTAAGACACGGTACATTTTATTTTGACTATGGCAGCCACAGGAGTACTGAAGAAAACACAACTTTATATGGCAAATCAGCAGACTAGTGGCTCACACAATCTCACATTGATATGCAGATGACATTACTTGTCTTCTGGGATATGAATAATGCCATACATGATACACAGAGAGTATTTTCTTAAAAGCAACTACCGCTTTAAATGACATACTCTGATGCCAAGCAACATCTGATCATTTTTTAAAGGCATTTGATCTACAAACAAATCAAGTTCCTGAAAGATACTCATCATCAGCTGTCACACAAGGAAGGAAGGTGAGCAGAGAAAAACAGATGAGGGAGATGAATGGTCAGCAGAGTTTTGGGTAGGATCTCCTGGTACATTACATATCTCATACAGGAATGATGGAATGTAAATACCAGCACATCTCCAGTGACCACTTAGTTTTGACAAGAGAAGCAAGGACTTGGCTCAGTGGCTCAGCAACTGTACACCTAGTGAGAAGCAGCAGCCCAAGGAGAACAGAGGGCCCCAGGGGCTGTACATAACTCAGCACCACTATTACTCTTTCTAAGGAGGCTATAAAACTCTTCTAGGGCTGGGGTGGCACTAAAGAGGGAGAGAATGAAAAAGAAAGTAAAATGAATAAATAATTTATTCCTGCTGAAAGTCTGTGCAAACCAGGAATATCAAGAGCATCAGAACTTTGGGAAGTCTGGGTAGACTGTGCTGTGCCAGAGAACCCCTGTGCTTACATTCTGCTCTGTGCCTGGTGCTATTCCAGCCTTTTAATTGGAGAACAACACCTTAGGGGTGCTCTGAAGCAACACCACTACAACTCCCTATGCTTAACAATGTATAACAGCTCTGTAACTCTTTGTTCAACTCCCTCGCCCATCTGTGGAGAGTTCCATGAATACCCAGTGCCCCCTGCCCTCTCGTGCACAGTGACCAAAGCCTTACCCTTGATTTTTGCAACAGATCTTTGTTAAACTGTCTCCTAGAAAGCCTCTCTCCATGGCAGGGAGAAGAGTGCTCTGGAACAGTTGAGGATTTCCTAGGAGAAGAAAACATACCTGTGCCCATGCCGGCAGCACTGCCTGAGCTTGACACTTTGAGAATGCAAATCCCTCCCACCCTCCCAGAAAAGGCAACAGTGCTTGATGTGCCAGGATGAGCAAGGGGAGTTGTGCACTGGACCTCACCTTAGCAAAGAGAGGGGAAAGACTGGACCATGAAACACAATTTTGTGCAGAGAGTGGACTTGGGACATTCAGTCTCCAGCTTTTATATCAGTCTAAAGACTCAGAAAAACACCCTCACTTCCAAACACATTCATAATTTCCGGACTGTCAGGAGAAAACCAGCCAACAGGCAACCCTTGGATGCTTTTAAAACATTTCTACATTGATTCCTTCTTGAGATACAAAGCAGTGAGTGAGCTGAAATCTCCTCTTCCTCAAACCTTATTTTTCATAATTATGCATCTTTAGTGTTTCATAACGACCAATTTAATCACTTTTGCCGTTTAGAGGGCTACAACAGCCAATTGTGGTAATGGGCTTGGTATTTGGTAGGAACCATTTAACACCCAAGAGCCCTTGTTCTGGGCCACTTGATGCCACTTAAGTTTGACAGACAGACTCTCATTAGCACAAGTTGCAAAACCTCTCAGATGAAGCTCATCTCTTTTAAACAAACTCTGCTCAGTGATCCCCAAAGTCTCTGAGCAAGGAAATTTTTAGCTCACTTCAGATCTCTGCAGGTCTGTGGAAATTAATCAGCATATTTCACCATACTATGGGCTTTCTATGAAATTCCCTACCTTTCCTCCTCACAGTTGTTCTCTCATACTTTGCACATAAGATCTGTTCCTCCCATGGCCACCTGACCTGTCTCCTGGAGGGCCACCTGGGCTTATGTGACCTTTCCTTTTCACAGGTAACACTCTTGATGAGGTTCTGCTCCACTCTGACCAGCCTCCAACTGCCTCTAAGAGACAGCTCTCAGAATGTAATTGTGTCTTGCTGAGGACAGACAAAACACATTTGGAAACCTTTAAAAATATCTACAGATCTCTAGCTGCTGCTGAAACTGCTGCCCTTGCCTTTGCCATTCCTGTTACTCCATCTGTTCTTTAGATAGTGATCCAAAATGAAAAAAAAATAAAGCTCAGGGCATCTGAACTGCTTTAGATGCTCTCAAACTCACAAGCAAGTTTGCACCACATGCTCACATAATGCCCAATAGATTTGAAAAAAAACCTCATAGTCCAACAATGCTGAATATTTGCTTCAAATGCAACCAAAGCAGGCCTCCCTACACAGCTGCAAGGACGAGCAGTGGGATAGAAGTGGGATAACAGTGGGACAGCAGTGGAATAACAGGAGTGCTGCAGATCATGTTTGCTGAATGCATGGACAGTGGCTTCTCAGAAATCTCAGGCTAGTGAGTAAGGGTATGCAGGGAAGTACAGAGGTTTTTACTCAAGGACTTACACAGCAGAAGGCATGGCTTCTCCACAAAGAACTTTGTGTTCAGTGGGCAGGCTAACAACTCAGCATTACTATTAAGGAAGGATGTTAGGTCTACGATGTCTGGTTTAAAACCACTCAATACGTTCACTTCTGCAATGCTCCCCAAGAACAGATTTGCCCTTTACATTTTATCTTTTTCCCATTATATCACAACCTTAGTACATGCAATGAGACTCAGAGTTTTAAATGTAGGAATGTTAAATGGAAAACACACTGATATATGAACAGCTACCTCCTTGGTGATAGACGAAAGGCATTATTTTGTGGCACAGTCTGATGGGACAGAGTACTGTCTCACCCCACGAACAGTCTGAATGCTTCAGAAAGGCAAAAAACCACATTATGTTGAGCTAAAGGAGCAGAAATCAGTCCTTAGAAAGGACAGCTCCATTTTCAGCACAACTTGCATCTAATGTCAACATCTTCCATGACTACTGCCTTTTGACATGTGAAATGTTGACCCGAGAGAACAGGTGGTGGATTGCCCTATATCTGAACAGTCTAAATTGACCTCATGTTTTAAACCACTGTGCTTTGTTCCAGTACAACTAATGCAGTATGCTCAGTGCCACAATTAAAATGGACTCTGTTTCATCAGGCACACAAAGACAAACCCACAATATTATGAGACACTGTGTGCACCTGTCCAAAGCCAAAGAGAGCATTAACTGATGTTATATTATTTGAGCAATAGCCCAATGCCCCTTAATTAGAGGCTGCCTGCTAAGGTACACTCAGCAGGAGAAGAGTTAAGGTTGTATCTGTAACCTTAAATCTCACCTTACCTGGCTTGTGAGTGCTTAACCGTGCAACTTTAATGTGTTCTTATCAGAGCATTTTTATTGAGCCATTATTAACATTGGTTAGATACAATCTAGTGTTTCCCAGATCCCCCTCATCCCCAGCCATTACCTGAGCCATACAGAACACGAGATTCAAAGAAAACATTTAAGTCAACCTCTGCTATGGTTCTCCAGACACCCACTGCTGCTAATTCCTTAGCAGCTCTTTTAAATGGGACTTGAGTTTTAGTTGCTATCTTGCATGCCCTCGGCCAGGCTGCACACTGAAGGAAATCCTCTACTGATAATTAATAAGTTCCCCTGACACTAGCTGCTCATTAATCTATTATTTTAGTCCTCTAATTACTTTTGTCTGTTCAAGTTAACAGTCTCCTTCCCTCATCCTCCCTGAGTCGCATGCAGGAGATGCTGCATGGCAAATGTGACTTGTCTTTGTTCCCAAGTCCCTTAAAGTCTCTGCTCTGTGCATGAACTCCAAGATTGATCCCAGTCTCTTGCAAAGAGTGACTCACCTCTCCATGGGTCTGTATTTCACTCAAGTTATGGTACATGCAGCTCCAGGCATCCGAGGTGAAGCTTGCTGAAGAAATATCTAGGGAACATAGGTTTCCCTGTGTCGTCCCCTGGAAAGCTCCCAAAAGCCACAAGGAATCCTCCTCATAGAAGTCAAATGGTTGCAGATCTCCCCACAGAAAATGGGGTCACTTATAATTTCACAGCACAAGGACCATCTACCTATATGTGCCCTGAGTTCCTTTCTGTCACAGCAGCCTCTCCCCTGTAGTGGGTTTGGCTGAGATGGAGTTTATTTCCCCCACGGCAGACTTCAGAGAGCTTTGCTTTGCACTGGGAGCTAGAAAGGTGTTGATAACACACTGGAATTTTCTACTGCTGAGGGGTGCTGGCACAGCATCCAGACTGCCTCAACATCACTTCCCCCTCACCAGCTGGCTGAGGATGAGTGAGATCTTGGAAGGAGACACAGCCAGGACATCTGACCCAAACTGACCAAATAAATATTCCATACTATTAGGCATTTGCCCAGCAATAAAAGCCAAGAGAAAGGGCTGGGGGCATTCATTACTATGATGTTTGTCTTACAAAGAAACCACTATGTGTACTAAGGCCCAGCTTCCTGAGAAGCTGCTGAAGATTGCCTGCTGGTGACAATTAGAGGGTAAAAATAAATATTTTGTTTTCCTTTGCTTCTGTAAGTGGCCTTTGTTTTTGCTTTCTCAAACTGCCTTTATCTTGACCCCCCCTTTTTTTTTTTTCCCTATCTTATTTTCTCCTCGTGCCCCATCCTGCTGAGGAGGTAGAGCAATAGAGTGGCTTGGTGGACATCTGGCATGCAGCCAAGGTCAACCCACCATATACCCAAAGCCCAACACTCAGCACAAATTAACTTTAAGTCCCTTGGGCAGAAGGGGAGACAGAAGCAGGATCCAATTATTTATTTGCTTGGAAGATGCCCAAGTACAGCAGAGATAAATGCAGTAGATAAAAATGAGCATGTCAGGAGGCTGGAGTTGAAGAGTTTGGAGTCTGACCTGAGTTTCTGCAGCTTTGGGAACTTCTGAAATTTTGTCTCTTATCATGACTGACTCTAAAAACACTAAATTTTGTCCATGTCATGCAGCTGTAGCATGTACATCCAGGATATCGAGAGGTGTCCAGAACCATGGCAGGTACTTTGCTCTTAATTTTCATGCTTACTGCTATGTTTCACAGTTCTACCTTAAAGGAAATGCAAGCCTTTGAGGTTGGTGGATAAGGCAGGCAAACATCAAAAAGCTTACCTGTGCAGCAAGCTGCATGGACAGACATCAGCATGGTGAGCACACAAATAAACACACAGTCAAGTGCTCACAAATAACGCATGCAGCAGTGTGCACCTGCATACTCATGCAGTTTTACAAATCTACAGGCTGCACAGCAGGTAAGGAGGGTGTCAGTGACATATGGTGGCCATTACAGTGCTTGTAATTAGGATGGTCCTGCCAGCAGTTCTCAGCCAGGCACATGCAATAGGGCAGTGACCCACAAACACCATTATGAAGAGCCTAAGGAGCCCCTGGGAGATTGCATTGCTCTTCCCTTTGCCTTCCCCAGACTGCAGCAATCTCACCTTTCACTGGTGCCTCTCCTGGGATACAAGCCCAGACAAGGGGTGGGCTCTTTGCATGTGCTCTACAGTGCCATAGATATCCTCATTCCATCACCCTTCCAATCTGACACTGCTCTCAGTCAATACAACTGAAATCTCCCATGATCAGTGCCTTCTCCAGACCATCAATAACTGCATTTTACTTTTCTACCTTGCAGATTGTACTGATCCTTTGGCAGGATATGCTTATCTTTCCCACGGCTCAAGTCACTCCAAACAAGGTGTGAAATTCAAAGGCTGCATCAGAGGACAGCTCTTGCCTCCCTGGATGGACCTGCACTCCCCATCCCCTCCCAGCCCCTCTGCTTGGCTCCTCTGCTGCAGTAACACTGCGGTGGGCACTCACTGGGAGTTTATGAGAAAGGATGATTTGTTTCAGTGCATGAAAAAATATAGAGTAACATCAGAAGAGCCATATTTTCCAGGTGCTGTTCCGAAAGAAAAGAGTATCTGAAGAGGAAATAAGAACAATCCTTTTGTACATGCACCTCCTAAGAAAAAAAATAACCCACTGAATCATGTTTCCAGTCCCTCGTGCTTTTCTTCAGACAGGAAAGGGAGGGATGTTCTGAAGACATATTTCTGAAAGGCTCAGAAAGGAGGCTGACGAAGCAAACAGAGCACAAGTGTTCACAGCGCCAGGGTCTGTCGCAGCCTGGCATTACCAAAATAGCTCAGTGCCTTCAGCTGGGAGAGTCCCACTTCCACTACAACTGCATTCAGGCCTGGGAGAAGAGCTCCACGCTGCAGGAGGCTGAGTGACATCTGACCTTGCTGAAGCAGTTTCAGGATGTCCTGCCCCTAAAGCTGGCTTTCTCTTTGCCCTATGTTATCCACATACAGGAGACTCTTGCAAATAATCTGCTTCTCCCAACACCCCTCTCTTCTCTCTCTCACTGTTTTCCAGCTATCTCTAGGGCTGGAATATATAAGCTTCATGATTGGGATTGGCGTGGAGGTGGAGACAGAGGCAAGAGACAGTAGGATAATTGTGCAAGAGATGCTTGAAGGGGTGAAGGCTTTGGGGCTGTATAGAAAACTCCCTCCAGACATCCTGTCCTGGCAGAACCTGTGTGCTGCAGTAGATGCTGTCATCCATGCTCACTGGGGTCATGAGATGAGACAGTAGGTCTGGTTCCAGTGCAGAATATATCAGGCACTGAAGTCAGTACAGCCACTGAGATCGGTTGTAGTCATATAACAGCATAATAACAAAATGGTGGTCTCTCCCTTTAAACAAAAAAAAGCAAACAAACCAAAAAACATGGACCAAGCATAAGCTACTACCTTAACTTTCCCTTTTTATTAGTGTGTCTCTCTCCTACTGCGAAGAGAGAATGAGAAATATGCTTGCCTTAAGTGAAACTACTTATAGATTACAGCTACAAGGGGAAAAAAATGCAGCCTTCCCATTTTCTTCTTAAGGCTAGCTTTCTTAAGAATGTTTGAATTGAAACTATTCAATTACACATGCTATGAATTTTTTCTCTCTTTAATTCACAATCAACCTCTCTGTACCTTTACAAGCACATTTAAATTTTGAGATGAGGACTACAGCTGCAAACATGGAGCTGCCAATGGTGAATATGACCTCCAGATGGCAGGGGGAATGGGACCCAGTCCTAAAATATCCACCCTTTACTCTGGCCAATCCAGGGAAGCTCTGTCACCAAACCAGCAGCTGCAAGCACAAAGGACCCAAAGTAGACTTGTGAGTTCAGATCACTAGAGGGAGACACAGGAACACACACATCCGCACCTCATCAGTGTCCTGCGCTCAATAACCTTCTCTTCAGACACTCTCTTCTACTCTAGTTGACTACCTGAGTGCTGAATGGTGTGTTTGGAGAACAAGCAAGGCTGGTAGAGAAGGCAAGCCAGATGGACTGCATCTACCATTCTCAGCAGGGCAGGCCTCACAGACCTCTCCTCTTTTTGTCCAAGTCAGTACAAAAAAAGTCCCGTGACTTTAACGGGTCTGTGGAATGGGTAGGAATGATGTAGAATTGGAAATTTCATTAAGCTGCTGGTGCGATCCTGCTTATGAAAGCACATGGGTGATTCCTTTTCCTGTCATCATTAACTATGAGAGATTTTGAATAGTACTCATCTTCTGGGGTGCTCAGCTTTCACTCCCACATCTAGCCCTCTGGCATCCTTCAAGACCAGCTGATGGAGGTAGGGGAGGGAAAGCAGCTAGCTACTCCTGGCTGCCCCAGCTAAACACGAGAGTTCCCACTGAGTATAATTAAGCTTGAGGGTACAGGTACAGCACTGCAAAGACAGTAATATTACAGCATGCAGTGAACTAGGAAAATACTGCTTTTCTGTAGGTGTAGGAAAGTTTTCATATGGACACAATCCTGCTCAGCCTTTAAAATGCCATGGAAAAGACTTTAACAGCATGACCTACTAGAATTGGTGCCCATCTGGGAGAAGATAAAAAGGAAGCAATTCTACCAGACTCCAGCTTGCTGCAAAAAACAACATTTTTATGTGGCAGGAAGGTAACTAGCTTGGCACAGAACTGCCACATCTTGCCAGCAGCAGCACACACAATCTTGCCAGAGGTGGAGCAGACAAGCACTGACCAGAAGACTCCACATGTTCCCCTCCAACCACTGCTGAAGGCAGCAGGGCAAATTTCCTCCTCACAGCAGCTTTATCTGTCTGTTTCCCCAGAAATGCCAAAATACTCATCAGGCCTTGCTCTCCCTCTCTGCCCTGGGACAGTAGAGAGAAATCAAAGCTGTTAAAAAAATGAACATTTCATGCATAAACAGTGTTTCTACTGTAACAGCATCACTGCCCACAGTAACTGAATGGGGCATTTTTGCAAGATAATTACAAGAGGAAGGATCCCTGTGCAGTGCATGTGTTGTTGGGCATAGAAGGTAAAGTGTGCTGGGGAGAGAGCACCATCACAACTTAAGGTTGTTACAGGTGAGGAAGGAGGCAATGGGGATCTGGCTTGTGGGCTCTAGGAAAAAGAGACCTCTAAAAATATAAGAAATGTGGAACAAGTGTTAGTGGGAAGCAAATAGAAGTTGAAACAACTTTGGATGCCTTCTGGAGAAGACCTGAAAAAGTTGAAAGTTTGGCTTGTTTCCCAGGCTCTTTATGAGCCAGCATCCCCTTCCTTTTTTTTTTTTTTTTTTTTTTTCCTCCTACATATTGGATAAGATGAAGACTAGATCAAGAGAAAAAGACATCTCAGAAAGCGTGTTAAAACAAACTGGGAGTGTATAAGAGGCAAAGTGAAAGGTCTCTGTGGAAGATGAGGCCCCATTTTTACCAGAAAGTATTTTGAAGATGAAAGAAGAAAAAAAAAAAAAAAAGGAAAAGAACGGCTGTTAAAAAAACCCCATCATTTGCCTCAGTTGTTTTGTTAAACAAATACCTTGTAAACCTCAAGTTTCCTGAGACAGTTTCATGGGGAGAAGGTTGTGAAATAAGAAGAGCTGGCACAGTAATGCCACAAAACTCCCACCAAATTCCAACACAAAAACCACCCAATGCCTCCAAAAACAAGGCTGCTTTTCTCTACAACTGTTTTACTAAGCTTTTAGGAGAGCAGCAGAAAGATGGGGTAAATGCAAATGCTTTAGATGACAAGAAAATCTGCTTCCCATCGCTAACTACTGTCAGACCACAGGGCTGACTTGTGGTGACTTGGGCTGAGGGTTTTCTGCTTGATACTTTCTTTGGGCATAAGCTGGGTTTCCCTGTGCAGCACAAAGTGAAGCAACAAGGCTTTGGACTTAAGCAGCAATGAGAAGCAAGCAAACTCAGGACATAATGATCAAAGTTGCCCATTGTGACCAATATGGCCTTCTTAACTCACACCTCCAGAAATCTCTCTGTCTCTGCTTGCTCCAATGCTCAGCTCTATAAGGGAGACTGGCATGCACTGAAGGAAAATACACAAGTGAGTGGGGGTGTGAGATAATCTGTCTCTTTCACTTTAGGTCTTATCCTGATCTCTGGGCCCCAAAGCATGAAGTTTAACATCCTTTTCAATAATTTTATTGTGAATAACAAGAATATCCAGATTTGTTCACATTATCCTCAGGAATACACAAGCTGGCTGAGTCTTGCCAAGTTCTCGTCTTTAAATAACTTTCCATGGCAATGGGTTCTACAGCTGTTTATAAACATATTATATGTATACCATCTCAATTACACAGGGCATGCAGGCACATTTTTGTATTCTCTATTCCTCCTAAACTTCCCAGGCTACGGTAAATTCCCTAAGACTCAATGTGAATTTCTAGCACCCTCTAGGGAAAATCAGACTGACATATTTGACAAGCCTTCTCATCTTCCTTCATTTTGTGCTGTGACATGAAACTTGGGTGTTGCAATCAATACTTATCTGCTTTGCACTAGACTGGTTCTTCTTATGCTGTGATTACCACTGTAATAACTAAGCTCTTTTTGTCAGCCAAAGTGGGTTTCTTTAGACTGTCAGGTGGAATTCAGAAGAATCCAGAGTGTTTTCTTCTCCATTAAGTGGTCTTGCTGGGCTGAGGCCAAGGAAGTTGGATCCAGAATGGGGTACCTAGTGGCTTTATACAGGTTTCATACCCTCTAGTTTCTCTAGGAAAAGGGAATTGCTTGTTCCTCAACTGGTTATGCAGAACCAGTAAAAGACTCAATCCCTCAACTTTGGTCAATATAGCTTTGTCTCCCTGTCACCAGCTCTCAGGGTGCCATCAACATGGGTTCTAAAAGTATTTGCCCGAGCACCCATGAGCAAGGCACTTGGGAAGGTTTCAATCACTGATGCTTAGTGGCAACGCAGCAGAAATATGAATGGTACTGCTCTTGTGAGCTCGAGTACAAGCTTCTCAGCATAGAGGATGGCTTTTTCTTCTGCATTTGCCTGCCCATGCACAGCAAAAGGATTGGCAGTGAGATCTCTGGTAATCCAAAAACCTTGCAACAACTGTCCATGTTCATATTGCTGCAAACCTGATTCATAAGAGGCCACTCCCTAGGGCTTCCCTTGAGAGTTTACTGGTAAGAATATGAATGTAAATTAATTTTTCTTCTCCCCAGAAAGCTCTTTTTCAGTCAACCAGGCACCTAGCTTGGCTCTGAATAAGACATAGAGAAGAGAAATGATAAATTATACTCCGGACTCTGATCTCAGCAGCTTACGTTGGAAGAGAAGGCACATTAGCCTGAATAAACATAAGTCAGAAGAGATGTGAAGTAAAACTAAGATGGGCTTGAAGGCAGGCATTGGCTACCATCTCTGAACTATTTTACTAGAGTCTTTTCTTGGCTGTGTTAGTTGTTATCCTGGTGCAAGGCACAGGTTAAACAGAGCTCTTTCTAACATAATTACCCACAGGGTAGGCTGCCTGTGGTATCCCTCACAGACCATATCAGTGTGGTAAGTGATAAATAGTCCTGTGTCGGGACCTCACCCAGGATGTGGTGCAGCTATGGCATATTTGAGGTTATTGCATTCAGTGACAAATAATAATCTATACAGAATCACAGAATCACTAGGTTGGAAGAGACCTTCAAGATCATCCTGTCCAACTCATGCCCTAACATCTCACCTAAACCACGGCACCAAGTGCCACGTCTAATCTGTTTTAAACACATCCAGAGATGGTGACTCCACCACCTTCCCAGGCAGAAAATACCAGTACTTTATCAGTCTTTCAGTAAACAACTTTTTCCTAATATCCAACCCAGATTTCCCTTGAGGCAGCTTAAGACTGTGTCCTCTCATTCTGTCAGTTGCTGCCTCGAGAAAGAGACCATCCCCCACCTGACCACAGTCACCTTTCAGGAAGTTGTAGAGAGTGATAAGGTCACCTCTGAGTCTCCTTTTCTCCAGGCTAAAAAACCCCAGCTCAGCCATTCCTCACAGGGCTTGTTCTCCAAGCCCCTCACCAGCCTCATTGCCTCCTCTGGATGTGCTCAAATGTCTCAACATCCCTTCTAAAGTGAGGGGCCCAGAACTCACACATACCCTTGTGGGGCATGGATTTGACAGGTTATGAGCTAATATTAAGGAGAATAAAACAATAGAGTATCAGCCACTCTTGGTACAAAGAATCAGGGTTTTGTCCCTTTCAAGAGAGGAGTCTACAGTGTGTTCCCTAGTGAAGTATTCCTAATGCTGACAACTGCTAATTCACTCCGACAGCATAGGATATCACCAATACTCACCCCTACTCTAACTGAACACATCACAATTTCCTGACAAATCCAGTTCAGATCTTCAGTTTTACGGTCTTTGCCATGGCTTACCATCACAAACCAGGGTGGCAAAAGTCATTGGGTATGGCAGGCTTAACAAGCCTGCAGCTGTGTCCTGAACCCCAGGAAAGGGATCAGACTATGTGCAGGGAGGGATGTGCTGGCCTGAAGCTGGAAGCCGCAGGTCAGTGATCCCAGAAAAGAGCTCTGCTGGCTGGAGGAGAAGAGCTAATGAAGCCATTTGTGCTCCCAGACAATGCCTATTAAATTATCCACAACTACTCAGACCAGGTTGCCAATGTCCTACAGAACAATGGCCTGTCAGGTGAAAAAGAAAAGGGTCTCTCCACCTGCTCTGTCAAGATACAATCTGCCAATCATCTGAAGAGGAATGTAAGAGGAGAGCAAGGACTTGCATCATTCCAAGGAAAGTCATTCCTGCTTTTATCAAATTAAAGCTGATCTCTATTGTCATTTGCCATTGAATTATTAAAGTATTTTTCCCCTTACCTGCCTTCCTCCCACGTGTCAGTGCTACAGTCATCAACCTCAGTCACACTTTGGCTTTCTCACAGGATTAGGAGAGATTTTTTTCCTGTGGGCTATTTGAGGGCATCAGGACTTATAGCTGAAGTGAGAAAAATGTCTGGTTCAACTGCTCACTGAAGAACCAGAGCAGGAAGCAACATAGCAGTTTATAAATCAAATTTTTTAGCTTCCCAGATAGGTAGATAAGTAAGCTATGATTGCAGCATTTAAATGAACTATCACATGCATTCCTACCTTCTCTGCCTAAGTACCAACACTGCCTTCCCTTTGCATTTGTATGTTCCACTTCCCAGGCAATAAGAATTAAATAATTTCTGTGGTCCTAACTCAGATAATTAGCCAACAAATACTATTGATGAAGTCAATGAATGAAAGAAACAGCAGACAAAGTTGATAATGAACTCCTTGAGGAGAGTGCACAAAGAAAAAGTAATTTGCCCCTCTCTGCCCTGATATGGGTTTAATTTCACTACCTGTCCATTCAAAACCTCCCACACAAGCTCAATAACACTCTCTCTTCCAGTTCTCCAGTAACAGGAAAAAGCTGAAGGAGAGCGATATATTTTAGAAACCTTTACAATGATCTAAAATAGCTCTTTGATGCATAGCAAATGTCTTCAAAACTCGCATAAACGGAGCCAAAATGCCTTGCAGTTCTGGAAAAGGGCGATTCCAAGATAAGACATGTTTCCAACTGCAGCAGCTCTGGAAGAGATTTGGAATTTATATTAATTGTCAACCTCAAGGAAAACATTTAAAAGAAATCCTTCTGCCTCCCACTTTGAGACAAGTGTCTCACTGGGCTTTATGCTGCTCAAAGACCTGATGTCTGCCTGAGAGCAGTTTCTCTGTGTCTGTAAAAGACAGCAGATGGGTTCAGATGGGGAAAAAGAAAGAACCACACATGGAGGTGACAGACTGAGGAATGCCTGCCCTTCATCATAACCTCTAGTTTGTTATGAAGGAGGTGCTTGGCAGGCTTCACTGTAGGGAAGAGGACTGAGGAGGGATTGGAAAGGAGTCAGTGAGATGGTGCTGAGGGATGCTAACAAGACAACACCTCTGAGACACACAGCATGGGAGAAAGAATGTGAAGGGGCATGCCGGAATACTGAACAACAGAGCCAAGAAAACTGTCCTCTAGGTCAAAGTAGGGATGGGCTTCTTCAGTTCAGTTGCTAACAAGAGAGGATAGCAGGAGTGAGGATTTGTTCTGTGGAGACTTTTGTAAAAAGGCAAAAAAAAAACCAACCCAAAAACTGTGTCTGATACAGTGAAGTAGGTGGTACAAATGAAAAAAAAAACAAAAAAAAACAAACCAAACCAAAAAAAAACAAACCAACAAAAACTCCCACAAAGAAGCAACAGGCAAAGTGATGAGTCAGGACAAGAATCTTCTCACTGCTCTGAAGAATGCATCTCATGTGTACCAGGTCTTAGATTTTATGAAGATTTAACGCCCTTAACTCAGTGTCAGGCTATGCTTACAGAATAGCTAGGGAGTATCTTTTAGCTGGATACAAGAAAGAGTTAGAGAACTGAAAGACTGATGCAGGAGTAATACAGAAGATTTGATATGAAGTAAACCTTAAGAACAGAAATACCAGAGCTAGAAAATTATATATACATAATTTAAGAAAAAAAGTTGTATTCCCTATGAATGCAAATAGAACAGTAATACTTAATTCTGAAAAAGACAGAAGAGAAAAGTCAGGTACTGATGATAATACCACAGAGGAGTGGTGTTCCCCTGATCAGCCCTGCTCTCACCTCTTCCTGGCAGATTTTCCCCCATCTTTTTTCTCTTGGCATTGCAAGAAATGGGCCAGAAATGCAAACTACATATTTGGCTTTCATACACATGAAAGCTCAGGAGAACTTTGGTTTGGCTGAAGAGACAAGACAGGAAATCTGAGTAACCCCAATGTCAACCATAGGCTCCAAATCCAGGGCGTTCTGGATGTAGCCCTTAGATTAAAATCCATTCCAATGTGTCATTCTACCTTTCTGTCTCCAACTTTCTGCAACACTCTTCTCTTTTCTGGCTGCTGAACTGCAGTAGAAAGCTGGACTATCCGTAGCACATGCAGAATGTTTGGTCTCTGCCTACATCAAATCCTCTTTTACCCTTTACAAATATGGGAGTATCACAGAAGATCATTCATATGGGGTTAATCAATGCTTTCCCTCTGCATTTTAGATTAAAGAGTATCTGAGAGGAAAAGAAACCAGCTAAAGAGTTTTTCTCTCCTCCAAGTACATGATATGGAGGGATAGAGACCTACCTCTTGTTCTCATTCTACTGTTAAATCTTTAGGGGTTGAAGGTTTCCTTGCAACCCAAGCTGCTAACCCCACAGAGTCTGGCTACTGAAAGGACATTCTCCTCCCAAACTTGCCACATCCTTGAGCATGGAGGACACAGTCAGATAGCAGAACAAAGATGGTGAGTTCTCCTTGATTCTGTTACCATCTTGCTCTTCACTCACCTTGAAGATCAAATGCTTTCTTTACTCACCTCAGAAGACACAAGACTTCTGGCTGTCTGCCAAAGTGAAGAGCAATATGAAATAAACTGGGCCACTGTTTGCCTCTCCCTTTTAAGGCAAATCAGTAAAAAGCAAATCCTATGATTTTCAGAGAGAACTTCTTTTATGCAGTGTCTCAACAGAAAGCCTTTTCCCTCAGTCTATCACCAGCAGCATTTCATCTCCACCACTGTGTTGTGCATTACCAGCAGTAGAGACTGGGACAACTAGATGAAGAACTAAGCTAAATAGAATTACAGGTCCAATTCTGCAGAGGATCTATTGAAGTAATTTCATTTGTTCATTTGGAAAACCTGGTTATTGTGCCTGGGAATTCACACCACAAAACAAGCTTGAAGTACATTTAAGGTTCTTTCCACTTTTCTATAGGTGCCTATATTGCTACTGAAATTTTCTTTGATGCTGGAAGAGAAGAAAACTACTGTACAGTTCACAAATCGAATCCAGTTGGATTTCTTACCTGTAGGAGTGAGGTGCCTCCAGGTGATGACAGGCTCAGGACGTCCATTTGCCATGCAAACCAGGGTCACATTGCTGCCCTCATTCACGGTGATGTCCGAGGAGATATTGGAGATCTTTGGTGGAACTGTGAAGACAAAAGAAAGTTTGACCTTGTTAGAAGCAGAATTATAGAGGGCAGCTTGCCTGGCTTGTTAATCTACCTACTATTAACCAGAGCCAGCCACAAACTCATCTCACAGGCTGCACCCCTCCCACTTCTACCTGGGTTTCTGAAATGACATCAGAGTAGTATGTACTGGAGTGTAGTTTGTATTTCAAGGGTCTACAGGTAGAAATGCCCTGTGCTGCAACTGCAAGGCTTTATGTTTGGACAAGTTTGCGGGTCTTCATCAAATGACCTCTCAGAACCTGCCGGCCTATCTCAAGGCTGCATGGAAGGGGTCAGCAGCTCCAAGTATCATCCCAGCTAATTTTTACACTCCAGGGAGCCCCAGATAGAGTTCTACACCCTCCTGCAGGATGCCAGGCTTCAAGGCACTGACTATTCTGTGACATCTTTCAGCCAAGAGGGTTCCCCCATGGGCTACCTGCAGTAGGCCGCTTCTGGATGACTGCACCTCACATGGCAGAGCACCAAAGGCACAGTAGAGTCTTTAATATTCACAAGACCAGCCATGACTTGGGCATTCAAGATCCTTAAAAACTTTCCAAGCTGAGATTGTGCCATGGCACCAGAGTGACCATGAATTGAGACCTAATAGGCACTTCCAGCGTGTGCCAGCTGTTGCAGTCTTTCCTCTCTCACATTCATGTCTTGCTTCCGTGCTTCACACGCCCTGTCAGGTGGTGAAGGATTTTCACTAAAAAGGAATCCTCTAATTTTTATTTTTTTTAATATATTTTCAGCTTCCAAATTTGTGTGTCATGAGGAAAGAAACAATATCATTTTCTGCTTTGCTTACCACACAGTAAACAGACAGCAGCTTCCCCTTACCCCTCCCTGGCAGGAGTGGCTGATGGTCCTTTTGAGGCAAAACTGCCTATAAGCTAGGTGGGGAAAAGGAAATGAAGCCTGAAGAGAGCAACTCACTACTTCCAGCTGTGTTGCTGGATTCACAGCATGTTGTTTACAACCCACAGCTCATTAGCCCCTCTCTGTAGGCCCCAAACTCACGGACAACGCTGTAGTGTCTATGACCATAGGACCCCCCGGAAGGAAGAGGACCTGTTGAGCAAAGTGAGGCAGACATCTATTTTCCAACAGGCTCACTCAGCCAGGCAAGGAGGGATTTAAGACAGGCACACTGGGAAAGGATTGCCATGATGTGTGGAGAAGTGACAATGCAGAGGGCAGTGAGGGAGCAGCTGGAGGGCAGCACAATAGGGAAGGCTTTTGCATGCCTCGTGAAAGCAGGACAGCTGGGGGCCCACCCCAAATGCCTGTGCACCAGTGCAAGTATCATGGTGGGAAAACAGGAGGAATCAGATATTCACACAGACTCACAGTGGGATGTGTGTGAAAAACCATTGGGATGACAGAGCTGAGGTGAGACAGCTCTTAGGACTGGCCTGTAACTCAGATACAGGCTTTCTAAGAAAGACAGGATGGAAAGGAGAGGAAAAGAAATGCAAAGCAGTGGCTGGCATGTACCCAGTTCTGGTGGGTGAACCAGCTCAGATGTAAGGATCGGAGGATATCACAGTGCCACCCCTGTTCCTTGGTGTTTGTTACCAATCACTTGATTAAGAAGAGTCAATACTCCTTTAGACAAGTAGAATAAGCCCCACAATCACAGTCTCTCAATAGGGACCAACCACCTTGATATTTTCTGGAAGAGAGAAAGGCTCAAGCAGTCCAGGACCCCTGGGAGTCCTTCAGGTTCAGCATGAGTTAGTTAGCTCTTTGCAGCAAAGACCAAGTGTCCTGGGTTGTATTAGCAAGAGTGTAACCCTGTAAGTGGAAGGAAGTGTCTAAAACCCTTTATGTGGTGCTTATTGGACAGCATCTCAGGCACTAGATCAGTTTTGGGCTCCCCAGTACAAGAAGACCATTGACACACTGGAGCAAGTCACTGGAAGGCTCCCAAGATGGTCAGAGGGCTATTAGCACATGACTTCCCAGGAGAACCTGAGAAAGATGGGTCTGTTCAGTCTGAAGAAGAGAAGGCTGAAGGAGATCTTATTGCTCTCTGCAAAAAGTGAGTGGGAAAGTGCAGAAAAGACAGAGGCACCCTTCACTCAGAAGTGGACAGTGAACACTGAAAAGCAGCTAACATGAGCTGCAATGTAGGGAAAATTCTGAATCAAAATGAGGAAAAAGCTTTTACTTTCAGAAAGTCAAGACAGGAATGGGCTCTTCAGAGAGAGGATGGAAACTCACCACTGGAGATATGGAAAACTCACCTCCTTTCTTTCCCTCTGGATGAGGGACCATCCCACGAACACCCTGTCCCATGGCTCATGACAGACCTGCACATTTTTCCAGCCAGCAGATCTGCAGGCTGGCAGAGCCCTGAAAGTTCTGGTGCTGAAATCCAAACTGCTACTCTTACTTACTGGGAACAAAGCAACTTTGAGGGACACCTCTGACAGAAGACCAACATGCACAGGAGAGGACAGAGGGGCTTAGTCTGGGAAAGAACATCAGAGGCTGCTATTTCTGCAAGAGTTGTAGCCCAGGTGTTCTGTCAGGGGACACAAGGACAGTGACTTTGGAGTATCCTCAGCACAACTTTTCCATGGCACATTGGCAAACCTGGGTAAGAAGAGCCTGGGAGTAAAACCAATGGCTAGATCATCTTTTGGGAATATTACTGTAACCTCAAGGGGTTAACATTTGCATGAGGAAAAAAAGCTGTGCAGCAACCCAAGAAGGACTAAACTGAAGCAGTACTAGCAGCTGAAGCAGTGGGCCAGAGTGAACTCCTGGTAGAATGGTGCAATGCCAGCCAGAATGGCTGAGGAGAGAGCAGCAAAAACCACTACAGGGCAGCAGCAGAGCTCCAGCTGGGACATGTATAAACTGCCACTCTCCAAAGCTGTCGAGACATTTTACTTCACAGAGGATCAGGTAAACTCAGCCAGTATAAGCAGCTCTGACCATGCCTATTGAATGCCCAAGAGGAAGAGCATGTGTCCAGATGGTCATATCTGGTGTGCCACTTTTTCAGATGAGGGTGAAAAGGACATCCAAGGCTGAAGTTCTGCTAGGAATATAATGGCTGGTTCCTTACAGCTGCCACCTTTGTAAGAAGGCAATGAAAGACTGAGACAAGGGGGAATAGGGCAGGAAATAATTTCCCTCTAAACTTAAAGCCTGGCTTGGCTTCATCTACTTAGGCTCCAAAGCCAGTGGACAATAATTTCACTCAGATAAAAAGTCAGAGACTTTTAATTTTCAGGGCATCAAGCCAGCATGTTAAAATGCCAAAACTGTCAGCACCAGCAACAGTTAGCATTGCCTCCTTGGCACTTGTCATTACTTTGCACACACCTTTTTAGGACAGCCTTAAAATGAGAAGCTTTGACCTTATTATTTTTCCCCATGTATGGGTTATATTATGTTTTCACAGGTCCCAGACTGCTGGAAGAAGGATTGCTGGGAATAAAACCTCCTGAGACTAGAATCTTCAGGGTGTCACAGCCTCCATTTGCCCAGCCATCTCCTGTTGACCCTCAAGTGGAAAAGTCTTTTGTGTCTGGCCTCACTGAACTATTAGCAGAGGCAAACTCACAAGCTGCAGCCCCACAGCAGGGCAAGTACTACAGCTAAACAGTTCTTCCAGGCATTTTCATATTATCATTAACAGCTTTTCCCTTCAGGGGAAACCAGGCTGCTGCTGGACCCCTCTGGCTCCAAGGACCATGGGAAAGTATTGCCAGGATCTCTGGTACTGCTGAAAAATCAAGATAAGACAGCCAGCTTTTTCCCACTCTTTCAGTGTGAATCATATGCAGTATCCATTACAGTGTGCTTAGGATCCCCCCGGTTGGGGTGGGGAGCAGAGCCAGACATGAAAGGAAACACACTCTAGTATCCCACTGCTCCATCCCCAGAGAGGGAGGATGCCCCACCCACAGCAAGGACTGATTCTGGAGAGATGGGAATGAGCACTGAAAAGAATGGCTTGAAATTCACATATTTGTGTCTTCCACCTTTCACATCTACAGGACAAGGCTGATGCCAGCCCAGTATCTCATGTTCCATGCCACTGACAGTAAATAAATCCCAAAGTAACCAGTGGCCACTATCCATGCAAGAAGTTCACAGTGGAATAGAAGGAGAGCTGCAAGGCAGGAGTGAGACAAGGGCAGAGATACTGTAGGGTGCCCTGGACTGGGAGGGCTGCAGGGCAGGAGAGGTACAAGGTCAGAGCTAGTGTGGGAGATTTTAAGTCCCAAGAAAGATACAGTGACAGAGCTAGGTAGAACAGGCTCGTGCAGAAACAGCTTGCACCAAGCCTGCTCTAGTTAATTGCCGTCAATCCTTCACTTCATGACAACTGCAACTCACATTAATTTAAATAATAAGAAAGACTGAGACATGAAAAATAGATCATGCTCCCCCAGCACAATCACTGTTGCTCTCCAGATGAAAGCAGGTGATTTGTTTCCACAAAAACACCCGCTATAGCAGTTATTACAGACCAGGGGCTGCATACGGGAGGCAGCAAGGAAACCACAAACAAGCAAACACGCAAACATCTGCTGCTGTTATCCTTGCCTTTTATGACCAAAGCCCTTCAGAGCTCAAAACTCCTCCTGAGATATTACCTGGGATGGTGTGGGCGGGCTGGATCAGTGCTCTGATTCAAGGCTATGGAAGGAGGCAAGGACTAGCGCTACACCCCTAACATCAGTAAATGAGTGAGCCCATAGGTTAAGAGAGTTCACATAAGGGAGGTCATCTCCTTAGTACCTTTCCAGGAGTGCAATGGGAGATGAAACAAGAAAGCATCAAGGCCACCCTTGCTAAAGAACTGCTTCTAGAGATCTTTTCCTAATGTAGTTTATGCTGAACCTGACCCATGCCACAGCTGTCAAACAGTTCAGATCCTTGCCCTTTGATCAGAGCACCTAGACCCAGCACACGCACACAGTGGCAGGAGTGGAAAACACCGCTTAGCAGAAGTGGTACAAGGGGTACTTACAGGCTGGGAGCAACAGTTCCTGGCTCCTGCACTGATGTCACTCCACCTTCATGATGCTTCTCATGACACCTCAGCGCAGCAGAAGGATGGGTTTGTGACAAAAGGGCAGGAAGCACAGGACTAGGAACTCAGCTCGCGTATGACAGAATAAAAAAGGCAAACAGAGGGACAGTGGACACCTAGCTGGAAAATTCTGAGCCGTGTAAATGCACTCACACAAAATTCAGTGTTTACCCCCTGGGTAAACAGTGCCCTGCATCTAAGACCCTTGGATGGAGCTTTCCACTGTGGGGCAGCTACTCCCCAATCTCCAGTTCCAAGACTGTTCAACAATTACAGTATTTGGTTAATAAGTCACAAAATACATTAAAAAATACAGCTCTTATTCCCAGTCTACAGACCTATAATACAGCAAAAGCTATTTAATGCCTCCAAGACACAGATGCAAACAGTATTGAAACTGCCTAAGAAAGCCCATAAGCTTCATTTAAGTGGTCTAACTGCTTGTCCGAAAAAGGGCACCTTGGATACAAATGGAAAAAGTCTCAATCCCTTCTATATATCCTCATTAGTTGCTTCCTCCAGCCTATTTCCTGCCTCTCTATTGGTAAGTAGGACCCCCATCTGGATAAAATTAAGAGTCCCACCCACTAATGTGTAGGAGTCACCAGCTCTTTAGGGCAGAAAAAAAAGAAAACATCAGGACTTCTCTCCAAAGTCAAAGGAACTTTACAGCCACTAAAACCCTCCCCAGGTGCCTATCAATTAGCCTTGAGAGTTCTTATTTCCTTGTCCCCAGATCCCAATTAACAGCACTTTATAACAAATGCTAATAAGCCCCAAGGCAGAGGTAGGGGGGATACTGACCATCATATGGTCCTTCAGTGCTTTAGAACAGCCACCTTGCTCACCACAATTAGGGGTCCTTTCCTGGGGCAATTAATTGACAGCAAATTGGCCTCATTAGTCATTGTTTAGTTAAAGTGTTTAGTGGCAAAAAGAGAACCTGAAGAAGGGACTGAGCTGCTAAACACAACTAAATGGTTTAATTTCCCTCTTATGCGTGCAGCAGGCTAATCACAGCTCTTTACAGCCTAACAAGAAACAGCTTGTTGATGCTAAAGTCCGCAAAGGGAGCAAGCTGAGGACTGGAAAGTAAAATCCAGACACCCTTTGGGATGAGGCATGGTGATGTTTCTGAAGCATTCTACAGAAGAAATGCGACATCAGACCCAAGATGTGTTTTTTACGGTCTGATTCACGCTGCAGCCTCAGCCAGAGGGAGACGAAGCTGTCAGCAGAGCGAGAGGGCAGAGAGGAAAGTTGTTGAACTTCATTAAAGAGAGTGGTCTCTGAAAGAGCCTTCTGACCTTCCACTCTGCTAGGCTTGTTTCACTCTGCCAATGCCTCGCTCAGCATTAAAGCTTCTGTGAAATAGAGGCAAATGCTGAAGGCTTGGTTTTGTTTTTTAATCCCCTGGGAACCAAAAACCTCTCAAAATATGCTACAGAGTTTTCGCAAGGTGTAACAATTCCCTCTTTATGTTGTCTGAAAGAGAGTGCCTCATCATGTGGCCTTCAGGGAAGTGTCTATGACTGCCCGAGCATGGAAACCACTTTAAAAGATCTGCAGTTCCCAACCCATAGTGTGGTCCCCCACTGCTCCACACTACTGGGGCTGGTCTCCATCAAGCATCACTGCTGCTGCCAAGAGAGGCCAGGCAGAACGAGGCATAGGAGCTGCTAGCTTGGGCCTTGCATCTTGGTGAGTTCCCGCCACCATGCAGCTGAGCCTCACCTGCTGAGACACCAGGCAGGAAATTGTTTAAAATCCAGATGGGACTATGCATATCGCACTGCCTGGGAGCAGAGAAGCAGACAGGATCCTGTAACAAAGCCATGTGCAAAGCTACCCGTGAGCTGGGTAGCATGTCGGAATGCACTGCGCTGGAGAGTAAGAGCTTACAAGCTGAAACATTTTATCTAACTAAAGGAATGCTCTGCCTCATCCAATATGTAGTTAAGTGTCTGGACTATTTTTCCACATAACATTGCACGGGAAGCCCTTCCAGTACATTCTTTCTTTCTTAGCAGAGAGCAGCACAGTGTGTGAACGTGTTGCACTGTCCCATTCCCGAACTGCTGGAAAAATCAGCACAGAACTGGTTTCAATTTCTTCCACTCAATCTCACTGATTTTACTTTTTACAAACTTGCCTCCATGAAATTTTCAGGAGAGACATTATTTAGCTTCCACACTGAGAGAAACACAGAAAAGAACATCTTAAATCTCAAGCCAGCCTTGTTTTCCAGTGCACTGAGGTGACAGTGTAGGTCAGGGTTAAAAGCAGTCTCACTCCTGTTCGTAGCCCAGCACCTCCACTTCAAAATTGGATGGCAGCCTTGCACTCTAAAGCAGCTCTAGCTCCAAGCCTGAGCTCCAGCTTTTACCCAGTGCTGATTGTATTTCACCCACACCTGGCTTTTTGGTGTGCCCTCACCTAGCATAGGTTTACAGAACCCACATTTTTGGATCCTGATGCAGTCCAGGAGAGCAGGTTCTCAGTTATGTGCTCAGCGTGTAAACAGAAGCACAAAACACAAGCCAGGCACATGCCCAATATCCTCTTATCACCAGATTTGCTCCTCTGCATCTGAAGTTCTTTGCTACAAACCTTCCCTTTCTTTTCTGTTAACATACTGAATTTATGCCACTCATCTGTGGTTGCTGTCTTTAAAGCACTGCTCTGTGCATTTGCTGTTTATGTTGCTACGGTTCTTTCTGCTTGTAAAACTGACTTCAAGAGCTTTATGGCTAACCCTCCTAGAGTAGCCTGCTGTGACAACACAGCCTTCCTCACAGGACATGTGTAAACAACAACAGAAGTGCTTGCCATGCTAATCCCCAGGGATTAACTCTTGGAATGCCACCTAATCCCAAACATTTTAAGGACTGCAGATGTACACAGCTTTTGGTCTTTGTTTCAAGTGTGTTTACATATTCTCTTAGACTGTTCTTTTTAAATCTGGTAAGTATTTACTTATGGGACTGAAACAATACAAAATCTTTCTGTCTGCAGACATAGTCAGCCATCTTGGAGGAGAAATCCTGTGAGAAAAGTTGTCCTTAGTGTCCAGGTCCTCCAAAGACTTTTCTGAGAATTTTTTTACAAAGAATTTTTTCACAGAAACATTAAGCATGTATATGGCATGCAGCTAAGTCCTAATATGCAGCCTTTTTGGGGACGGATTCAGAGCCAAGGAAGCTTCTCCTTTGATGATAATGACCTTTGGACAAGTCCTTATACAGCAAGAATGGGTGATGGCTTCAAGGAAATGCTGCAGCCAGAACAGGGATGCTTTATTAGCCAGTTGAGGTAAAAAAATCGAGATTATGGGTTTTTAATTGAGTCCCAGCAGCCTTTGGCTCCTGCCTGTTAACTCTTTCTTTGGGACATAGACTAGGGAGCACTGGGCAGGTATGAGGAGGAAAAAATAACAGAGAAAAGCCTATATCATTCCAGGGCAAGAGGTACAGGTCCAGAAAAGGTCCTGATTAGGGAAGTGGGGGAGTAAGTTAATTTCAGCTAATACTTCACTCTGGCTAGAAAAACAGAGCCAATTTTTTTTTATTTGTTTGTTTTCAAATCTCCTTCAGAGCTGTTGCTTATATTCAGATCATTAGGGACAGAATACAATCAACAGAACAACTATCATGAACCACAGATGAGCATCCACAAAGAGGCTGAGTGAAAAACTCATCTCTCTCCAAAGGCTGTTCTCAGATTCCTTTGACTGTCCATGGTTTATCCCACATCCTCTTTGACAAGCCACAGGGTGATAAATATGACTCTCAAAGTGTCTCATCCATACCACATACCCAAGGATCTGGCTCAGTTTAAACTGAGGCAGCTTCTCAGTGATAAGCCTTTCACTCAAATCAAATGCATGTGGTACATGTAGATTTTTTTTTTATTAGCAGGCTTTCCTTTCTTACATATTGAAGTGAGGAAAATGGAGCAGGACAGCTTCCTATAAGCACCTTTCAAGATTGCTTTCAGGCTTCTAGAGGAGCAGAAAGGTACAGAAGCACTTTGGAAATGCTGGATTTGCTTTTGGTCAAAAGCATAAAGAACAACTATAATAATCCCACACTGGGACCTTTACATTGAATCACGGAATGTCTTGGGTTGGAAAGGATATTAAATCTAAAATCATCTAGTTCCAACTCCCCTGCTGTGGGCAGGGACATCTTTTACTAGACCAGGTTGCTCAGAGCTTCATCTAACCTGGCCTTGAACACTTCCAAGAATGTGGCATCCACATCTCTGGGCAACCTGTTCCAGTGCCTCACCACTCTCATAGTGAAGAATTTCTTTCTAACACCTGATCTAAACCTGCCCTCTTTCAGTTTGATGCCATTTCCCCAACCTGCCACTACGTGATCTTGTCAATATTCTCCTCCATCTTTCTTGTAAAATTCCTTCAGGTACTGGAGGGCACGGGAAATCACACAATCAAATTAGGTCACCTCAAAGCCGCCTGTTCTCTGGGCTGAACAATCACAATTCTCTCAGCCTTTCCTTGTAGAAGAGATGCTCCACCCCTCTAAGCACCTTGGTATCCCTCCTCTGGATTTAATCCAACAGGTCCATGCGCTTCCTGTGCTGGGGACGCCAGAGCTGGAGGCAACACTCCAGGTGAGGGTCTCACAGAGCAGAGTAGAGGGGCAGAATCCCTTCTCTTGCCCTGCTGGCCACACTGCCTTGGATGGAGCCCACGATACAATTGCCTTTCTGGGCTACAAGAACACATTGCTGGATTGCATTGTCACGATTTCTGGATCAAGATCCAGATCTGAATCCAGATCCAGAGATGTTGGTCTATTCCACCACACACAGTTATGAAATGCCAACTGTGAGACCTTCACTTGCTATCCATTGTTGAGCTTGGTGATAGCTGAAGCAGACTCATTTCTAAAGGCTAGGGTGTTTTCATCAGCCATCTGAGAAGGGAAACCCAAAGAGTTCAAGGCAGAACTCTGGCATTTCCTGCCAGAAATGCTCACCTACACAAATCTGATCCAGCAGAAAAGAGGAAAAAAACCCGCAGTACTCCTGAAGTAAAGGAAACTGAACAAAGTAGGCAGCTGGCTAGAGCTGGGATGGGATTGTGGTGATCTCCTTCCTACAAAGCAACCAAGAGTCTGAGAAGCAACTCAAGGTTTCCTGAGAAGGACAGTTTCTTCTGTTGGAACTTCCCTGCCAAAGGAGAGTGCTCTGTTTTGGTTCAGCCATGTGCAAGAGCATCTTGACGTCTTGAAATTTTCCTACTGTTTCCCTTTCCAAGCTTTACTGTGTGGTAAAGATGTGCTGCATCTCAAAGACAACCTCAAAGGGAGGGAAGGGATGAAGCCCAAGAGCTTTGCTCTGTAAACATATGACATTGAATTGGTGCCATTTCAATTAAAGGAGAATCTCTCCCAGAGTGCCAGGAATGAGGCTTATTCCTTGTAGTCTGCAGCTTTACTGGGACACATAAAAACACTGTATTCTCCCCCAGAGTGGTTCAAGGCTGTCCTCTTCAAAGTTAATGGTTTGCTGGTCTCTTAGTGTTACAAACTGAGGGAATCACAGAACGGATAAAGTTGGAAGGGGTCACAATGGGTCATCTGGTCCAACCTTCCTGCTCAAGTATCATCCTAGACTACATTGTCTATTCAGGAGGAAGAAGTTACATCCAGAAGGGTTGCCAGCACCTTTGTGTTTAGTGGGACAACATCTTCGCAGACAACTTTCATCTAAGATTCTGCAAGAAAATACTTGCCACCCCAGAAACCCAGTGCTACTGGCTGCAGAGCAGGAATGAGGTATCTCCTCTGATTTTCACCAAAGAACACAAACAAAAAAAACTGCAAAAACTTCCACTGCAGTAGGGAATCAAAAACTAAGTCCAATGAAAAACACAAACCATGTCTCTCTTCTGTGGCAACACATCCACATCTGAACCTCTGTAAGAGCACAGTTATCATGGCAAACAACACTACTAAAAAA
Source organism: Illadopsis cleaveri (assembly GCA_013399915.1). Taxonomy (NCBI): domain Eukaryota; kingdom Metazoa; phylum Chordata; class Aves; order Passeriformes; family Timaliidae; genus Illadopsis; species Illadopsis cleaveri. Next base: position 1,294,421 of record VXBB01018440.1, read on the forward strand.
CTGAAGGAATCACTCAGGTGGTCTGGTACTCCACATTCAGTAATTGTACTACACACTTGTGATCCACCTTTCTAAGGCTCAGTTCTCATTCCCACTCTTAGGGAACTAGTGCGTGAAAGATATATGGCATCCCCAGAGACTGGTACCCTACTGGTGTCACAAGAGGTATGATGCCTTATCCATCAACAGCTCCAACAGGTGAGTAGGAGAGCAAGAGAAGAATATCTACAAAGCCTCAGACTGTTCTTTATGAGGAATTAGCATGCTGCAAAGTTCCTTGGCAGAACAAAAAGGGCAAATGCAAGACAGACGAAACAGGCTTGATGCTTCACTGCTGGTATAAATTAAAGAGAACACGAAATACTCTTTTACATGAAAGGAAATGCAAAGAAGGAGAGAATCAGCCCTGTGCTTCATAAATCCAAGGTAAAAAGCTGGCCCCTCAAAATGCTGTGCAATCTGTGCAGGAGTAGAAACATAATCAATATAGTTAGGGATACTGATGAAAGATAAGGAAACACTCAGACACTTTCCTTTCTGATGGTCATGATATACTGGAGTCTGCAAAAATTATTTCCCCAAAGTACAAAGATTGATAAAAAATACAAAGAAACTTTGCATCAGAACACAATTCTGAAAACTCTGCCAAAGCCTGAAGAAAAGCAGAGATATAGCTGAGATGGCATCACACGATGGATCAACCTGCCACTGGATTGGGCGCAGACACTCATGACAAATGGGCACAAGGGATGCAGCACAAATACAGTGTGACACTATATCCTGGGCATATGCTTGATGTATGGAGGATTAAATGCCACACACACACTCTCCTGGGCAGATTGTATCTAGTGCTGACAGATACCTGAGGGATCTGTCTCTTCCTTTACACACTTTGGCAATTGCCATGCCAACAAAGGATTATGGGACTGGGGGGGGTGAGAAGGAGAGATCATTTACTACTCTGTTTAAAAGAGACTTTATCCTCTGGGGGGATTTTGTCAAGATGTTGGATTTCTTCTTAAATTATATTTCTACCTGGCTATACACATTGAGGTTGATGGGCTTTTCTCCTTTCTTCTGTCCCTCTAGCGTAACACCTCATTCTTCTGAAGTCCCAAACAACCTTAAAGCAAATGTGGCATCCCTGAGTCAGTTTGAAAACAGCAGCCTTCAGCCCTTGCCTCTATGCAAGCTGCAAAGGCAAGAAAACAGCCAACATGCTGTAAAGACCAATTCCTCTCCCTCTGTGGCGAGCCCTCTGATTGACGTCTCCATTTGTCGAGAGAGACAGTGTCTTGCGTGTGAGATAGCTAACTATCACCTGGGGAGGTGATTAGAGGGGGAAGGAGAGAGAGAGGGGACACAGCCAGACAGACAGAAAAGCAAAGAAAGACAGATAGAAAGGAGAACTGAGGAGGGGGAAAGAGGAAAAGACTGACAGTGGGAAACTGTAGTGCAGATGCGAGAAAGACAGTAACGCTTGATGAATTAAGTTGTCAACTTTGGCATCACCTGTGTACCTTGTCATGCCAATAAATTCATTGAAGCTGAACCTGCACCATGAGTCAAGAGTGAGAGAGTGCTGATGGAAGGAAGAAATAACAGCCCATTTAAAGACTCAGAACAATTTATGAGATACCTCAGGAGGGAGGAAGTGACAATGGGGAAGGAGAAGTGCTTCCCCCATCATGCTGGGTAGGGAAGCTTGTTTTGGATTCCAGCTGTCCACCCAGTCATGCTGCAGACAGTAAAGAGATAGAGTCAGAGACCTGGTTCAAGAAAGAGAAAGACAGTGGTGAGGCTTTCTGGGGCCCAAGGGGAACAGGGCAGGCACATGCCTTGGCATATGTGCCTCAGGAAATCCCTTGAGGTGCTGAGGGAAGACATTGAGAACAAGAAGCTGGGTACCCCACTGTGAAAGGATACAAAGGGTGTAGAGCACAGTCAGCACCACAGCACTGAGGGAACGTGAAGTAAAGTGAAGGAAAGCAGAGCACAGCACTGGAACAGAGGGGTGGCTGTGCTGGCAAGCCAGGAGGAACACAGAGTGCTCTGCTGACTCTGAAGTTGGAAGCATGGCACTGAGATGCGAACGGCTTTGACGAGCTGCACCAGGGAAGTACTACACCAAGGTGCCTTTCTCCACAACTAAGGATATCCTCACTAACTTTTTAAAGGATTCTGCATATATCTTAAAAGAGGAGCTCACAGGCTGCTTCCATCCCCCAGAACTCCGCCTAAGTCTCCTGGATGTGACTGAGGAAAAACAGTGGTACAATGCCCTCACCCAATTTTTTCTTCTCCTGCGACTACAACTTCCCAAACTGAACAGTATCTGACCCAATTGTTTGAGAAATGCATCTGCCTCTTTACTCCTTTCCTTTCTTTCATCCAACCCACCATTTCCCACACAGGAGCTTTTGTAACCCTCGTTCTCATAGATGATGGTCAGCTCCTAACAAAAACTTTCTTATCAGCCACAGCAACTAAGAGTGGCAGAGGCTGATTTCCAAAGCAACCTGAGACCCCCTGTGACCTCATTTGTAGCCATCCAAAGATATTTACATTCATATGACAAGACGCGTTCACTGACCCTTACAATGAGCCGATCTCAACCAAGCACCAGGCACAGCACCAGGAAAGAAAAGGACACCACCTGCTCTGAGATTCATTTCTCCCATGGCCTCTGCTGCTTCGTGCTACACTGATGCCCCAAGCTTGCGCGGAGGGGAGGGGAGGAAGGAGAAGGGAAAAAAACTAGATTTGTCCCTCAGGAAGAAGTATTGGTATTTTGTTCATTCAGGGAGAGAGTCTGACTCAGCCACACAAGTAGAAAAGCTAGTCTTTTCAGCCTGAGTGAAACACTGAGGATTTACAACTGTTCAGGGTATTTGGAGAGTTTGGATAGAAGTGTGTGTGCACATACATAACATTTCACAAATCCATGCAGAGGAAATAACGCATATGGCATAAAACTAACTCATGTGGATATCTGTGTGCATACATATAAAAACATAAACATACTTAGAATGTGCACATGTTTATAGTTAGATACATACTGATATATGCACATATACAAATACTGCCATTTGTTCCTGAAACCCCCAGCCTCTTTGAGAGCTCTTGTTTGGCTGCTGTTTTGCAAGCAGCCAGGCAGCCACGATACAGCTGTCCGGACTGGGGTCCCCTGAGCTGTGTGGTGCAGCTCTGCTGGCTGCGTTCAATTTGACATCAAATGAGAGCAGGGATCTTGCTGAGCCAAGCTCCGTTCTGATCTGACTGGTGCCCAGATCAGCTCAGCTGTACTGCCCTCGGGCTGTGGCACTGTATTAAAGTTGAGGGCAGCTTTAATCTGCTTCACCGTTTGCACAGTGGAAGCTGTGCTTGGCCTACTGGGAAATTATGAGCATGTCCCTCATTCAAGTAAAGTGGACATTTCTTTTCCAGGACTTGTGATCTTTGTGTTCATGTAACTTGGTTTAAATGATCTGAGCTGGTGGTTTCCAACCATTCTCATTCTGAGGGCATCTTGAGATTTCCAGGGGAAAGTACACATAGCGTACAGGGAATGTAACTCTCCTAACAATAGGTTTGGTTGTCATGAAGTTCACAGACTTCCTGAGAGTTAGAGACTATGATGGTCAGATGAATTTCCACTTACTATAGGGAAGAAGGAGAAAAGTCTCACAGTTCATAGTCTTCCTCTGTCAGAGGTATTGAGTTGGTTATTGCCCCCTTTAGCAACAGGAATAGAAACACAGAGCTGCAGACACGGGGACCTTTTGCCAAATGTAGGGGCCCGTGGTACACTTAAGCATCCGTGTCTCCTTGGAAGGTTACACGGACATCCTGCCCCATAAGAAATCACTTCTAACCACACACATGCCCCCATGGACATTGTTGCTCCTGAAGACACCCCACTGACTCTCTGCATTGCCTAGACATCCCTCCCACAACAGGACAATGGGACAGACATGTACATTTACATTCAGGGATTTACACACATGTAAATCTCTGAATGCCAGGATGTCAGATTACAACACCTACACCATCAATAGTGTCCTGGCACCTGGACACTGGCCCTGGTGGCAGTGATCACAGTTCTAGGAGGGTTGTTTTGCTTTTTAGAAAATCTCATTTGTATACATGAGACCATGCAGAAGAAGCAGTACTAGCCAAGAACATGCTCCTCCTCAAAAAGCCTTTTAAAACCAACCATGATCAACTTGATCCTGGAACTGCTGAGGATCCCAGGACACTTCAAAAGTGGCTTGCCTTTATCTGTGTCTTACCTAGCAACAGATAATAGTATGGTAAGGAAGTGTTTAGATCATGCTAGAGACTACAGAAAGGAAGAATGACTTTTATTTGGAAAGACTGTTCAATAGAAGAGATACCAATTAATAAATAAATGAAAATAGGTGACATTCATAATGACATTTAAATGACTTCATGCCAATTGTTTGTTAAAGTACCACGTGGTCTGGAAGAAGGCAATCAAAGAAAAAGGGCTTAGAAAAGCAGTGAGTAATGGTGACCCAATCCATTTAACTATTGACAAAACACAGGTGAGGAAATGTGCAGGACAAAAAAATCTCTACCAATCATCAGCTAATGGATTAAATGCATCTGAGTGCGAGATGGAAATTAACTGATCAATTCACTCAACAGCTGCTAATTATATGTGACAAGGCAGGCAGACTCCAGAAGTCTATGGAGCTCAAAGGAAAACAGTGCTGATAGAAAAATTTGAAGGCTGCCTCTTACCACTATGGGGTGTGACATTTGCCCCGGTGAGAGAATGTCACTGTCACTGAATAACATTTAACTCTGCAAATGTTTGAAGTCTGCATTTCAAAAGCATGGAAAGCAGGGTTCTCTCTCACTGCTTTATAACAATTTGCAACATTAGGTATAAATATATGGCATCAAAATTAACATGCCAATCTAAACAAAATTAAATGTAATGCTACAATCAAAATGAAACCTTTTTGCCTCATTGCAGTTAAACATTTTGACATAAGTGAAATGAAACTGGAAAGTTAAAATGATTTGTTGTGACAATCATCTGTCCAAAATTTTTTTGCGTCCCCATGCTCCTGCAAAAGGCTTTTATGCCAAAAGAACTGATCTTCTGGTAGTAAGTAATCTTACATTTTCTGATCACTACTTTCACGATGTTATTTTGAATTTTCAGTAACAGTAATATTTTCCTGACCACTTCCATTTTGGCCTACACCATTTAGGAAATGATCACAGAGATATTGACTACTTTTTCTCTCCCCTTAGGCTTACACTTTGCATATATTGATCCCTTGGGACTCCTTTAAAGTCATGTCTTTGGAGAGTCAGCAGATTGTAGGATATATAGAAAATAAGTAAATACTAATGATGAATTAATTGATCACCAGGGAAAGATTAGTACCAAAGTGTGATTTTTCCTTGAATGAAAACAGAATGGGAACCTCACTGGTGCAATTCTCACCCTGCACTGTAGCATCGAGTTTTGAACCCGCTTTTGGAGTAAGGATAAGTGCTAAGCACATATACCAGCAATTAAATTCTTAATTCTAAGGGGAAAATCAGTGTGGCTTATAAACCTGGTGAAACTTCCAAATTAGGTATCTCAGGCTGGTCATTATGACACAAGCAATGTCTTTTCTGGAGATGGTGAGACCTGAGCCAAGGCAGTCTTCCAGAATGATCACTAGCAGTATTTATTATCTATTGTCAAACCCCAACTCTGTAACTTGTGGGGGTCCAGCATGTTCTATGCATGGCCTGTGATACTATTTTTAGACTGCTTTTAAAATTCATGGTTGAAGGGAATTCAGAGGATGCAATGCTTAATACAGTGCTTCATGAGCTCCTGCCAGCAAATTTAATTCAATCTGTCTTGGGTTAGGAGCACTGTCACGGATTGGCAATTGCCTGAAGAACCATAAACAAGGGATAATGACAAGGGGCAGGTAAGAGCAAAGGTGTAAGCGGGTGTAAGCGAGGTGCTGTAGGAACCATGAGAGGTCTGTTTTCATTTAACATCTTCATTAATGAGCCTGAGGAGTAGCTTGCTAATGAGTGATGGATGATGCTCAACTGGGAGGTGCTGCAAACATCCATGAGGGCAGATAAACATAAAGGGGTACACAGGGATTAGTCATAGGAGCAGAAAGAAGGTAATGGAACAAATTCATTATCTCTACAGAAGAAAAAAAACCCAAAGAAACAAAAAAGCTCATAGTAAGGAAAGATCATGGGGGTTGAAGAGACCTGCACATCTTTTTAGACAGAATGAATGCACAGCTTTGGATGAAATTTCTCAAAGCACCGAAGAATGTAAAACCATGGGTTGTCTAAACTCAAATCAAGAAGAAACAGTAAAGCATCCAGGCACTCTATTAACTATTTGGAAATGTCATCTAAGGCCCAATCTAGAATACATCTGCACTGGGGATGGGACATCAGCCCATATCTACCTTCACAGATGGGTTAAAATATATCAATTAAGTAATGCTTCAAGTATAATGTTTCCCTCATTTAAGGGAAAATAAACCACACTGAAGAAGAGGGAAGGAGAACACTGAAATTCCAATATTTCAGGATGCTCAGCAGTAATGTGTGTGTATAGTGTGACAGAAGACTCCCTATGACCAAGACAAATGACATTGTAGGAAAATAAAATTTCGGACAAAAAGATACCATGTGATGGAAGAATGGTCCTCCTTGGCGTTGCTAAGAATACATATTCAACTGCACAAGTTATTTTGCTGCAGCACCCAAAAGGAAACAAGCAGGAGAGGCATTCCTTAGCTTGCTAAATCTGAATGGACAATATAGCAGCTCTTGCACAACATCTCACTGCAACATGAAAACCTGACTTGATCAAGGTTCATTCCACACTTTTCCACAATTTGGCAAAGCTGATCCATACCACTTGCTGTTAGTCACTGAAGAGTTTGGTATTTAACTCCCCAAATAACCTGGAGTTGGAGTGTTCCCCCTGCACTCCTGAAAGCCTGGCCAGAATTTGCTGTCTTTGCTGTAAATGCAGAAGGTCACAGCACTGCTTTTGAACACATTAACTGTTTCATGGCTGTGAATCCTTGCAATTTTGGATTCCCATTATAATACCATGATACTTAGAAGACTACCTTATCCGTTATGGCAGCTGTGCTCCCTGACATTCAGTACTTGTATTTTCAAAAAAATAAAAACTAAGGGAAGACAAACCAGAATGAGCAATCCAAAGAAAATAACTTATCAGGAATAAAAAGAAATAGGTAATTTCATCTGTCCTTTCTTCCCATCAGCTGTGGTCCATCTGTGCCTACTCCATCTCCTTAACTTAAGGTCTTTAAAACTTAACTGGGCAAAAAAGAAGCAGAAAATGTATGTACGTTAAAAATGTATGCTTATGTATGCTAAAAAATTCTGAATGAACGGGGGTGTCAAGGGACAGAGAAGACAAGGAAGTTATCAAAAATAGAATATTCTACTGATTACAGCAGTTCAGAACCAGGCCCTGCCACTCATTTGCTCTTATTCTGGGCAAGCTTCCATGTGCCTCAGCTCACTGGGAGTTGCAATCTTTTTCTGTACCACTCCCTTTTTATCAGGTCAATTTTAACTGTAGACTCTATAGAGCAAAGACTTTCTCTCAGGCTTTGTTTGCAACCTTAGACAGACTTACTAGAACCTGTGTGTACTGACCTGTGGTCAATACACTAATTGGAATTGGAATAAGGAAAATGAAAGGATGTTCCTTAGTCTGCACCACAAAAATGCCAAATGCAAAGTTAATAAAGAATAATTTTTTAAGTAAGAACTAAATAAGGAATCTGAAGTATTAGCTCATTTGCAAAAGTATGGCTTTAACTCTGCATGGTGTTCATTGCAAAATGGCAAAATTATATATTAAGCCCTCACAAAAAAAAATTGCAACTGGCCTTCAATAAAATGTGGCAACTCATCCTGAAATATATTTTTCCCTCAGAAAATTATATTCAGGATGCATAAAATAATATTATTTAAGATAGGTTAGGATAGTTCCCTTTTTTAAAGTTGATGAGATGAAGAAAGAAGAAGAAATGGAGCCCAGAGAATTTAAGAGACTTGCTGAAAACCACAAAGGATGTAAGTGCTTTTGTCAGGAGGCCTCATACCTTCAATTTTGGGCTTAGATCCCAGGGTCACCGAATCTGAGAAGAAGTACTTTTTGCACATTGAAAGTGTGACGCTATGAACCGAGTGCTTTAACACTCACAGAGAATATCCAGTAACAAATTCAGACCGTAACCCAAGGGGCCGGATTTCGGGCACATAAGCACTCCACAGGGCACCCAGCTGCACTAAGTGGACCACTAGTTTTGATACCTAAGGTTTTCTTCTTCTCAAGCTAGATTTCCAATTGAGCAGAACAGCTCTCCTGGTCCTGACGGGCAAACGTGCATTGTCCCCTTTTCTGTCGACAGCAGAGGATAGGAGGAGGCGAGAAAGGTTCAGATGACTTCCTGGACAAAGGAGGTTTGTAGCTGCAGCCTGATGAACATCGGAGATAAGAGCAGCAACAGCAAATTGGCCCCAGTGGGAATGGCAGCAGCAATCTCTTCACCTAAAGGCAAGCCAGCAATTTCACTTGCACTGCCCAGTATCTGTCTGTCTGGCCCCACCACTGCCCTCCCGCCGCTGCCCCCATGCCCCCCACTCACAGATCACCAGGTGTACCCAAGGCTATTGCTCTGTTATGCACAGCTTGAAAAACAAATTCCAGTCTTTTCTTTCTCCTGCTCTGTCTGAAGCCAGAGCTCTGAGCCTTATTGCACTGGATAACAAAACGGAGAAGAGGGTTTGGGTAGAGAGGTAGAAAAAGGAGTACAGCACATCAGCCACAGAGAACTGGGAGGAAGAAAGCTCAAATTCCCCATCCACAACTGACTTGTGGACAAGCAATGGGCATCCCTGACATGTCAAGGAGCAGTTCAATCACCCAAGATTTCTGACAGCATAAATCCAGCAGCAGTACCTGGGGAGCACTGTCCTCTAAAGGCAGCAGGGCTGCAGAGTTTGTTGACAAAGGGCTCTGTTCCAGCATCCCACATATCTCCAAGGCTGGCTGAATGCCTGTAGCATCTCCCAGCACATAACAAGTTAATAATAAGATTCTCAAAATTCTCTGCATGCTGTGAACCTCCTCCCTGAGCTCCTTCTTTTGTCCCAGGTCTCTTCCTTATTTTCCTGAGTCAGCACGGCTCATAGCACTCAGCTACAGGAAAAGAGCTTAATAGGATGGCTGGACAAAATTAAAGGGGCGTTATTAATTTGACAGGTGCTGCTGCCTGGTGTCATGTCCCAAGTTTGTCCTATAGCTGTGCTGATTATTTTCTCTCCTTGGATCAGGGACATTTCATTTATTAGCACTGAACTTCCCCCTCACTGCCTGCAGCCACTGCTGCTCTGATCTCCCCAATTCACTTTGCAATTAAATTTTGTCCTCTTGTGAAACAACTGTGCAGGAAAGGTCTTGTGTTTTGTTTTCTTTTTTTCCCCCTTGACCAAGTTCTTCTTGGTCAAAACAGCCTCTGGAAATCCTAGCAGAATCCCAAACAGAGTAAAACTAGCTGGAAACAGTATAATATGAGAAGGAGTCTAAAAGCTGTAGTTTTATATACCTAAAATACATATCTCAAAAGAGAAGAGGGAATGCGGACACTGGAAGCCACTAAGTCTTAGCTGTAGAGGCATAAATCTGATGGGACCATGGAGCTGCTGGAGATGTACATGAAGGCTTGAAAGGAGACCCAAGAGCTTTTGTGTTGGAAAATCTTGAGATGAGGAGCATCAAAATCATCACATTGTTTCCTTCACAAACACTGATGGGCAGGAAGACTGGGGAACATGATTGCTCCAATTTAAGTGATTTACTTTACTGTCACTGCTGCTAACACTCTGTGGTTTGTTTGTTTAGTTTTGTTTTGTTTGTTTGTTTTTTTTCCTAGGAATCACATTAACAGCTATAAAACTGCAGATTTAAATGAACTCTGCACAGGATCTGTTTTTGCTCCATAAAGCTCCACATGGCTTTTTGCTTCCTCTCATCCCACTCCTTCTCTACATACAATTCCCCAGAAACCTTCATGTCATAAATGATTCCTTTGCTCTTTCCCCTTTTGAAGCCAAATCTTCATCCCTCCTTTCTACTTGCCTTCTTTTCCCCAGAAACAAATATCACCTTTCTCTGGACTACTCATGCCAAGCCTTTCATTCATTCATTCATTCATTCATTCATTCATTCATTCATTCCTTCATTCCTAGGACTACCTGTTAGCACGCATCAGTATGACATTTCCGGTTTTGTGGAACTGGACAACCTTTCATAAACCCTTGCTGTCTCACAAACTTTAATTAAATGCAAACACTTTTCTCCAGGCTTCCTTGCCATTCCCTAAGTTCCCATTCTCTTTCCTATCACTGAGTATGTCAAAGGCTGAAGATAGTTGAAGCGATATTACTTTTTCCTAGGAATGAGTGCTTTTTTCCAGGACTGAGCTGGCCTGCACTGACGCCAATTACACCAGCTTTTTTATGGCTTCATTTATGCTAGAGCCACTATAAAGCATAGCACTGAAAGGCTGGACCAGCCTTTTTAATTGCACAGGGGTATGGATCATCGTGCCTTTATGTACTTGAGCTGTTTTTTCTGATCCTCCACTTCCCCAAGCCAGGGATAGCTCCCCAGGCTAGGCAGAACAGAATGAGGAAAAACTTGGGTAAAGCAGCTGGCATAAGTTGCCTCTCTCTGGAGATCTCCATGTGAGAAGCACAGAGCACTTTGGGCTGTTTTAAGCATGACAGCTGGCCAAGCAGCAAAGGTCAAGACAGCAAGGAGAAAAAAAAGGAGGAGAGAGCTCAGCATGAAGGATTTGTGGAGCATCACAGGATTTGTTTTCAGCACAGTGATCTGGCCATTCCCAAAAGGCAGGGGGTCAAACTCTGCTCTTAAACATAGCAGCATGAACAGTGTTAAGCTCCCTGAGTGCTGCATATCGCAATACTGAATAAGTGCTCAGGTGCTGCATTTGGAGACAAACCAAAGGAACAGAAGGAAATTGGTCTATGAACCAGTTGACAACTGTTGATCTCTTAACAAGGGTAGGCCAGAGAAAAAAATCCACGGTGCCTGACACCAGCTGCCTGGGAGAAGATGAGGGCACCAAAGGGCTGAGAAGTTTCTCAGACCGGGGGGTATCTCTAAGACACAAGAATATGTGTCCTCCTGAGTTGGGAGGGTGCATGGGAAGCAGCTGTATCCTAGAAACCATAGGAAATAATGTGGTTTCTTCAAGTCACTGGGGCTGCTGTAGATGAGTTTGGCCAACCGTAAGAGAGGTCTGTGACGTGAGATATTGGGACAGAAAGCAGTGCTTGGAGCAGTGCTCAGAGAGAGTGGGCCATTCTCAGTACTGCCATGAGGTGCAACTCTCTCTCCCCCATCCCTCTCTTCCCTCCCCTTCCCTGACTCAAGCTTGTCAGTGGGGAATAGCAAAGGGTTGTAGGAGCTCTTTATTAAGAGACTGTCTGACAAAAGATTGAATGGCATGGGGGCATCTCTTTGCTCTTGCACCTTGACTAACTAACCTTCCAACTTCCCCTCTCATCCCCATCTTGAGTTCACCTCCAATTCTTGCCCCTCAGCCTTTAAAACAAGAGGAACACCAGGTTTCCCCCCAGCTTTGAAGCAGAGCCCACAGGATGGGAAGAAGCCTTGGCACCAGAGGAGCACTCTACCAGCCCTGACACCAGGTCTGGGGGAAACAACTGGGGCGCTTGACACAAATGTGTCCTTGTGCTACTGCTCTGTGTCTCCTTTGCCAACAATCTCACTCGCCTTATTAACTATTCCCAACAGCTCCACTCTCTGTGTGCATGCTTGTTTTGGGTAATTCTTGTTTCCTCCCATTTAGCGCATAGGAAAAAAAGCATTAGCGACAGTCTTGGTTTTAAATGAACCCTATTAATGCTCAAATCTGCAAGGAACTGTGGGATAATTTTGATAAATGTGACTGGGAAGCCTGGCTGACAGAACCAAGTGCAATGCTAGTGTGTGTTCACAGCCCATCACTGCACACACAGAAGGGGGCAAGAGGTGGGCGCAGCATGGGGCTGGGGGTGAGCCAGGCAGGAGAGATAGCAGAGGCAGGGGGTCTGTTCAACAGGACAGCTACAGTGCTGTAGGATAGGCTCCTCAAAAGATCAAGAGAAAAAACAGGCTTAGTGATATGTGAATGGTGAGAGAAAAAGAAAAACAAGATGCAGCTTGAAAAAAAAGCAGACTGGAAAAACTAGAGAAACATCATTTGAAACACAGACACTTGACTGTGGAGAGGGAAGAAGAAAGCCAGGAAACTGCAATAGCAAAATGGAGTTAAAGGTGACACAAGGCAGGAAATCAGACACCAGCTTGCAGAGAAATGAAAAAGGCTTGAGTGAGACCAAATGTAGCTAGGCCACAGTTCAGCAGAGCACACAAATTATTTGAAGGCACTTCCTTTGGTCGATGTACTTACTCACTTAAAGTAAATACTTCTGTGGTTCACTGATTGGCAACCTCATGCAGCAACATCTTACAAGAAATGTATTGAAAAACGAGAGGTAGAAGAAAGCAGAAATGCACTCGTTAGGTAGCAGCAGCTGAAATGAAGAATTACCTGTCTTAAAAACTATTTGGTCTCAAAAAAGAAGGTGCAGCTAAAGCAAAGTGGCTGAAACTAGAAAGGAGTTCAGAAAGACTCTGTGAATATGTTAAGTACATGACTATTTTTGATGGTATATGCTTTCGGACATACCATCTCCAAAAAGGAATAGAGTCCACTGTTTATTTCTGTAGGTGAATGCAAGTCATGCACAAGGTAAGTTCAGCCTGGAAAGAGACTGCTAGGCATCCTTAAAAAATGCAGCTTAGCCTTCAGAAACACACAGCAACACCTGAAATATCCCACAGTCTTTGGAGAAGTGCAAGAATATACACACTGCTATTGAGATGCCTTCAAATTAATAGAAAAGGGTGGGGGTTTTTAATTGGTTGGGGGTTTGTTTGTTTGTTTGTTTATTTGTTTTTAACTCTGTGAAATTACAAGTTCATACCCAGAAGATTTAAGTTTTATGAAAATTAGACTTCTCTGCCCAGGAATATGCATTACAGCTAGACCTGATCTTCAAAAACTATGGCCAGCACCCAGGGTAGATTGATTCATCATTAGCTTCTAGGAATACAGTCCAGATAGGACCGTGAATGCTGGGGAAGACCAATATATATCCCTACACACCCCTAAATTAATCTCTATAGCATCTCAGTATTTCACTGGCAAACAGCATTGCTTATTTTGGGCCTGTGACTCTGAATTTCTTTGAAAAGCACCATGAGAAATGTGTTTAATTAAAACTAAAGGCAAAACTTCTATGGGGCATCTGTAACTACCTGTCAGGAGCTTTACTGAGAAGTCCTTGAAAAGACAGACTTCTGCCACAGCACACGATAGTGCCACAAAGGAGCACACATCAGCAGCAGATCTTCTGTTGCCCAAGAAGTGTGGAAACTACATTTAAGGACTTGTATCCTCTGCTTCCCAGCCTCTCCCAGAACCTTTCTCACAAAGGGTGAACCCCAGCCGTTTCAAGTACTTCTGAGCCAACACGCCTATGTGTGCCATACCCTGTTTTGAGCTGCAAAATGCTGCTCCACAAGTGGTTGATCCTGTAAAACTAATTTGCTTTTCCTGCAAAGCAGGTGAACACATGAAAAACGCCAGGATCGTTTAGCTGCCTCTGACGTGCCGGCTGTGGCCATGCTGCGAGGTTCTGGAGAAGCATGTACCTTTCCTTTCAGAGAGCAGCTGCTCTTTGCCTGCAGCTGGTGGAGCCAGCTCCATCTGGAGACCAGATCAGAACCCATTAAGCACAGAGGTAGGAGACTGCTTGGAAGTAGAGTTTGCAAGGCAGGGAGGCAAGGGCTTGGCTGCAGAATTTCACCTCTTGCAAAGAAAGGAAAAGGGAAAAAAAAAAAAGCAACCCACACAGCCTATTGAGCAATTGTTCCTGCAAAGCCTCTCCAGTCTAATTGATTTGGACACCACAGCTAATTTTTGCTCAGACATCTGTTAGCGCACATTAGCGCATGTCATTAGACAGGGAAGCATAGATCAGATGGAGGGGCAGAGCTCAAAGGCCCTGGTTTGGGATGCTAGAACAAGCCAGAGAAAGGATGAGAGGGATAAGATGTTTGTGCAGGGCTGGAATAGTTGGAAGGAGCTAGGAGTAAAGGGGAAGGACTTGGCTCGCTCAGAACATTCCCACCAAAGAGTCGCATATGTTCCACTCACTTACCCGCGCTACAAGCACGCCTGTTTCATTTACAGCCATGCCTCACAGGGCCTGGTCCTCACCAGCACACAAGCAATAAAGCCAGAGCTCCCATGAGGAGCCCTAATGTGTATTCCTCCACATTTTTCCTGTTTGCAGGCTCTTTGATTATGATTGGAGGTCTCAGAGACAAAAGAAAGAGACAAGAGAAAATTACCTTTCTCACCTCACTCCTGCATGGTGTCAGGTTGCTCTGGACATGTTCTATATTTAAAGCTTTACAGATATGATCAGTCCTTCCACTAGAGAAGTAGAACTATATATGAAAGGTACCAGGTAGAAGCATGGGACAGAAGGGAGATAATAGGACATCAGAAAACCCAATAACCTTCACAACCTTCCTCAGGGCTGTTTTCCAGCAGTTCAGTGGCTGCAGTTCATTTTAACCACCTGTAACACTAACAGGTCAGGGAAAAGATAATTTCAGCCCAGCTACAACTGGGTGCACACCAAACCCACCACTTGATACAGCCTAACTTGTCCACCGGTGAGAAAACATCCTCTGAGCCAACTATTTTTTTTTGTTTTTCCAGGAACAATGTAAACCCTCTGCCTACTGTCACTGCAGCAATATAAGGAGATGTGTGCTCAAATCCAAGTCCAGCCTGCATAAGCAATTCCTCAGCTGAAGTCCCACAGTGCAATGCTCCCATCAGGAGTGGCTGCCACTGCAGTCATCCCAGGGGTGCCGGGACTCTGCTGGCAACACCAGGGATGTGCATAACAGGGAAAGGAGTTATTTGGAGTTGTATTTGTTCACGTATATGGAAGCAAAGGTAAAGATGAAGAGTATAATGAAGTTTCTCTAGGCATCTTTCTGGTTTCCCACAGCTTTCCTGTGAAAGGTGGAGTTTTTATATTGATTTGCTGATGTCTGAAAAAGAGTTGAGCTCATTCTTTCATGTTTTTGCTCCATGGAGGTAATAAAAGAGGCTTTCTTTCCTTTTGGGTCATACTTTGCACAAAACACATGGGAGCCCTAGCAGCCTTGAGGCTTTAACTCCTCTACCAGTTATGGTGGAAATTAGCCAACAGGCTTTTGGGTTCAGAGGACTGACTGTCACCATGACCATGCAATATTAATTTTCTTTGAAACAACAAGCCAAAAGTTGATGAAACGGCCTTGTTTTTCCTGAACACGCTTCCTGGGAAGGAGAGAGAGGCAGGATTTGTCAACTGAAACTCCACTGATGGAGTGAAGAGTTCAACATCCATTATAGGGATGATACAGATGAAGGTAAGCCTGTCAGTCATAGGATGAAAAATGAAGCTCTCATCTCCCAGATAGTGTATAGTGCCTCTACTTGCTCTCAGTGTGTCTCATCCCCTGTTCTCTTGCACTGTTTTTGCTTTGGCATAGCTCAGCTGACATTAGCAGAGTTGCTCCCACACCTTCCCAGGCATCGTGCTCTGCCTGACTTTGACAGGCATGTCACTTCCACTTTGGAAAAGGACTGACACACTAACATCTGCACAGCCCCCTGCAAAACCGCCCTTCTCATGTGCAAGCATCTGCCAGCTGAGAAACTCCATCCCACTAGACAAAGCACTGAGCAGGGTGGCAAAGGGGAAAATAAAAGCTGATATTCCCGCCCAAAAACAGTGACTGCTTGGAAAATACAAAGCAAACAGCCCTCAGTCTAGCGAACTGCTGCAAAAGCACCCTGGCTTTGATTCTCTGATGAGACAGAAAGCACATGGGAGGAGATGCAAAAGGAACCATAAAACTGAGCAATTAGTCAGTGACCCACTCTGATTTGCTTTGTTAGCTCAGCAGCTGCACAGCACGCACAGATATCGGTCTGCACTACTGAGGTAAACAGTGCTGGGCTGGCATCTTATCCTTCTTTTTGCTGTACATCCTTTTTTGGTTCTAACAGTCAGGTTTTGGTTTTGGGGGAAGGGCACCAGGTGCCCTGGGTGAAACCGGTCATCCCACAGCAGTCCTGGTTTGTCCCATCAGCTCTACAACAGCCAGCACTGATCCACTGCACCCCAATTCCATGGCCAGTCAGGGTAGTCCCAGCTCTACTGGTCCAGCAGGGATAGAGGAGGTTGGCAGCACTGGGCAGGGGGCTCCAGAGAGAACATACAGGGAAGTGTGACAAGAGAAATTAGGAAAAAAAGGGAGAAGGTGTGAAAACACAGACAAGGAGACAGAGGAGGGGACAGAGCAGCAGATACAGAAGGATGCATGTGAAAAGGGATGTTGCTGTGGAAAGGGCTGGGAACAGCTCTTAGACGTAAGCATCCTGTGCTGGGGGGTAATTTGGAGATGCTGTGCTTATGGGGGACTTGGACTGGAGCAGTGACACTCCTGAAGGGACTGCAGCCCGTGAAGGACCCAGACTGGAGCAGGAAAAGGGTAAGAAGGAAGGAGCAGGGGAAAACAAGGGTAGGAAACCAGGAACAGCAACAAGAAACCATCACACACCAACTCAGTCTCCTGTGCTGGTTGTTGTGTCACGCAAGGGACTTGCAGTCACTGAATATAATGTCCTCAAAGAGGACAAGAGTGGGCTCGAGGCAGAGGGAGAGGTGTTGGTGTGAGGCTGAGTCTGGGGAAGCAGTTGGAAAGGAATTTCCATCAGGGTTTGTAGCATTGTTTCTCTTCTTTTGTTTCTCAATAGCCAAACACTAAATTAAAAGTTTGTGTTAACGGACATTAAATTAAATTAAGTTAATTTGCACACACCAACCCCCAGGCTGGTTTCTGAGAGCCAGTCGGTACTGACAAGAGCAAGCTTTATGTGGCTGCTCTAAGAACAGTAAGGTGAGGAAAAGTCTGGGGTTTGTTCCTCCCCCTTACATTATCTACTTGGACACCATGGCTACCAAAGTCTGTGAAGTCCATCATGAAAGAGAACTGAAAATGGGGTTTGTTTTAGTCTGTGCCAGGGGCAGCCTTTATTCTACTGTGTGTCTTCCCACAGCCTGACTGCATGGGCTTCATTATCAGTGTTTATCAAGGACCTCAAAGTGTGCTGTTGAAGCCCTGTAATTCCTGCTCTGGTGAAACACCTAATTATCATCCTAAATATATCCATGGAGAAATTGAGGCATTAATGAGATAGGGTGGGAAAAGTGACTTATTGAGGATAATATGAATGACTGACACACTAAGAAGGGTACCCAGCATACCCAGCAGCAAACCCCTCAGGCTTGTACTTCAGCAGCAGGAGAAAAAAATACAAATGGACAACAGGAAGTGAGAGAAGGAAAAGGAAGAAATAAATACAAGATGAGAAGGAGAGAATACACAGAGTGAGGAAAGCTGTCAATGGTGAAAAAGGCTGCTTCAGTGCATGCCAAGCAAAAAATGAAAGTGACAGCCCAAGTTGCTGGGCGAGAATGCCCCAGACTAAATGGGAAATAGCCAGAGAGGTCTACCGTGACTTCCACAGTAGAAAACACTTTGTATTTGGGATGCCTGTAGAGGAGGCAGGAGTCTCTCTGACATTTGCATGCCTCAGGGCTTCCCTGAAGGGCATGTTTCCATTGGCAAGGAGAGCAGTTGGGACAGTTGGATCAGATGCGTGAACAAGGCTTGCAGCATTTAACCTGCATTAGGAAGTAACAATTTACTCACTCACTACCAGTTACCAGGCACCAGGGCTCAATTACAGGGGAGCCTTTAAAGGAAGGAGTGTCCATACATTATCACAGCAAACAAGTCAGTGTGACTTCGTTCAAGGGTATCATCCACCCTGGAACCTATTTCACATCTCGTTGGTCAGCTGAGTGAGAACTGATTGCACATGCTCCCTTGTTTCTCTGCCTGTGTGTACAGTAGAGGAAGACCCCAATTCATTGAAGGAAACAGAGCGAGGTAAAGAGCTGAGCCTCTCCCTCTTAACCTCCTATGGAAAAACAGATTCCTACACAACCAAGAGTTTGTTTCAGCGAGAGAGGGAAAAGCACTTTGTTTTTCCTCAGTCTTTCCAGCATTACAGCATAGCACTGACATTACAGGATCATTGGTGTAACACCCCTCCTGTTTAATTAAGATGTAAAATGCATAGATTTTTCTCCACTGCCCCACTGCACTCAAGGTGATTTTTTTGCTTCTTACCCCTGTACCCTCCTCATGACAGGGACTCTGGCTGGGTTTTCCAGGTGCACAAAGAAGACTAGCTCCTTATCCCTTCCTTAGCTACACCACAGGGTCATGGAACGTCTGAGGTTGGAAAAGGCCTCCAAGGTCATCAAGCCTAACCATTAACCCAGCATTGCCAAGCCCACCACTAAACCATGTCCCTCAGTACCACATCTACAAATTTTTCAAATACCTCCAGGGATGGTAACCCCACCATCTCCCTGCCCAGCCTATTCCAGACCTTGACAATTCTCAGTCATGAAGTAATAACCTAATATCCAATCCAAACCTTCCCTGGTGCAACTTGAGGCCATTTTCTCTCATTGTACCACTTGTTACCTGGGAGAAGAGATTGGCCCTGACCTCACCACAGCCTCCTCACAGGTAGCTGTAAATAAGGTCCCACCTGAACATCCTGTTTTCTAGACTAAACAACCCCAGCTCCCTCAGTTGCTCCTCATCAGACTTGTGCTCCAGACCCTTCGCCAGCTCCACCGCCCTTCTCTGGACATGATCCATCACCTCAGTGTCTTCATGGTAGTTTTTGGGGTATCCAAAACTGAACACAGAATTCAAGGTGCAGCCTCACCAGTGTCAAATACAGGGGAACAATCACTGCCCTGCTCACACCATCATACAGCCTCTGGTTCCCTGTCCTCACCATCCAAATAACAGCCTTAGTACCACTAGCACTTCTTCCTTGGGATATTCCTCCAATCTGAATACTTCTGGAGATAAAGAATGTCAAGATAAAGATAGAGATAGTCAGCAACAAGAGGGTGGTATTTAAGCTGAAATCAGGAGGAGGTTGGCCATCAAAACCCTTTGTTTCTGCTCCAGCTTTCCTGTTAAGACAGAAAACACCACTAGTTTGTGCAGTAGAGCTTTGTATGTTCATTACCTGTGATAACATGGGATCACTTCTGAGAACCTGATAGGTGCATGCCTCAACTCTTCAAGGTTTGCAAGCCTTCTGCATGCAGCCTTACAAGTAAAGAGTTGAGAGTCAGAGAATTTACCACCAAACCTATTTGGAAGTCTGATGCATAGCATAGGATTGGATCTAGATAATCCCAGTAGGCACCAAACACAGGAGTGACCTTCCTCTATACTCTAAAGGACAGTAAAGTCTTCTTTCCCTCCTGCCTCCTTTGATCCACTCAGTCAGGCTGGCCTCAGCTTTGCCACTGCCTCGTACCAGGAACAGTTCCCAACTGAGTATTTAGCAGGAGGAGTGCTGCCTATTTGCCCATCACAAACATTTTGTTTTCTCTGCTCCTGTACTCCCCTAGAGATGAGACAAAGCTCACCCACAGATGGTGTGATGGGATGAGCCAGGGACAGCCTGGCTGCCAGAGGAGCCCTGCCTCACCTTCATGAGGTGAAGAGAACACTGTGCCAGGTAATAGGATGACAACGGCAGCTGGAAGCCAGCTGTGTGTGCTGCTCTCCTGGCTAGCATGGGTACCTCTTCTCCAAATCCCACTGCTCACAGCAGGAGATGTGCAGCCATTATGAGACATGTTATATTGTGATGCCTTCAGGCAGAGAAACTCTGCCAACAACCAGCTACTTGCTCTGGAGGAACAGAGAGAATGCAACTTTTTTTTTTTTTTTTTTTTCCTTTTATGCCCTGTGGATGAGGAGCAACCTATTTTTTTAACCTATTTAAAGACTGTGATTCTACTGTCTGTCACAGTATTTGACTATCTTCCACAACTGACAGCAGTAACATGGAAGTCCCCAACAGTTTTCGTGGGGCCCTAGACAGGTCAAGGCAAGCTTAACTTAAGAAGGTATTGACTTTCTTCTCATCTTTGCATTGGTTGTTGATCTTCAGCAGTTTTGGGAGCAAACACAATGGTTTAGAGTGTGTGCTGTTTGCACCCCAAACAAGGAAGAAGTCAAATGTCTCAGGCAGTCCAGCTTCAAAGGATAGCAAAAGAGGACTGAGAGCCTTGCATTGCCAAACACCAGAAGATCAAGTGTTAGCAATCCCAAATCTCCTAGGGAAGTGGAAACGTGGTACCAGAGTTTCTCACAGAGCTATCTCCCTGATCATTCCTGAGCCCTACTGCCGATCTATAGTACTGTATGCCGAGAGCTTAAGAGGCTGGAGGCATCTGTCTTCTTTTGGCCAGGAGTTGCCTAGAGCTCTACTGGCTCAAGAAAGGGGATGCTTCTTCATAGCTAAAGAGTCAAAACCCTTTTAAACTCAAGAGACAGAATTTACAATACAAATTTCCACCCCAACCTTCACCAGTGTAATGGTAAAACATTGAATAAAATCCCAACAGCATGCTAGACTCCCTTCCCTGTGGTGAATGTTCTGTGGGGAAACTCTTGAGGATAGACAGCAAGACAGAGAAAAATCCTTCTAATATTTTTTTATAATACATGAAGCAAGCTGCACCAGTATGCAAGGTTCCCTCTGACACTTAAAACTGAACTGGACTTTTTAGTGCTCAGCCAAAGAAAGACTGGGAGGCCCACAAGCACCTTATTAGTGATAGACAGTAATGTGAAAGAAGCTATTTTATCTCAGGTTACTCAAAACCTTTAATGCTGATCCAGCTCTCCTCCTGCTTACACAAACATAACCCTATTTGCTCTTCCAGATATAATCAGAATCAGGCTGTCAGTAGAAGCATAAACACAAATTTCTTAAAAAAACAAACTACAGTAGAATTTACACATCAATTTTAAGCTGGCAAGGGTGGTGGTTCAGTTAATTTACTCTCCCAAAATAAAACATTTAATGTAAGCATTCCTGGAAGTGTTTGAGGCCAGGTTGGATGGGTTTTGAGCAGCCTGGTCTAGTGGAAGGTGTCCCTGCCTATGGCATGGGAGTTGGAACTAGATGATCTTTAAGGTTCCTTCCAACCCAAAACATTTGGATTCTATGATTCTATTATTTTTAACCTAACCCCACAGTCAATAAATAGAGAGTGATTTTGAGAGGCTGATTCATTCCAAGCATTTCAAGACTTCCTCAGGTTAGATATCTATTAGAAGGATATAGCTTACAGTGAGGTAAGTCCCACCCAAAATTTTCACAGTCACATAGATTGTGCTGGCAGTGTGCTGGGGATGACCACACCCAGGTCGTCACCAGTTCAGCATATTCCCCATGGACCTGAAGAGTGTGGGCAAAGGCAGATGCTGGTGTCATGGGTTATGGATATGGTGAACCAGATCCAGGGTCCACGCAGGAAAACAAGGACAGAGATAAAGTCAGAGATATGCTACCTGGCACCCAGGTCCAAAGTCCATCCAAGAGGTGGCACCAGGATCCCAGCTGAAGACAGGGACATCTAATATGCCAGTCCAGACCTGAGTTTACATGGAGACCCTGGACACAGGGTAGGTGGATACTCCTGCAGAGACTAGTCAAGGTCCAGTTAGTGCACTGGCGGTCCTGGTGGACAATGCATTTCCTGAAGAAATAAAAATAGCTCTCCATGGGAAGGAAGATGTTGCACCTGCCCAGAAAACCAAACAAGGCACACAGCATCTCCATCGCTAGCCCAACATCAACTCCTGTGGGAACAAAAATATCCAGTGGGGATGTATTTAGTTATAGTAATGTCTTTCCCCTCTAAAGGTATAGTCATTGAAAGCACTTTATATGCAGAATGACTAATTGGAATGAGCTGTGCAATTTTCATCTTAAACCAGCTCCTTTATGCTCAACATCCGCCCAACATCTAATGACACAGTTTATATTTTCACTGAGGATTCAGCATCCGGGCGGAACAGAGAAAGCTTTACGAGTCTTCACTCTAAGTCAATTAGAATTTAAATGTAGGTTGAATGTTAGGGAGAAGAATGAGACCTGCAGCAATTCAGATCTCAGATGTTCATGTACTCTAGAGACAGAAGAACCATTTGCACACTTATTCTATCTTCCAGGGCTGGGGGCATTTGGAAAGGCAGGTTTGTTCTCTGCTGCATATCTAATAGTGTTTTGGCCAACTAGTCTTTAAACTTTCTGGGAAATGACTCTTCTACCTTTGCCCTTGGGAGGCTATTTCACAGCTGAATACATCCCATTCCTGATTTGCTCTTGCTAGTCCTAGCTATGACCGCCACAGAGGAGTACTTGGCAAATCTGATAGATGTTTGAGGGTGTTTTTGCACCTAGATCCAATCCAACACACCCCAGCACTAGTATGGATAACATCAGGAGCAAATTCTGTGAAGTCAGTGAAATTGCACTGATATAAACCAGATGTCAACTACTACATGGACATATACCTGCACACATGCGTGTCTGTCATCCACTACCAGAAGTATCACTTATAATCCAAACTACCTTCTTCTTTTTCCCTTCTCCACTCCCTCTGCTGCTCATTAAAACTTCTCTCTCCCACCTAGAATGGTGAAGAGTCAGCAGGCTGCTCAGGTAGCATTAGGTAATGGGAACTGACAGCCTGCCACCGTTTTCTGAAGGCTTATGTTTTGATACCTGTCTGTCTTCCAGCCTGACTAATTCTATGGAAGACTTTTATCACAGGGAGATTGACCTCAGGCAGGAGACATTTTGTGTCACTGTGAACAACTGAAATGAAGACACGATGGGGGTGGCAAGAACTCACTAGCAGCAAAAGGCAAGGAGAAGAAAACTGATGTATGACAAGAATACCTGCTTTGCCATTGGCAGTGATTGGTCCTCTAATGAATGAATTCACTGAAGAACCTGCACTGTGGCATATTTCGAGACCCTGTAAGAGGCAACATTAACTGATGATAAACTAAAATACCATTCAAGTTATGAGAAGTATTTTCCCACTGATTTACAACAATCTGGGATCCAATTAGAGTTCTTCTGCCAACTAGTGCCTTGTGAGGTTCATATGCTGCCTCAAAACGGCTTATGGAGACAGGCTGGAATACCTCTGGTACTTGGGTTTTGGCACAGTAATTTTTACTACCTTTTACTGCAGAGATGTGGAAGCAAAAAGGAAGTTAAAATGTTCACAGCATGGATACCTCTTCATACCTAAAGAAAGTAAACAATTCTGTTATTGTACTTCCCTGCTGAGGTGCCGTGTCCCACATGAGCCTTAGTCTGGAGGACTCACTATTCTCTTTATTTCCCAAGCTCAACATTCCTGTCTGAACTACCTTCTTAAAGACACACTTCAGTCTCCACTCCAACTGAAAGGCACAACCTTCTCAAGAATCACAATTTCTTCCCATTTGAGGTTTCTGAGGCTGTCATGAAAGGAAAAGGTATTCCCCCAAAAAAAAAAAAAAATTCCTTCCCTCCCTGCATGGTGTCAAGTGTGCCCCAGATATGCCTTTCAAAAAAATCAGGTCACTCTGCTGTTAGCACTATAGTACTGGGTTGGAAAGCTCCTGAGAAGGCATGACTGTACACTTCCTAGGAGCTCAGGACACCTCTTTATAACAGTGTCTGAGCTTCCCCTTCTAGAACAGGCCTATGGCTGAATGTCCCAGATCAAGGAGCAACAGAAACTACAAAAAACTGAGAGGTATAGCATCCAAGACAATTTTCTATTTCATGTGTTCCCTTCGTGTCAGACACTGTCCATGCATTTTGCCTGAGCGCCCCCTAGATCCTTAAGAAGTCTTCCTGCCTGTAAAACTTACACGTAGTCAAGCAACTGCCCCTTGTGGGGAGCTCCAGATCAAAAATTTTAATGAGAACTGATGTCTTTTATCTCCACAGATTTCTCCCCAGACTGATGAATGCTATTGCCACTTCCCTCCAAACTGAATGTCCATGCTTTGTACTTAACCCTTCTATTTGGAGATCCTTCTCTACATCAATTATTCTGCTTTGGCTTATCTGCTGGATTTACTACATTCCCTAGGAGACATGAAACCTCTTAGATGGTTTTCTGACAGATATGTACAAGAAATTTAACCTTACAGATTCTCTTCCTCAAACTGGGTAGCACAATATCAGTAGTCTTAGTTTGTCCTCAGTAGCTTCAAATGAGTTTTCAGCTTCTGACCAAAAATATGCACTCACTGTTTCATTAGTGGGACAGCAGACACTAAGCCATATAAATGGTGCATTGAACATTGGGATTTGCTTCCTTAAAGATGAGTATCACTCAGAACGGGCTGTAACAATCTCTGAAGAGGCCAAGTGCCCTGTAGCAGCAATGAATAAGGAATTACCAAGTAGCTGGACAGAGCTGCAAAACTGCAGTTCAAATTCATACAGTGCTGAGGGAGGCCTATCTGGGATGGTGGTTTAAGCTAATCTTGAGATATGGGAATTAGGACTAGCATAGAAGAGAAATTGCAATTTTTGTGTATTACCCAACGCTGTTCACTCATCCTTACAATCATCCAACATGCCCTAATTGCTTCAGTATGTTCCTGCAAAACAGAAACCGAGAGTGACTTGGTCAGGGACAAAGACACAGATCTAAGATGCACAGAGAAGCAGTCGTCCGATAATGATGACCAGCTGTCACAGGCAGCAGAAACCTCCTGGCACTTGGCACCGGAGAATTTTCAAATACCCGATGGTTGCTGCTACCCCATTAATTGTGGGCACTTTGCCCAGTCTGCATTCCTGAACAGCTTTTTTCTTCTCTTCCCCTTCTCTCTTCCTTGCAGACTTCTAACACAGTTAATAAAAAATTTATCACGGCAATGAAATAAACACCGATTTGATTTGATCTGGGAGCCAAAGAGAGGAGTTTCTGCTCTTCAGGTGCAGACTCGAGAGTTTCTGCGATTGCTGTCAGAAACGTGCCCACAAACCCAGCATGATTAGGTAAATGGAGATGGAGATGAGGTGTTTTTTTTTTGGAAGGTGGAAAGTTTGTTTGTTGGGTTTTTTAAGGGAACGGAAAGGACTGCAAGCCCAGATCACAGTGTGTCCTTGAACATGAGGAAGAAGAGGATTACACAGTGAAATCCACAGAAGGTAATGGACTTTGAAGCACCAGAGTTGGACACATGGCAACACCCAGCCCTGATATGCAACAGGCACTGCAGCTCCTGAGAACTGCATGTGCAAGTCAATAAATACCTGGAGTTTCTTTTTTAAAATCTTATATAGTTTTACCTTCATGGAGAAGAAAGAAGACTGTACTAAGCACTTGGGTCTAACATTAGTGATATCTCAAAGGAGTTCAAGGACTATAGAGATGGGGCAGCAGGAAATCTGGGAGAAAAATTAAGTACCCTGGAATACTTTGGGCTAGAATAGCAATACTCATCTTGTGAAAAATGTAGTCTCTGCCTCGGGCTGTGCTGGTTTGGTGGCAGAAAGTGCAGAAATCTTTTCAGGGGAGTCCCTTACCCTCTGGCTCAGTGGGAGAGAGCAGGCAGGAGTATCCAATCAAGGAGATTGCAACTCTTCACTGGGAGAACTTGTATGAATTTACGTCAGGCTTATAGCAAGAGATTTGGAGGGGAATGCAGCTGCCCTCTGCAAGGACAGGTAAATATGTCAGGGATTATAACTGAAAGCATTGTCCACTAAAGAACAGATTATAGACTAAACCAAAAGGTATTGTTATACTATTTAATGTCACACAGTGCAGGTTATGGCAAGAGGAATAGTCAAGGCATGTCAATGCAGCTGAGAACACAGACTGTGGGTAATGACATAGTCTCCAGAACTAGTCTTTTACATGGTTTCGTATTTCCTGTATAGACATACAAGGTGGATTCATGCCACCACATTTTAGATATTGAAAAGTTTGCTGTGTAAATCTAAATTAGTAATTTAAATTCCTCTTGTAGACCAAAGTAAAAGGGACTTCTGGGGGATGATCTATCACATTATCTCAAGGCAGACAGCAGAGAGTCAGATGTCATCTTCTCACAACAGACTACTGATGAGGGCCAGATGACTAGTTTAGATTTGTGTAACTAGCATTCAGATGTCTGAGATTTAGTGTGATGAATCTCAGCTGCAGTGCACCACTTCTGTTTGCAAGACTAAGTGTCCATATGCACAGGAGATGCAACACCTTCAGAGAGTCACACTTAAAATACTAAGTGACAGATGTTTATCTCTAGACTTGGGTTTTAGTCCTGTCTCTGATAGGGTCTCTGTGCAATTTATTTTGCAGAACCACACAACCCCCTGATTTGTTAAGAAGAGATAAATCTTTTATGACCTTGAATGGCAAAGCCCATATGACCAATGTATTTGTTCTCTTTTGCTCCAGAGAGCAAGCCACAGTCTTTTGTTTTTGCTCCAGTCCTTTGGGCAACTATGATTACAATCATGAGATCACTCTCGGGCTCTTTCCCAGAATGAAGAAGTGCCTCCCCTCTCAGAGCAGGAGCAGGCACAGCTGATACAGACAGCAGACTCCAGACATACAGATGATGCCAAATTCAGCTTCCTCAACCAGCAAAAGTCCAACATCAACCCCACTGACCCCAGGCCTGCAAATTCCTCCACACGTCCTTGTGCCATGGAACGCACCCTGGCATCACATTATAAAAGCACCAGTCTGCCAGACTGTGTCCCAGCCCTTGCTTTATTTTAGGCACTTCTAACCAGAAAATAAAACAAACCAAGCAACCAAAAAAGAAGCATGTCTCAGGGCCACAAGGTCGCCGCAGGGAACACAGAGGAGACTAGCCCTCCCCAGTGGTCCCCAATGTAGTGGGGACATGTTCTATCCATTCCAAAAGGGAGTGCCATCAAGTAGCACAAACATGAGCCAGTCTATGCCATCTAGCTTGGAGTCCAGAGCTTTCCCTGACACTAGCCACACAGGATGTACAGGCAAAACCAAGGTATCTACCTGAATTATGAAGGGGGTTCACAGGCTCTACACAGCTATAAATATTCTCCTGAAAACCAAATATGCCATGAATTATATGAAATATATTCACAATAGTTAAAAAAAAACAGTAGGAGAAGCAGTCACTGCCACCCTGTTAATGCTCCCTTCAAACAGGATCATGAGGGGTAATATCCATATGAACTTTGGCTCTTAACCTCGTTTTGTAGGTCAACAAGTGGATTAATCTTTCAAGTAAAATTGTGAATTGGGAGCTCTATGCAGTCATAATCCCTAAAATCATAGCTGGATTTGTACAGTCAAGGTCATAAGGCTTCTACCTTGCACAGTCTGTTCTGTAGCTATTTGGGGAGATGTATCATACTTATTCCCAAAGACTTTTTTTTTTTTTTTTTTTTTACATTCAAAAACGGAACATACCCAAAAGTCACATTCCCATCAGTCTAACAAGGGGACAATCATTTTGAAGAGACTCTCCAGAATACAGCTGCTGCTGCTGCAGCACCTGCGTGAGGGCCATGTGGAATTGAGGCTTAGGATCTTTCTTCTTGGCTTCTCTCCCTGCGAAAGGCTCTTTACTCTTTTACTTTGCCTGTCTACACTTAACACATTAATGACATACTTGCTGTATACCAAAGCTGAGAGCTGATACTCCCAGTTAACAAAACCTGAGGAGAGGCCCCAGTCACCCAGTGACTCAGAGTACAGTTTACAGTATTCTAGCCCTAACACAGAACATCTTCTGGTGACACAGCTCTGGTCTCCTTGCTGGGAATTTTCTCAGAGCACCAGGCAGTGCTACCAACCTTCCTTATGACCAAGCCAACCGCAGCCAGATGCCCCAGGCCCATCACATCACCTGCACCCTATGCAGAGCTGACTATGCCCAGACAGTGTGAAAACAAACTCACTGGTCCTGCAGTGGGTCCTGAATGTCTCAGAAGCTGAGGGCACCTAAAGGTGAGATGCCATTATGTTCAAATCCTTGCACCATAACAGGCCTTTCTCCACACATTCAAAGGGAGTGTCTCCTTACTTTATTAAAGGCAAAAGGTTTTTCTAATACTGCTGATAGAGAAGACACATAAAGGAATAATAATAATAATAATAAAAAATAGGCTGCCAGAGGCCCAATTTACACACCCCAAAATTAATTAATCATTCCAATTAAATTATTTGCCCTAAATTAAAACTTATCACCAAAATCCAATTCTTATTTCATTAAAGAGGACCTCCCTAGCTATCATCTTTTTTTTTTTCCCCCCACAGATTTTTTTAAAGGTAACCTTCATGGAATGGGGAAAAAATACAGTTACAGTCTACTTTTCTGTTTGAGGAGCACCAATAGTTTTATTTTTGAAGAACTGTTCCTCATTCTTATATGTGTCCTCATAATAAAGACATTCCTAGAAGATTTTATGGAAGACTGTTTAAGCACAAGTTCACACCATCAAACAGTCAATGTAAGGGAAATCTGATACATTAATATGAAAGGAAATTTAAAAGCAGCATTGCTGAAGCCGCAGTAGCCTCTGGCTTTTGATACCAGCACTGAGAAAGCTCACAACCCTCATCTAGAGATTTCCAAAGGCCCTTTCAGGAAAAGGGAGGCAGACAAATGACGGCACTCCCAATGTGGTTTTTGTGAAAAAAATGGAGTCTTTCAGACTCTCACACACCACTATCAGGCAGGGCTTGGTTCCTGCTACCAGAACTCTGCTCACTGATAGCCTGAGCTGTGACAGGTAGAGACCCAGAACTGTCAGCAAGAGTGGCCACATGCTTGTGCACACTCAGACTGCTAACACCAACCTTTGTTCCCTTCCCAGGAACAAACTTTTTCCTATTTTCTGCTGGAGAGTTAACACTTTTTAACCTAATATTTGTTTTATTTTTTTTAAAAAAGACATTTTCAAAAGTTGTGGTTGGGTTTTGAGAAAGTGCTCTCTGTCTGAATAATCTGTAAATGGAAGCCATATGTCTAAGTATCTGTTTCCTTTTTGTCTATTTTGTTGTATGCACATTTGGCGAGTTATTTTTCCCCTCTAACTGTCACATCTTGGGCTTTGTTAAATGAAACTGCTATTCTGTAATTTTGTCAGTGTTTTTCTTATTCCCAAGCAGCCAACTACTGACATTTTAAGCAGCTATACAGGAAATGTGATATTAAGTAATTATTTTCTCAGAGTATTTCTTCACTTTCTGGTGAGTAAGGAGCTGGTACTGGGGTAGCAATTTCAATGTTTCTTAAGATAAAAACAAGAGCTGGAGCTCTTAAAAAATCATCAAAATCCAAACCCTGAAAACCTATTACTTAACACGATTTATCATTTGTTGTTTTTGTGGGAAGCAGCGGGAGCCGTATCCTACCAGGCATAGCCTGCAAACACACCAAAAGGACAGACTACAGCTCCCTTCAGGAGTGATGAGGGCCAGCCCTGGATAGAGATAAGTGGCAGGAGAACACAGTTACTGTGTGTCAGCTGGGGTCAAGCTGCACCATGCAGGCACAAGGATGTGCTAGACGGCACAGCACAGACACCATGCCCGGTTGCTCTTCCCCGCACTCATTTCAGAAACACCATCTCCTTATTCCCTTCCCCAAACCGACAATTTCTTTATTTCTACAATTAATTCAAATTAAAGAATAAAACTGAAAGTGTTTAAGGTAGGAAAGAAATGTGCTTCTTCCTATAAGTCTTGATGTTGTTTTTGAACTGCTGGCTCAATTTAGTTTTGTTTTACAATCTGTTTCTAGCCAATTCCAATTTC
The DNA here is from genome assembly GCA_013399915.1 of Illadopsis cleaveri. NCBI lineage: Eukaryota > Metazoa > Chordata > Aves > Passeriformes > Timaliidae > Illadopsis > Illadopsis cleaveri. The sequence goes on from VXBB01018440.1 coordinate 1,324,460, forward strand.
AAATGAAATCTTGGCTCCAATGGAGCAAAATTCCCTTTAATTTCAGTGGAATCAAGATTTTGATCCAGGTTCTCATCCACTAACAAACAGCTATGATGACTGTCGATGGTAACACCGCAGCCAAAACCAAAGAACATGAGCTGGAGGACCCCAGGAATCTGGAATTTCATCCCATGTGGAGTTCTGAGCACAGCAGATTTGCAGCATTGACTCAACTGGAACCGATGAAATAAGAAAAACAGGCAAAGGGAACACACTGTTCCATGAATGCTGGAATTGCAAGGCCTGGGTTACCACAGCTGTGTGCCCTAGGTCCTGTTGCCTCCTACCTTCAGACCTCTTGACCGCTTTTAGTCAAGGGGGCACCTGTGGACAGTAAAGCTACAGAAAAGATTGATCTGAGTTAGAGAAATGTGGAATATAATTAACCTTATCTATCACCCACACTGCAAGTAAGAAGACAAACTGACCCTGAAGTTTCTAATGGAGACAAGCTACATATCTTTTCTCATCATTTTGTGTTAGAAATTCAAAGCTTCAGCTCAGATCTTCTTGAGATTTTTTTTAAAAAACTAGATTTTTGATCATTTTCAAGCTACTAAGCAGTTACAGGCCTGCCATGTAAAATGAATAAGGTATTTACTCTTGATTTTACCAACAGTTCTTTCCTGCAAAGAAATCTCAAGCTGATGTGGCAGAAAAAAAAAAAAATCACTCATTAATGACAAGACACTGGTCATCATGGAGGGAACAGGCAATGGGAATCTATGACTTAGGACATCCAAGGGGACATGTCTTGTGGGCCAACTGGGCCAAATTTCAAGGCTTGCAACAAGTCAAGGCAACTGTTGTGCTGCCACAGCCTTTTTTTATTAAGCAGCAGGAGCAGGAACAGACTTGGCTTTAAAATGGATTGATACGTGCAGTCTCACAGCTAATGGTTATTTGTGCTCTCTCAAGGGTTAGCAGACTTGGTGGTGGGACTAAGTTCTTGCTGCATTAGGAGCTGAGAGAAACATATTGTCCCTACTCCCTTGTCTCACAGTCCAAGCTAAGACTTGGGGCTGCAGACTGAGACCATCAGACTGAGAAATAACAAGGCAAAACCTTTCAAAGCACCGGTGTGAATCTAGAATCAGCTGATCAGACAAAATCACACAATATCAGCTGATACCACTCTGAAGAGTCCATTCAAGCTAAGCTGATTTATATCACTAAGGACTTGGATTATCGTATCAAGATCCTTCCTCCCAGCCACAGGAAAGTATTCCACGTATCTTGTGCTATACTTCTTTCTCGAAAATGAGTAAGCATTTTTTGAAGTATTCTGTTTTTGTCTCCTGCCTGCACCTGCAAAGCAAGCAGCAAAATATTTCCAGAAAAGCCTCCTGATTTATGCACTAAGAAGCGCTAAGCTCCAAGCAATATAACAGAGGCAAAGCCTAAGCTGCATCGTATCGTTCCAACCATGCCTGGAGATAGGAAAACACAAGTCAAGAGGCATCAGGACACCATGGAGATGCAATAAAAATACTAGATGGGGAGTGAAAGGAAATTCCTTGGTAACTTATGAAACACCAGGTGCCTTTTCCTGCACTTTATGAGTTTGCCAAAGCAAAACAGCATAGAAAACCTCGAAAAACTGCCACCAATACTATTGTGTGCCTGACATTCTGGAATTATTTTTCTGGTAGAAATGTATGGCCCATGGTAACAGCAAAAGTGGTGCAGCAAGATCTAACACGCTTCAGTTGCCCAAGACTATTCCTTGCTCTCTCAGCTTATTTTCCCCACCAAACTGCTGTCACTCCCTTGCAAGTGTATTGGACTTCTCTCTTCCAGTCCCTGTAATAACCTGAATTTATCTCCCCCCTTAAATCTATTTTTTTTCTCTTCCCCCACCATTCCCAGTAAAATGATCTTTCTTCCTTCCTCCCAGAAAATTCATATTCCCGTGTTATCTCATTACTCTTTGCAACAGCATGCCAAATACACTGCCATTTTCCCATTGGTGCTGTGTCCTGAAAAAGACAAAGTGGTCGGTGCTTGCTCTTACCTACTGCACGCTCTCTGGAATGAAAAACGTTGCAGTGCTAGTGCTCAGAAAGATCCCTCCAATTTCTGGGCTTTGTGCCCACAAAGCAGGGAAGCCAACATTTCTCAGAGAGCAGCATCTGACTCCAATATCCTTGGTATCTAGCTAGCAAAGGAAAAATAGCTTCAGCTCTCTTCGAACTGCTCTGCATCCAGCGCTGGCCAAAGAGCTAGGAAGGCCAGGAATGCCACGAGAAGGTGGGCTCCCACCACAGATCTGCTGAGCTCACGACCAGCCCAGCTCCAGTCTCTCAGTAACCCACCACAAGCAATGACAGCTACCAATGCTGTATTCTGGCAGGAATAAACACCAGTGAGGATTGACAGAAAGATGCATGGAAAGGCTAAAACGATGCATGGCTCCAAAAGGACTGCTCTGACTGGGCTTTCCCCTACAGCCAGGGGAGAGACAATGAGACAATGAGACAATTTCCACTGGTCAATTCGAGTTATGAACTTTGGATGGCTACTTAATGATGAACTAGACTGTGCCGGAGAAAAGTCTTGTCTCCTCACTTATGACAAAGGGAGTCCAAGACAACCCACAGTAATAGTAACATCTACATTTGGTCAGAAGAACCTCATTCTGCCTCAGGCGCCAGGCTGGGGACCACCAGAAATTTTTACCACTTGATGCTTGACTCCAGGCTCCTAGAAAACATATTCTTGTGCCTTGCATCAGTTCTGCTTAGTGATGTGTCTCACAATCCCAAAGTCCAAAGCATCCCCTTTCCCTATTGCTGTCCTCAGAAGTGAGGGCAAGGGCTGGGCAGATCACAGACCCACAGAGTCGCTTAGGTTTGAAAAGCCCTCTAAGATCATCGAGTTAAGCCAGCACTACAAGTCCACCATTAAACCATGTTCCTGAGTGCCACATCTACACATCTTTCAAATTCCTCCAGGGATGGTGGACAACATCCTCCCACATCTGCCCTAGACCCAGTTCTAACCAAGGGCTTTACTGGCAGGGCAGTTTGTGCTGGGGAAGCCAGACCGGCCTCAGCCTGTGGCCTGTGTGGGCAAAGGATCCCTCTGTGCTGTACCAGTCACCAGCACAAAGTCTAATTTCAGGAGAGTGGACTGAGAGGGTGCACAGCTAATCCACTCATAGAGTTAATAATAAACTCTCTATGGTTAAATCCCAGCAACAACAAATACATCTTTATATTATGTTGAAACAATGACCAGTGAGTCTGAATCTTTGAAAGCAAAGAGCACTACAAAGGCAATTCATAATGGAGAAAGGCTACACTCTGTACTTCTTTTCACACACTGTGCTTATCAGTTATAAAGAAAACTGTAGGATTTGGCCTTAGCTGCTATGTACTTGACTTTGCGTTTGTCATTTGGGCTGGCCAGTAAACAAGCACTCCTCTTTGTGACCATTTGCTGCTGACATTTCCAAATTTGTTTTTGTTTTGCCAAAATGACAAAGGCCTTAATTTTTTTTATGAAATAAACAGTAAACCAAGGGAGAGCACGCAATCTTTACAATCAACAACTGGGAATCACAAGAAATGTTATTGAGTCGGCAGGAATCCCAAGCTGTAAGCGAAAATGTGAATGTAAAGCTCTTCATACCTCAGCTGAGTATGGTTAGGTTTTAGATGGGCTGTGGTAATGAAAGACCTTTTTGTCTTCATGATTTTGACCAGAAAAAGCACCTCAGACCTGTAAAACCTTCCTGATCAAATTTTAATCAAATTCAAAAACAATGGAATGTTCTTGTTTCACTGAAAAGCCACAACTACCACCATTCATACTGATGTCTATATATAAAGGCTCTGGCAACAATTTGCTTCCTCCTAGTAGAGCTACTCCTCCAGATTGACTTGGATAGGCCTAGGTGCTAGGCCTAAGAAATTTACAATTTCTTTACGGCAGAAATTTTTAAACCCTATGCATGCCAAGATCTCTGTGCCCTTGTGCCTGTCATCTGGATGAGACAAATAAGGACAACAGGAATTTTTCCACATTTATCTAATGCCTGAGAAGGGCTTGAGGATAGAGCACTAAAAGAACAAGAACCCAAGGTAATTCTGGGAAGAGGGCAGCCACTGCGTGCCTGTTACGACTCAATTCTCCTGGAACACGTCACTCAGCATACTGGAACAAATGATTAAACATCCCATTTACCAGCACTGAGAGGATAATAATGGAGTAAAGTGAAAAAAAAAAGCAATGTACTTTTGGCAAACGCATATCATGCCACCCCAGCCTCATTTGCCTTTTTTTTTTTTTTTTGTAGGATAGCTGGCATAACAGATAATGCAGAAGCAATATGTGTGACTATATGATGTATCTTGACTTCAGAAGACTTGACAGTCTGCAACAAGCCAAGAGAATACGGTGGATGTTAAATCTTGATCAGGATGCTTCAAAGAGCTGCAATCAACAGATTGCTCTCCACCAGGGACGAAGGATTTAGGGGACTGCTGCCACAGTCTGCTTTTGTGTCCTGATCTCTTCAATACTTTAATTAACACCTTCATGATGGAACAGAAACAAGGCACCTGACTTTTTTCAATGACACTAACCTGGGGGCAGTTGCAAGTGCTTTGGAGCCAAGGATCATAAGTAAACTGAAGTGGTCTCCATGGAGAGACCAACCAGATGACATCCAAAAGCAGCCAGCAGAAGGCAGTATTCTCAGGAAGGGGGGAAAAGCAATTAATGTTCAAATACAAAAGTGAAGAATGAGCTGCAGACCAGTAAGAGAGGATTAGAAACACAGAAAGACTAAATAAGTGAAAGCAGTGAGGCACTCATATAAAAAAGGTAAATCTCATTTCATTCTGGGGTTAGGTAAGTGAAGTGTGATATGCAAAACACGGCTGGTACTTGTATCTGCATGATTGAGTCCTAAACTGGAACTCTTGTTTTGGTTTTGGACAGTACATTTAAGGAAAACATGTACATAAATCAAACAGTAGTGAAATATATATGCCACAGGGGTTGAAAAAATATGACCTCTGGAAAGCATTGAGCCTGTTACCCTACACTAGAGATCTCTGAGACAAAGTGGTTTCAGGCAGATAAAAGGTAGTTTTGAGGGAAAGGAGAAATAACTACTATGTGTCTTGGAAGGACCAGAAATAATTGGCAGCAAAATCAATTTGGATCATATGTTAATAAAAGCTTTCCAAATGCAAGGAGAGTGAAATAATGGACATGCACCACCTCTGCAGGCACAGGGCATCTTCAAAAAATACATGTATGGGGCAGCCACTGTAGAGCTGATCTTGTCTCACTGCATGGGGAAGGACCAGACCCTCTCTTGCAGGTCCTTTCAGGTGTTTTGAAACTCTTTTGATCAGACACCAGTAGAAATGACTGGGGTAGTAAACAGAAAGCTTTGCAACTGGCCATTATACCAAAATTGAAGCAGCACAAAATGCTTTGAATGAGGTGGTGGCTCAGAGCACCCCAGTGGAGAGAGCACCTGGTAGCAACTGAGCTGGGCAGAGACAGCCACCTCCAGTCTAGTGGACTGCAAGCAGTGCTGCCCACCTGGGTCCAAAAGATGGAAGAGATAGCCACAGAGCCACAGCTGTACTAATGAATCTTTTGGCAGCAAATGCCTACTTCTACCAAAAAGAGTTGGCTTTATATTTCAAAACTTGGAAAGACTTATGAGGACAACTTTTTCTGCTTTTAGCTGTCCATGAAGTTCTGATTTTTTTAAGTGTCATTTCATTACGCCCCTTTTAGACCTCTGCAATATGCCCAGGTGAGAGGGATCTTATCCATGGATGTACACACTTAAGAGAGAAAAGGAGCAGACCACGTAGGCTGTTTTTGCAGAGATTGCTGCTGGCTGACAAAGTAGAACTGGTTCTTCCCATGGCAATACTAAAGGACTTGAGCACGTACATTAGAGAGGTGATGCCTCTTTTTCTGTGATACACTTCTGCAGCTCTGGTCAGCAGAGTTCACCAAGCAGAGCTCACCCCAGGGAAAGCTGATTTTCTCAAGGCTGGAAAGGACCTGGTCCTAGAATGCAACTCCATTAGACTGCAGTGATCTAAACACAGCAAACACAGGATACACTGGAGCCTGCCTACTTCAGCTGGCATTGTGGAAATGGAGTGGTCTCCAGTTTTAAGGGCTCCAGTAGAATGCTAGGATCTGCCTACCCACTTATTAGTCTCTGCTACAATTATCCCATTTGTGTGGAGGGGTAATAGAAGTTGTGGTCTCACAGGGGCTAGACAGATGAGGGAGTTGAACTGGGAAAGATTAAGGACTTGTTTTTGTAGTGGGGAGCTGAAATATCTGTGACAACACTGAGTGAGAGGAGTAGGAAGCCTGGACATGGCCCTAAACCAACCCACTCGCTCCAGGGCAGGACCAGCTGTCATTGCAGTGTCTTTCACTGGCAAATGCAGGTACCAACCATGTGCACAAAGCTAGCAATGATTCTCTGATCCTGGTTCGCTTTTGTTTCCCTGAGCTTGCTCAAAGGGGATCACTGACCATCACTCCAGAAATTCTCCTCCCAGATTACCAGGCAGACCAGCTGACCATTCTGTCATTTAATGTTTCAGGAGCTGTATTTTCATTTATTTATTTATTTTTACATTTGGGATGCCCAGGGCTTCAAATGTTTTGAAATCTACAAACACCAAAACAAGAGAAGTAAATAAACTACATAAATAAGATGAAATAGTTTAGCATGACTCAATATCCAAACTCCTGTAATTTGTACTAGTAGCAGACTATTTTTCAAGCAGACAACCTGCAAATCCTAGAAAAATAGCAATAAATATAAGAAAATAATACTCTGAGACTACAGGGATTATTTTCTATCATACATTATTTTGTACTGAATTAGTTTTATTAGTTAAGATTATTTTTAAATGTGTTTAAAATGAGACTAACTCTTCCAAATTGTAAAGGATTTTGTATTTATATTTTCCTTCACTTTTTTTTCAGACTAAATTTAATGTTAGAAAAATTAAAGCTATGAGTTTCACTTATTACAGGATTATACAGTCAGCACAATATCACAATGGTTTTTTTATGAAATCTGTGGCAGGTATTAGAACAAAGATTACCCACAGATACCTTATTTACAGGCATCTAGAGTTTAGGAGTGTCAAAACCTAAATTTTCTCATTCTCAGAAAGGTGGCAGTAGTTCAGAGCCAGATACCCACGTATTTAAGCGAAAGCTAAGCTAGAGAACTCAATTTTGCTGCTTAGGCCCATATCTAATAGGCACAAATAAAATTAATAATACATATGCATGGCTCTAGAATTCATTTGTCCCTATATTTTTCTTGACAGGTAAATGGAAATTGTGTGCTGTGAGATTTCACCAGCAATAAACCACCTACGGAGGGCTGGCTCTGCTCTGCTGTAGCGAGGCAGGGTACACCTCCAGGGCTGGGGAATGCATTTCCCACAGCAAGCACTCAGCCAAGCCGGGAGAGCTGCTCTGTGTGTGGGTGTGGGCCACTCTTCCTGCTGCTGGGGGAAGATTCTGGGTAAGAAAACCAACCAGGAGCCTTCTGGCTCACTACACCTGTGTGTAGAGCATCACCTCTGATAACATGTCCAGACTTCTTCACCTTGCAGGTAAATACTTGGGATGCTACTTAGCCCCTCACTTTGCCAAGTAGTGCCAGCAAGAGGAAAAGCCCCTTCCTGAGTGCATTTATAATCAGAGCAATTCAAAAACTTGCTGGGGGAAATAAAATCTGCAGCCTAATGGGTTACTAGACAAATCAGGAGAAATAACAAATTCCTGCCTGAAGGATAATGTGGAAGTTGAACATATCTGTAATACATATCAAGCACATTCATACATATCTATCACCTAAGCTGCTCTGTAAGTATTTTAGATAAATAGGCAGATAGACAAAATGGCATGAAGATTAAAAGCAAAACTAAACAAAACTGGGTAACTTCCCTTGTTTGGTGTTCTGGTCTGGACAGCATAGAACAAATAAACTCACTAATGACCTTACCAATAATTGGTGAAGGTGAACTCTTTAATTTGTTTACTCTCTGTTATGCCATGAATGCAGGCAGAGAGATAGGTCAGTGCTGGTTTGCCAAGTTTCCTGTTCCTTGCAAAACACACAGGAGAAGGGTAGCTAAAAAAGGAGAGGACAACATAAGGTATGTCCCTCAGGTACCAGGTTTCACACATAGTGAAACTAGTGCCTAGTGATGGTGCACCCTGCAAACCAATGACCCAGCATGCAAAAACTCACAGGAAAATTAATTTCTTTGCCTGGCAAACAATTGAATATGTGAGGCCAAAAAACACAGCACAGTAGCTTTTTGACACAAGAAAAAAGAAAGGAAACCTGAGAAAGGAGGAGGGGAAGAAAACAGAGAGGTCTCTGGGAAGAGATGAGGCACAATGTTCTGAAAAGTGTCATTATAAACAAATGTTTTCCCATTAGTGCCAAACAACAAGAGCCAGAAGCCAGGTTTGCATTATACTGGAATATGGCTTGGCATCAGTGGTGTCCCCTGCTCTGTCATCACTTTTAAAAGGACAAAGTGACAGCAGAGTAAAACCATGCTATACCACAGTGGAAGGGAAGAGTCCAGCTGACTCCTGTGTAAACACAAGGGACACAAAGGCTACTGACTCTGGAGTTTCTATTAGAAAAATACAGATCCCTCCACTCACTGTGTCATTTGCTCTTTGCTCTCCTATCAGGCATGTTGCTTACCTTGCACGATCAAGTAAACCTGGGAAGTCTTGGGATGATGCTGTGTCTGCACTGAACACGTATAGGACCCCTCATCGTAGACATCCACTTTCTGGATCCGCAGGCTGTATTCCAGGGGGTTTCTCTTCTCCAGCTCTACTCGAGGGTCCAGGGACCACTTGTCCTCTCCAGCAAAAATGATGCCAGAACGGTTTAACCAGGCCACCTTGGAGCTTCTGTCTTCTACATAACACCTGCAGAGGATGAGACAGGTAAGGAGGAGATTAACAACCCTCTCCATCATCTTCCTTTTGTCCCTTCTCTTTACTGCATTGTTTAGAAACTTCACAGCACACTCCTGCCTTGCCAGTGAACCACAGAATCTTCTCATCATTGCTGTCCCATGGACAAGTATTTAACAATTCAACTCCTTTGAAGAGTTTCAGGAACCTTCAGCTCATAAATCCATGGGATTTGGGACAGATATGTCTCTTGTTCTCTCCTCTTTTTGCCTGTGGCCTACACATGCACCAAAAATTAATTTAGAAGGCCACAGGAGATCTCGATCACCAAATCCCTTCCAACCCTGCCAGTGAGAAAGGTTGGAAGTAGTTCTTCCCATGCTTCTCCCTCATCTTCAAAAAATCTGAGTATACAATAGTTAAACTCCCAGACCCCTTCCAACCTGGAGGGCAAAGATTCAGGGCTCCAGCTTTGTTAGCTCAGGGCACAGCTCCTCCATCCCTCAGTTTCAGCAGCACAAGGGGAGGAAACGATAGTGTATCTCCCATCTGCAGCCTTCTGACCAAAAAAAAAAAAAAAGTTCAAACATCACCCTTCTAACACATACACACACACACACACGCTGATGCACATCTGCCTGTTTGTGCAGGCAAGTGCAGCTCTCAGGCTGTGGGAGTGTCACTGTCATCCCTGTGACACACGCAGCATGTCCTGTGAACATCTCAGGGGGACAGGAGAGGAGGAATGACAGCTAGGGGCAGCAAGCAGAGGAGCAGCAGCAGGACCAGCAACTGCCATGGCCCTGAGTGCCAACCTTCACAAGTCAGAGGTCAAACTAACCCTGTTACAACTATAACTTGACAACTATTTCATTTCTTGGAGAGCAGAGTAGGTGCTGTGAAGACAGATGCATTTTTGGCAAAGGCATCTGCTCTGTACCATTTGCCACCACCAGGAGACTTGCACAGAAAAGATGAGGAGCTGCCACTGAGGAGACATGTCCTGTTCACCCTCAGCTGTGTCTCATTCAAGAGGACCAGGGCTGAAGGAAACAGGCAGACATAACCCCTCTTTCACCCTGGCAGCTGTACCCCCCAGGGCTGGGCTCAGACAGGCTGAGAGCAGGTTTGCCCTGCTGCAGCTCACAACACATTTGCACTGCAGATAAACAGGGAAGCTCAGTCTCAAGAGCTGTTGCTCCTTCACCTCTCAGAGCTCTGCCCACAGTGTCCCAGCATCCAAACAACCCAGCACCTCTTGCCACTGCTGTTAGAGAATAACAGAATGGGTAAGGTTGGAAGGGACTACAGTGAAGTCGTATGGTCAAAGCTCCCTGCTCGAGCAGGGTCTTCCTAGATCACATTGTGCAGGATTGTGTCCTATTCACTATTCATGAATGTGTTGTATTTGAAGGAAGAAAGAAAGAGGATAAAGATTATTGCTTCAAGATAAGACAAATATTTGACAGTAGGCTTTCAAGCAGCCTTTTAGCATGGGTCAGACATTTTCCAAGTTCCTCTATTTGAATGCATTTCATTCATGCTGTGCTGCAGCTGCCTTCCCTTGTGATGTGACCCCACCATTATGGCCGGCACCTCACACCCACTCCCTTTTGGCATGCCCATGGATGCTGTCCAAATTGTTCTGGGGTTACTTGTGGGCAGGAGGAAAGCCAAGCTGCGTGGGCATCTATGGGAGCCATGCCATGCTGCTGGCCAAGCTGTAAGTAGCTCTGTCTGATCTGATAAACATTTGCTTTAGACAGCAGTCCAACAGATCCTGTCCTTTACTGATGCTGTCCAACCAAGGAAGAGGAGTGAGAATTTAGCACTCAGGCCACAGCCCACCCTCCTAGCCAGGCAGGCACTTGTCCCTGAGGCAAACTCACTCTCAGGTGTGATCTGAGTTGTTTTCAAAAAGCTACTCTTTGTCAAAAAAAAAAAAAAAA